>CM061752.1:134820181-135367551 GCA_030979885.1 Lolium multiflorum | reverse complement strand
CAGAAAGCAGGGCCGACTTGCCCGATGTCCTTACTAGTCAGAGGTGTTACTCCTTCTTCGATGCTCTAATCATCCCAATTCCTCACAACCTCTCTTTCACTTCATCAACGGATGATTTCGAGGCCTGGTGGGCAATGTGGAAGACTCATGCCTTCCGAAGAGCTCTAGGACCATTGCTGAAACAACTGGATGCTGAATATGATATCCCTGCAGAACAGGTACCACTGCTCACAATTTTGCCTTGCAGTAGCTTACTGCAGTATTCTTCTTTTCACAACCCCGCTTTGTTTTCTTGCAGCAACAAGATGGTCCAGAGCCTGTACATGATGACGGCTCCTCTTTCACACTCCACCCACCAGCTCCGGTACTTTCCAAAAACTCACCATCCCCTGCTAAAGGTCGTGATGCGTAACCAAACGATTTACAAAAATTGGCTCCCAAGAGCGGAGCATCTTCCAGGCCAGCTGCCCCCCGAGCCCTAGCGAGAACATCAGTGAGGAAAGTAGCTGCCAGGAAGACCTTGAAGCGCCAAACCTCCTCTCTAGCCCAAGAAGTTCTGCACGTAAGCTAATCCACGCCTTGGCTGGTTTCATTCATTCTCCTAGGCTTTTGTAACGTGTTCATATTCCTTTCACAGACCTCTACTGAAGAAATCTCCAGCGAGGATACACAGTCCAACCAAGAGGGCTCAAGTTCAGGCACCTCCGGGGAGAGCACCACGCCGAGCCCGCCAGACTTGCCACCGTCGGCTTCCAAGAAAAGGTCAGCCTCCACAAGTACAGCTTCTCCACAGCAGATGGGTCATTAATGAGAGGCCGATGCGCCAAGAGGGCTCGTAAGACGCCACAAATCTCTTCATCAGACCAGGAGCTTTCGAACGTAATTGCTCTCCACACTCTTTTTGATTCATATTTGGTGCTGACCTATTATTGTTCCCATCGGCTAACTGTTCCCTTTTCAGACCGATGACACCTCTAGTGGGGAAGTCAAGGAGGTGGTGATGCCATCCACCACCCTGGACCTAGCAACCTCCAAAAGTGGAGTCGACAAGGCTACCACCTTGGCCACGCCCTCAGTGGAGACACACAAGCCGATCGCTCCTTCATCGGCCACCCCTATGGTCTTAGGAGAGGTATACCTCTCCTTTCCTTAGCTCTTCCTTGCTTTTTTGTCATAGGTACTGACTAGTGTTCTTGTCGTCATTTCTGTGTGGTTATGAACTAAATCTATTAACGTTTTCTTAACTGCATCTTGTCGAACCGTCTCAAAAGCAAGCGAAGAGTCAGGCACAACGCGTCCATGGTCAACTCCAACAGCTCAAAGCCCCGCCTCCCTCCTCCATCGAGACACACACACCGAGGGAAACAAAGAGCATTCTCGAAGACTCACCATCTCCCGGGGACATTGCGGGTGAAACTCTGGGCTCGTGGTGACTTGTCTCGCATGTGCCGAGGGTGACCTGGCTCGTCGTAGAATCGGCTTGCGCCATGCCCAGCTTACATTGAAAGCCGATATTGCGTACAAGTGTCGCCGATTTAATGAAAGGCAGATTTGGACGCAAAAACTGACACATCCGCCAATACCGCTGAACTGTGGAGATTTTGCGGAAGGAGTTGGAGGACCTTGAAGCGGGTCACCAAGCAGCTCATCCAAGATAAGGAAGCTCTAATTGCCCACTCCCACGAGGAAGCAGAAGGTCCAAAGCTGAATCGAAGACTGATCTGGTCACAACTGCGCCTTGAACAAGCAGCCGGTGACAGGCAAAGACGAAGATGACGAGACTGAGATCGCCGAGGTAGATCATGTTCGTGCTTCCACTTTGTGCTCCTCGAGGCATTCCTTCGCAGAGCCACCATGTAACGATAATCCAAGCCCATCGGGAGCATGTACGTCTGTTGTAACAACTTGTACCTCTTGAGTCGATGGCTGTGCATCGGCTTTCTATTCTAGAGTTGATGCATGTACATCGGCTGTGCTTAAAAAAATTGTATTTTGTATTTTTATGGCCGATTTACTTATGTATCGGCCCCCGTATTCTAATGTCCATCATCCTCGAAGAATATATCTTGAGCTGCTGGCCATTTGACAGCCACTTCATATTTCGTAGCCTCGTACCTTGTCCATCTAAGTGCCCCCCGAGCCGATTCTTTCAAGTAATTGAGGGTATCGGCTCTTCAGGCATCCTCTGTTAGATCAATGCTGAACACAGGCAAAACGTATGTCGAGGATAATGTTGGTTGATTGCTAGAATCGGCCTCCTTTTTCATTGCAATACTTGATGAAGGTTTACAACTTCTTGGTTCTCTACTATGGCTACGTGACAACCTTGAAGTAAGACCTTTGCTTTTTATTTTTTGGGGCCGATCGCTGGGATCGGCCTCGCCACGTACGTCCATTGCCTTGGACCTTGCTACTCTGTCAGGCCAGAAAACCAGCCTCACTCCACTTTTTGAAGCTTCGATACGCTCGCAGCCGTCCAAACTGATTCCAGAGAGCGGTTCTTGGCCGTCCACATCCCAAACATTCATGCCGCTAGCGAGATCTCGATCGAAATATCCGCATGGACGATCTTCTATCATCTCCATCCCCACCGATGATACATTGATGCATTGTGGATGGAATGCAACAGCTTAGCGTGAATCCAATCCCTCCCTAGTAGGACAGCGTAGGTGCCTTTGCCGCTTCTACGATGAAGAACTATTTAGATGGTTTTCCGGCCCACGCTTAGCTCCACGTTCGTAACGCCTCGTGCTTCAGATGCTTGGCCGTTGAAATCACTCAACGTGACGTTGGTCTTGATCAGATCTTCGCTGGAACGTCCCAAACGTCGTAACATAGAGTATGGCATTATATTAACTGCCGCTCCTATGTCAACCAACATCTTGCTGATAGGCTGCCCATTGATGTAACCTTTCAGGTATAGGGCTTTCAGATGCCTGTAGCTCCTCTCTCGTGGCTTTTCAAAGATGACCGGTCGTGGACCGTAGTCGAATCGTGCCACCGATACTTCCTGCCTCGTTGGAGCACAAACTCGATCAGGAGTATGAACAATATGTGCTTAGATTTCGCCCGATGCCTCCGCATCGTTTTTGTCCTGCTTGGGGCTTGGCCACTTTCTTTGCGAGCCGCCTCCGTTCTCCAATGTTTGCTCAATTTTCACGCCAGATCAGCCAGGCTTTTCTCAACGTGGTACAGTACTGTGGCTCGGCTTCCTCTAGGTTTCGTAACCGCTGCAACTTACGCTTCCTCAGAATGGGCTGAGTCCATCGCACCACCTGGCTCGGTGGTACCTGTCCTCTTCTTCATCTGACTCCTCAAAGTCTTCTTCTTGAGACGACTCAGCTCGCTTGTTCTGAGGTGGGAGAGGACCTAGACGTTTGAACACTGAAACCTCATTTGTTCCCTTCCTTTGCTGTCTGCATCCTGGACAGTTCTCGATTGTTGGCAATCGGCTCATTCCTGAGTCCCAGCAGTGTTTAAAGAAAGGACAGTTCCAATGCCTATCCACGTCTTCTTGTTCCCTTGACCTCCTTCTAGCGTGACGCTCGTACCCGTCGTTGTCTCTATCACGCCGACGATACCTCCTGTCATCTGCATCAGACCGATGATATCTCTCATCATTTATGTCGTAGCGCCGACGTCGGTCATACTGCTGCTCGTATTTGTTAAGGAGACGCGCGGAGAGTGGACGTTGATACCGCACGCTTCTCACTTCCTCCTCAGTCAGGTACCATCTATCATCATATTGGGGCCGGTCGCGTGGAGCGGCCTCCTCTTTATCCTTGCCACGGGAGCACCTTCTGCTTTTTCCTTGCGAAGGCCCACAAGCCCTGCCATGTTGACATCAAAAGAGAAACCTGGCCCCGTCTAATGGAATGACTGAGATCCACCATGTTGACGCCAGGGAACGGATGTGTGTCAACTTTCATGGCAAACTGACCGAAAAGCAATCAGCCTTGTTCTATCGCCATTTGAATCTGTCCGCGCAGCACTTTGCAGTCGTTGGTGGCGTGGGTGAACGTGTGATGCCATTTGCAGTATGGCCTACCGTTCATCTCTTGTAGCGTAGGGATTTTATGGCCTTCGGGTAACTTCAGCTGTTTTTCCTTCAGTAGCAAATCAAAAATCTGCTCCATTTTGCTTAAGTCGAAGTCAAACCCCTTTGCAGGCCCTGGTTGTCTCACCCATTTGCAGGGGCACCGGCACGCCCCGAGCCCATTCACATTTACGACCTTCTCGATCCTCCTCGTCATAGTCTTCATCTTCTTCTGCCCCGACCAGGCCTATCGGGCGCTGACTTGTCCTCGGTACACTATGGCGCTGCTCATATGATGTCAATTTCTGCATGTGCGCCGTTGAATTGTAGTCTGCTTGGAAGGTCACGTCTTTGAGTGGCGCCTGTTGTGCCTGTTATTGCCGCCTCAATCGTTTCTTCGCATAAACGAACCGAATAAATATCGGTTCCCGACAGTCCCGAAACGCTGAATGTATTCGACATCGTTTCTCTCCTCGCCTTTAAGCCGAACCTGGGTCAGACTGCAATGCCGCCTTCAAGGGCTCCTTAATGATATTGTGTGTGAACTGTCTTCCACTGCCTCCATGATCGAATCGAATCAAGGCAACGAGGTGTACCACCTAAAAGCTGGACCGTGAGAGATTGCGCAAAGAACCTCACACGAGCTGATCCGATGCTGAGACTATGCCTAACTGCGCCAAGTATCGGCTCACGTGCTCAATTGAGCTAGATCCTTCGATCCACCGAATTTTGTGAAGTCAGGGAGAGCCGGTACTTAGTGGTAGTGGGATCAGGTCAAATTCATTGGGATACAGCTTGGAATAGCCGATTATTTTCTTCTTCTACATAGATACCGAACTGGTCTCTCAAGATTGCACCGATCTGATCCACGGTGGAAGTTGTAGCAGTTGAGCTTATGACTTGGTGCAAAGGGCATATTTAGCTAGCTACGCTCGTTTTTCAACGGCTCAAGCTCCAAAACTCCTGCTGCCTTGTTCATCCCTCCCAAGCCGGAACAATTGCTCCCGCTCCGGCAATCCCTCCCAAGCTGGAGTCTGGGACTGCCATGGCCCGGCGGGTTGCAACAAGATGTATGTGCACACGCATCCGTGTGGACTTCTCTTGGGCGGCTCATAAGAATTGGTAGTCGCCAGGGTCACCTCCAACCTTGTAGACAATGTATGTCGCACCTTGTTGCTGTGGAGCTGTCCTTCGCGTACGGCAATGGTGGCCCTGTGTGGAGTCGCTTCCCCTGGGTGAGTCCCTAGAGCAGGTCCCGACGGAGAGTACTCGATGCTTCATGATTTCTTGTACCACATGAAGCGCAACGCGCGCCTCAAGAGTGTTCACCAGGCTCTGAATGCCGATGTAGAGAATGAGCCACAACATAGTTGATTTCCCGACGCAGGCTCGGCACGTTCCTCCGAAGGAGACAGATCCAAACCCTCGAGCACGCCTTGAGGTGTGAATCCTTTGAACCCGATGCCGTGCTGAATCCAAGGGGCCGAATGAGATCGGCTTCGGGATGGCCTTCAGCTCGTCGTATTTCTTATGTTCGGAGGCAGATCCTCGTACTTGATCGGTTTCGTCCGCCATCTCGGATGTGTGACGTGGTTGTTGTAGAAGCTGGTCCCACTGGAGTGCAGAATGTGTGGCCTGCCAAAACCCACCGGCGGACAGTGGTTAAGCAACACGAAGAGCCGGAGGCTGCCAAGACCGGGTGGGCCTCGGTCCTCGACGTCGTCCCCGCAATGTTCCGCACACGTCCTAGCTGCTGTGGGCGTGCCACCTGACCTATACCTGGTCAGGAAGGTGCTAGATTGCTTCGATTAGTTTCCTGCATGGTAGACTGTAAACATTAAATGTGAGCCCGATCGGCTCTCAGTTGCCCTCGTGGATCGGCCAGAGCCGACGCCCATGATTCACGTTGGTTTGCAGACATGGGGCCTCGCTGATCAACACAAAGTTAAACCAATCCAAGACAGTTTAGGGTTTTCACCATATGATCGAACATCCTACGCGTAGTTGAGCCTAATAGACACGAAAGATGTTTAACCCTAAAAGAGGCCTAAAAACCAACATTAAGTTAATTCCCGGAACAATCCCTCTTAGAGCTGACAAACTATACCTTACGCACTACCGGATCGTTCAACCCGTTTGCAAGGCCTAACCATATAGATATTAAACTAATCCTTGAATAACAAGGAACAACCATAACAGATTGGATCTACTAAACGATGAACAAGCAAGGCGCTGCCCCTACACCTGGATAGGTGTAGGGGCAGCTAGATATCAAGGGACGACATGGCTAAGCAAATATATGTAAGAAAAGCATCCATGCAAGCCCCAAAACACCTAAGATAAATAGTGCTACTCGCCATCAACAACGCTTCAGCACGAGCAACACAAGATAAACGAAAACGATGCTGCCTAGATCGCGAGATGCGATCTAGGCAGCATGATGCTTACCCGGGAGAAACCCTCGAAAGAAGGGGTGGCGATGCGCCTGGTTTGTGTTTGTTGTGAACGTGATCATCCTCCTTTCTCAATAACCCTAGGTACATATTTATAGTCCAAGGGACTTTCTAAGTGCACCTAACCGTGCACGGGTTAAACTCTAACTTTTACTTCTAAACTAAGATGTGATCTACTATAATACAGATACACGGGCAATCTAGCCCAAACTCTTCGTGCAAGGCCGCTTCAGAGACGCTCCACGTGTACATCCTTCAAGCCCATCTCAATAACGGCCCATCTCCTGATTTGGCCAAAATCTGGTGATAACAGAAGCATGGATTACTATTTTTGTGCTAGAGCTTTTCATTTTGAAAACAAGAAACAATTTTGTCAACGGTAGTAATAAATCATATGAGTTATGTATAAGATATCTTATAAGTTGCAAGCCTCATGCATAGTATACCAATAGTGCCACACCTTGTCCTAATTAGCTTGGATTAACACGGATTATCATTGCATAACATATGTTTCAACCAAGTGTCACAAAGGGGTACCTTCTATGCCGCCTTGTACAAAGGTCTAAGGAGAAGGTTCGCATTGGATTTCTCGCTTTTGATCATTCTCAACTTAGACACCCATACCGGGACAACATAGACAACAGATAATGGACTCCTCTTTTAATGCTTAAGCATTCAACAACAGTTAATATTCTCATAAGAGATTGAGGTTTTATGTCCAAACTGAACTTCCACCATGATTCATGGCTTTAGTTAGCGGCCCAATGTTCTTCTCTAACAATATGCGTACTCAAACCATTTGATCATGAAAATCTCCCTTACTTCACAAGACGAACATGCATAGCAACTCACATGATATTCAACAAAGGTAAAAGTTGATGGCGTCCTGAAACATGGTTACCGCACAACAAGCAACTTATTAAGAAATAAGACACATAAGTACATATTCTTCACCACAATAGTTTTTAAGGCTATTTGTCCCATGAGCTATATATTGTAAAGGCAAAGAATGGAATTTTAAAGGTAGCACTCAAGTAATGTACTTTGGAATGACGGAGAAATACCATGTGGTAGGTAGGTATGGTGGACACAAATGGCATGGATTTGGCTCAAGGTTTTGGATGCACGAGAAGAATCCCTCTCAATACTAGGCTAGCAAGGTTGTTTGAAGCAAACTCAAGTATGAAATGGTGCAGCAAGACTCACATATAAACATATTGTAAGCATTATAAGACTTTACATCGTCTCCTTGTTGTTCAAACACCTCAACCAGAAAATATCTAGACTTAGAGAGACCAATCATGCAAACCAAATTTTAACAAGCTCTATGTAGTTCTTCATTAATAGGTGCAAGGTACATGATGCAAGAGCTTAAACATGATCTATAATTGCCAAGTATCACATTATTCAAGACATTATACCATTTACCACATGCGGCATTTTCCATTTCCAACCATATATCAATGAATGAGGTAGTTCAACTTTCGCAATGAACTTTAAAGATAAAGCTAAGAACACATGTGTTCATACGAAACAGCGGAACGTAATATCTCCAATATAAAGGATTGTGGGATCCAACTTTATTCAAACAAAACAAAAAACTAAAGCGAACAGACGCTCCAAGCAAAGCACATAAGATGTGACGGAATAAAAATATAGTTTCGTTAGAAGAACCTGATAATGTTGTCGATGAAGAAGGGGATGTCTTGGGCATCCCCAAGCTTAGATGCTTGAGTCTTCTTAAAATATACAGGGATGAACCACGGGGCATCCCCAAGCTTAGACTTTTCACTCTTCTTGATCATAGTATATCATCCTCCTCTCTTGACCCTTGAAAACTTCCTCCACACCAAACTTCAAGCAAACTCATTAGAGGGTTAGTGCATAATCAAAAATACACATGTTCAGAGGTGACACAATCATTCTTAACACTTCTGGACATTGCACAAATCTACTGGACATTAATGGAACAAAGAGATTCATCCAACATAGCAAAAGCGGCAATGCGAAATAAAAGGCAGAATCTGTCAAAAACAGAACAGTCCGTAAAGACGAATTTTGCAGGGGCACTTAACTTGCTCAGATGGAAAAACTCAATACTAATGAAAGTTGCGTACATATCTGAGGATCACGCACGTAAATTTGCAGATTTTTCTGAGTTACGTACAGAAACTTCTGCGCGAATTCGTGACAGACAGCAATGTTGTTTCTGCGCAGCAATCCAAATCTAGAATCAACTTTACCATAGAGACTTTACTTGGCACAACAATGCAATAAAACTAAGATAAGGAGAGGTTGATACAGTAGTAAACAACTTCCAAGACTCAAATATAAAACAAAGTACTGTAGTAAAAACATGGGTTGTCTCCCATAAGCGCTTTTCTTTAACGCCTTTCAGCTAGGCGCAGAAAGTGTGAATCAAGTATTATCAAGAGATGAAGCATCGACACTATTACTAGGGGTGTTGGGAGTTGCCTCAACAATGCATGTTATCTTATCTATGTAAGTTTCAGAGGCTCCCTTTTCATTATTCTTAAGCTTGCTATTCTCATCAAACAAATTTTCAGGAACAAGCCAACTATAGTTATTTTCAAGAGCTTCATGCATTCCTAGGAGCTTGCAAGGTATTGATGTCTTAATCTTCCCCCCATCATTAACATTATTAGTGTACTTTATTCTATCAATGTCCATCTTTTCAAGGATACTAGCAAAGTTGGTGTAAGAACCAAGCATCTTATATTTAATAAAGACTTTTCTAGCCTCTCTTGCTACACCACCAAATTCTTTAAGAAGGGTTTCTAAGACAAAATCTTTCTTTTCTCCCTCCTCCATATCAGAGAGTGTAAGAAACATATGCTGAATTATAGGGTTAAGATTAACAAATTTAGTTTCCAACATGTGTACTAAAGAGGCAGCAGCAATTTCATAAGTAGGAGCAAGTTCTACCAAGTGTCTATCTTCAAAATCTTCACCTGTACTAACATGAGTGAAAAAATCTTCTATATTATCTCTTCCAATTATAGACCCTCGTCCTACCGGTATGTCTTTTAGAGTATACTTAGGAGGAAACATGATGAAATAAACAAAAGGTAAATAAAGTAAATGCAAGTAACTTATTTTTTGTGTTTTTGATATAGAGAGCAAGACAGTAAATAAAGTAAAGCTAGCAACTAATTTTTTGTGTTTTGTTTAAGTGCAACAAACAAAGTAGTAAATAAAGCAAGACAAAAACAAAGTAAAGAGATTGGAAGTGGAGACTCCCCTTGCAGCGTGTCTTGATCTCCCGGCAACGGCGCCTTAAAAGAGCTCTGGCGTGTAGTTGACGTGGAGTTAGAAATCTCTGGGGTGTAACTTTTCTTCAGGTCCCCGGCAACGGCGCCAGAAAAAGAGCTTGATGCGTGCAATTAACACACGTCCGTTGGGAACCCCAAGAGGAAGGTGTGATGCGTATAAAGAGTTTTCAGAAAAAAACCAAGGTTTATCGAACCAGGAGGAGCCAAGAAGCACGTTGAAGGTTGATGGCAAAAAATGTAATGCGGCGCAACACCAGGGATTCCGGCGCTAACGTGAACCTGCACACAACCAAAGTACTTTGCCCCAACGTAACGTGAGGTTGTCAATCTCACCGGCTTGCTGTAACAAAGGATTAACCGTATTGTGTGGAAGATGATTGTTTGCGAAGAACAAGAAAGAACAAGTATTGCAGAGATTGTATTTCAGATGTAAAGAATAGACCGGGGTCTACAGTTCACTAGAGGTGTCTCTTCCATAAGATAAATAGCATGTTGGGTGAACAAATTACAGTTGGGCAATTGACAAATAAAGAAGGCATAAAAATGCACATACAAATATCATGATGAGTACTATGAGATTTAATCAGGCATTACGACAAAGTACATAGACCGCCATCCAGCATGCATCTATGCCTAAAAGTCCACTTTCAGGTTATCATCCGAACCCCTTCCGGTATTAAGTTGCAAGCAACACACAATTGCATTAAGTATGGTGTGTAATGTAATCAATAACTACATCCTCGGACATAGCATCAATGTTTTATCCCTAGTGGCAACATCACATCCACAACCTTAGAACTTTTTGTCACTGTCCCAGATTTAATGGAGGCATGAACCCACTATCGAGCATACATACTCCCTCTTGGAGTCACAAGTATCAACTTGGCCAGAGCATCTACTAGCAACGGAGAGCATGCAAGAACATAAACAACTCATATATGATAGATTGATAATCAACTTGACATAGTATTCAATATCCATCGGATCCCAACAAACACAACATGTAGGATTACAAAAAAACGATCTTGATCATGATAGGCAGCTCACAAGATCGAGCATGATAGCACAATTAGGAGAAGACGACCATCTAGCTACTGCTATGGACCCATGGTCCAGGGTGAACTACTCACACATCAATCCGGAGGCGATCATGGCGATGAAGAGTCCTCCGGAGATGATTCCCCTCTCCGGCAGGGTGCCGGAGGCGATCTCCCGAATCCCCCGAGATGGGATTGGCGGCGGCGGCGTCACGTAGTGTTTTACGATCGTGGCTCTGTGACGGGGGTTTCGCGACGAAGGCTATATGTAGGCGGAAGGGTAGGTCAGGGGGCGTCACGGGGCCCCACACAACAGGGCCGCGCGGGCCCCTTGCTGGCCGCGCCGCCCTATTGTGGCGGCGCCTCGTGGCCCCACTTCGTCTCCTCTTCGGTCTTCTGGAAGCTTCGTGGAAAATAGGCCCCTAGGCGTTGATTTCGTCCAATTCCGAGAATATTTACTTACTAGGATTTCTGAAACCAAAAACAGCAGAAAACAGAACGGCTCTTGGCATCTTGTTAATAGGTTAGTGCCGGAAAATGCATAATAACGACATATAATGTGTATAAAACATGTGAGTATCATCATAAAAGTAGCATGGAACATAAGAAATTATAGATACGTTTGGGACGTATCAGCTCGCAGCAGGCCCATCGTCGTTGATTCTAGGGGAATGACGACCGATGTGCCGCAGACTCTCGCTGTCTGCATTGCTCTGGCTGCTGCAGGGCTAGCTGGCTGACAATTCAGTACTGGTATTCATCTGATTCGCACCAGCTTAATTCGCAGGGCACTCTTACTTGTCATTCTCTTCTTCTGATTTACAGTAACACTTCTGTCTTGGGCATTAAAAACAGGAAGAGATCCCGGAGGTTTGTTGGCGAGTTTGTCCATGCTTTGTGGCAAAGCTTTCAGGGCTATTCCAGCAGGGATGGAGCTAGGAATGAAGTATAAGGAAGGCAATGTTAGTATGAGGGGGCAAAACTAACTAAACTCACACAAATAAGAAACTTACAAGACTTGTGTTCAAAGGAAAATCATGAGCATAGGGGGGGCCCCCCCCTCTAGTGTTGGTATGTATTTATTTTATTCACATTTATCTGTTCTACCATCCACAATGCTTATATTTTGTATTTACCTTTTCATTTTCAATGTTATGGCTCGTCTTCCTTTAAATGTGAGATATTGACGAAGAATTATAGCAACTAGGACTAAATTATTATGTGTATTATGTGTAGTTATTTTTTGTATTAGTTTACGAACAGAAGTGTTTGAAAATAAAGAAGAATTAAAACTAGAGAGCTAAGATATGAGAATTTGTAACAAAATTGGAGTTTGTCAAATTCACCATTGATAGACCCTAAAATCTGATTATATTCCCATTACTGTTACCATTTCTGAACCAAACATGTTCTTATCTATTTTCATTCCTGTTTGCAGTCGCCATGCGCCTAGTGCAGGTTGTGGTGGTTTTCGTTGTGGCGGCTCTGAGTGCGAGTTCGAGCCGTTCGGCCCTCCCGGTCGCACCACGGCCTGCTGATGCAAGGCACGTGCCACCACTTCCACCTCTAGTACCAGCGCCACCGCTTCCACCTGAAGCATCAGCGCTGCCGCCTCCAACTGCTCCCGTCCAAGCTCGCAACAGGCCCATCATCGTTGATTCTGGGGGAATGACGACCGATGTGCCGCAGACTCTCGCTGTCTGCATTGCTCTGGCTGCTGCAGGGCTAGCTGGCTGACAATTCAGTACTGGTAATCATCTGATTCGCACCAGCTTAATTCGCAGGGCACTCTTACTTGTCATTCTCTTCTTCTGATTTACACTAACACTTTTGTCTTGGGCATTAAAAACAGGCAGAGATCCCTGAGGTTTGTTGGCGAGTTTGTCCATGCTTTGTGGCAAAGCTTTCAGGGCTATTCCAGCAGGGATGGAGCTAGGAATGAAGTATAAGGAAGGCAATGTTAGTATGAGGGGGGCAGAACTAACTAAAATTACACAAATAAGAAGCTGACAAGACTTGTGTTCAAAGGAAAATCATGAGCATAGGGGGCCCCCCCCCCCCCCCCTCGTCCCCCCTTGTCTCGGTCCCTGTACTCCATAACGATGACTACTTAGTCAGTATCTCATAGTTTATTGTAGCTAGTTAGTATCTCACATGTAACTGTAGCTTGTGTATGCATGAGGTTGACCATTCTTAGCAGTACCGAGCTTTGAGATTGTAGAAGTGAGCCAACATTACCATTTGCTAAATTCAGATGTTATAAATATTTGCCAGCAGAAATTGCGCAGATTAGCAGAGTTTTATTCCAATAGCATCATCATGTATTGGTTCAGTTTGAAGACTGCATAGAAGGAAAAATCATGCTGACTATCAGCGTTGAGGCAGCTTACGCAAATTCAACATGTCATGTATCACATGAATATATAGCCAGAAACTGTATGTTCTAATTGAAATAGCCCCAAACAGAATTTGGAAGCACATGCCTAGTATGAAGTTACATTGGGCGACAAATGTTGCAAGATTAAAGATTTGTCTGAGCACTACACAGCATGAAGCACACCTTGAATTCAAATCAAAGGGTTAAAGGTTACGTGAATGAAAAAAAAACATGTTCAGCTTCTCTATATGTACTAATCGTTCCTATGTCAAATTATTTAATTTATTGTTAGGATTAGCTGGGTCAGCGAATCTTACTAACCTGATCTTGTACATCTTGACCGAGACTCCCTCTGTAAGTTTTTGGATCAGAACCTACACTCTCTTAGATGTTTTATCTGAAGCATGATTGATCGTGTAAAGACAATTGTAGAAAGCAAGAGAAATTTCAAAGGATTGGCGTCTTGCAAATCCCTGGGAAGATATCAATGCTGTACTATTCCAAAGAAACCATCTTGTACAATACCATCCTCCATGCATGGTTTGCTCTCTAATTTGGTAGTTTTTTACTACAAGATATTGACATCAAAGTAATAATTACATTCCATTTGTTATTGCCCCTGATATGCTTGCTAATATATTATTCCTCAACCTAATAAGATACTTAATTCGCATGTACATACTGATCATCTTGATGGGTAAACAAGCAGAGAAACAAGACATGACGTTTCTACAATAGTTAACCGAATGGTTTGTTTGTTTTGTAACGACCAAAGAAAGACATATTTTCAGTATGCTCCATTAGGATTTAAGTCGCTCGACTAGCCAATACTAGTCACTTGACTAGTCTATGAGTCAGTACTTGTGTTACAACCAAATATGTGTTGGCCTGAATGTAATCTTGTCATGGTGTGGCCTGCCCACATAGGTTGTGTGCAGGCTGTAGCATGAATAGCACACATATGTTATACGCTTGAACAGGGCACATGAGTTGTGTCTGTCAATGTAGTTGGCTAGTAGAAGAAGTTAGCTTAGTCATAAAGTATCTAGGGTATGTAGGGGAGGTAATTGCATGGCTCATACATAAACTTGTTCGTAGAGTGCATTTTCATACAAAAACTTGTAAATCGTGTTGGTGCAGTACACGAACTTGTTACTTGCGTGCAAATTCATACAAAATGCTCTCAGTCCAACACTTGGCGCTGCCACCCTGGACCGGAAATTAACGGAAAGGACCCGTTCTCTCTTTTTATTCTGCCGTGATCCTTATATACTCATGGCGCTTGACTTTCCTTATTATTTTTCCTTCTATGCTGACGAGGGCTGGGAGCACAGACGTGGAACCCAAGGTCACACTTGGGCTGGAGCGCGTAGTCCTTGCTGCTCTCGCAGATGTAGTAGTGCTCCGTGAACCGGCGGCCTTCTTCTTCAACCTTAGATCATCTCTAGCAGCGTCTTTCAAATCATTCTCTAAACAGCGCCGGATCGAGTTTTTGGAGGACTTCGTGCTCCGTTTGGGGATGTCGCTTCCAGCTGCGTTCCCCAAACACGCCCCCCAAAATAAATAAAAGTGCACGAAAATAAAGATTTTATCTAACCCTAGCCTAATGACCGCCAGCGGTGCCTTCGACGGCCCCGCCCCGTCGGCGCCTCCCCTCCGCCGCAGCTCCTGCTCCACGCACCGACTCTCCCTGCGTAGGGTGGCGAGCAGACGCCGCTGCTCCAGCAGCGCGTCGTCTCCTGCCCTCCCTGCTGCGCCGCCTGGAGGGAGAGCTCGACGGCACGGCGAATTTGCGCGTCTTCGCGGGCACGGGCGTCGTCCTGGAGCTTCTTCTCCAACTCGAAGGACTAGACGAGCGCTCGTTGCTGATCCGCCGCCTCGTCCGGGTGGGGCCCGTCGTTATCGGACCACTCGAAGTCGTCGTCGTCCTCCTCCTCCTCCTCCGCCACCTCCGCCTCGTCCTCCTCCTCTGCCTCGTCGTCGTCCTCCTCCTCCATTTGCGCCACCAACGCATTCGCCCGCGCCCCTTAGGCCGGCTCCGTTGCCGCCCGACTCCCGCTGCTGACGCTCCTCCGCCGCCTGCCGCTGCTGACGCTCCACCGCTTCCCGCCGCCGTTGCTCAATCGCCTCCATCCATTCACGGTGCTGGAGATGCCGCTCCATGTGCAGGCGATGCCGCTCTGCACGCCACCGCTCGCCCAACTCCTCCGTCCGGCGCCGCCGCGCCTCTTCCGCCGTGGCGGCGTCGAACACCGCTATGGTGTCCGCCGCCGCCTTCCCCGTCTCGTTCTCCGCAGCTTCCGGTTGATGTCGAACTGCGGTGCTGGAGGTGGTGGTGGAGGGAACTGGCCGGCGCCGGGGCGGCTCATCATTGCGCAGGTGGTGTTTATGCGACGAGGGTTGTGCTTGCTGCGAAGAGAGGGGTGCCGGGGGCTGTGGTGGCCACCATTGAGCGGTGGAAGACCTTTTATAGACGCCGGCGTCGCCAGAAGAGGCGGGAAAGAGGCTAGAAGCAGTGGGAAGAAAGCACGGGAACACGTGGTGGCAAGCGCACGCCGGCGACGCATGGAGTCAGGGTGCAAGCGGGACGCCCCGCCGCCGCACAAGTCCGCATCATTAGATGGTATGCCGCGTATAAGCCGCGCATGATCCGCGTTATTTTGAGGTACGCCGCGCTGGCTCGCCTGCCCTTGACCGCACTAAGGGCAGGCCGGCCGAGCTATATACGCGGCGCGCGTGGGGCCTCAAAATAATGCGGATCATGCGCGGCTTATACGCGGCATACCATCTAATGATAAGGACTTGTGCGACGCGTATGCAGTGTACTGCGGGGCGTCCCGCTTGCACCCTGAAGACGGAGCTAGGGAGCAGCAACGCCTCGCTCCATGCACGATGACACTTCTTCGTCGGGAGGCAAACAGAGATAGGCGCCGCATCCGGAGCGGCGGAAAGGCGCGCTTCGTCGCCGGCAGCGGCATGAACAGCGCCGATACGAGGTTGGAGCCGACGAACTTGAACCAGTTCGACAGAGGCAGATCGTGGATGCTGCAGCCACTGCTCGAGATTGTGATTCAGTAATTTTGGCGAACGGTGTCGGAGAGTGGGCGGATTCGAGGATTTCATGTTCTAATTTACGGAGGGGTTTTTTTACCCACCAAAATAAACACAGGGGTTTTCTGCAAAAAGTTCATAAGCTGGACCTACCCTTTTTCCAGCATGGCAACGCCAAGTGTCAGCCCGAGAGTGCTTTTGTATGAATTTGCACGTAAAACGCAAGTTCATGTACCATGGTACCACACTCTGCAAGTATTTGTATGAAAATGCACATGAAATGCAAGTTTATGTATGTGTGGTGCAATTACCTCTATGTAGGGAGAACTCTAGAATTACGAATGTTCTAGAGTAAGATATTTAGTAGTATAAAATATCTAAATTTTGTAGAGTATTTTAAAAATATGGTGTAGGGTTTAAATTGTGCCACATGGCAACAATCTAGAGGGTCATGTACAGTATAAATCGGTTTTCCTTTTGCGCGCTCGACCGCGCGAGCAGTCGGTTTTGGCCGGCCGCGCGAACGAGACATCAAGTCCTGTGTTGCGTGCTTCTGTTTTGTGTTCACACGACGCTGCGGTGCGGGTCTGTGCTACACGCTCGTTTTTTTTTTTTTGTCAACACGATGGTCGCTGTGGGTGATGCATGCTCCTGTGCAATCTATGGGCGGCCACTGCACACTGATTTTTTTTTTGCGAGATGGCCGCCTAGTTTCTAGTATGCTATTTTCAGTTCCCTTTCCTCAATTCCCTTTTCACTTTTCTTTTTTGTAGTTATTTTTTTATTAAAATTCATGTTATGAGACTAGCATGTTTTTTACTTCCCTTTTTCATGAACCATTGGTTCATGTTTTTTTTACAATTCTCTTTTTTAACAATTCCCTTTTGCAAACTCTACTATTTTACGCTATATCAAAATTTATGTTAGTCAAATTAGATTTTTTTATAGTTCCCTTTTTCGGGCAAGTGGTTTTTTAAGGGGAAAGAAACGGGTGGGAAAACCACTTGCAACTCAAACGAACTGCCACTTGCAACTCAAATAAATAACACTTTTAAACCCAATTAGCTTTTAGGGTTGGTTAATTTTTTTTATTTCCCCACTGATAAATAACGGGCAGATCGTTGATAACTTGTGACCTAAAAAAATCGTCAAAATATTCTAAATGAAATAGTTTTTTTGGGTTGATAATGTTTCACATTTATCGTTGATAAATAACGGGCTAGAGGGGTGGATAAATTGTGAGCTAAAAAAGCCGCCGAAATATTCTAAATTAATTTGGTTTATAGGGTCGGTAACTTTTTCACATTTACCGTTAGTAAATAATGGGGTAGAGGATTGATAAATTGTGAGCTAAAAACTTTCCAAAATATTCAAAATAAAACTAGCTTTTTCTGGTAGGTAATTGTTCAAATTTACCGTTGATAAATAGTGGGACAAAGGGTTGATAAATTGCGAGCTAACAAAATCATCAAAATATTCAAAATGAAATTAGCTTTTTTCTCAAAAAAATAAAGAAATTAGCTTTTTGGGTAGATAATTTTTCACATTTACCGTTGATAAATAAAGGGGCGGAGGGTTGATAAATTGTGAGCTAAATTTTTTGCCAAAATATTCAAAATTGATTTAGCTTTTTAGGTCTATAATTATTCACATTTACCGTTCACAAATAACAGGTGAAATGGTTGATCAATTGTGAGCCATTTTTTCAAAGATTAAAAATGAAATTATCTTTTCGGGTAGGTAATTATTCACATTTACTGTTGATAAATAAGAGGGCGTAGGGTTGATAAATTGTGAGATAAAAAAAGCCACCGAAATATTCTAAATTAATTTGGTTTGTAGGGTCGGTAACTTTTTCCCATTTATCGTTGGTAAATAATGGGGTAGAGTATTGATAAATTGTGTGCTAAAAAACTTGCCAAAATATTCAAAACAAAACTAGCTTTTTTGGGTAGGTAATTGTTCAAATTTACCGTTGATAGATAGTGGGACAAAGGATTGATAAATTGCGAGCTAACAAAATCATCAAAATATTTTAAAAATTAGCTTTTTTTCTCAAAAAAGAAAGAAAATAGCTTTTTTGGGTAGATAAATTTTCACATTTACCGTTGATAAATAACGGGGCGGAGGGTTGATAAATTGTGAGCTAAAATTTTTGCCAAAATATTTAAAATGAATTTAGATTTTTAGGTCTGTAATTACTCACATTTACCGTTCACAAATAACGGGCGAAATGGTTGATCAATTGTGAGCCAATTTTTCTTCAAAAGATTAGAAATGAAATTATCTTTTCGGGTAGGTAATTATTCACATTTACTGTTGATAAATAACAGGGCAGAGGGTTGATAAATTGTGAGATAAAAAATTCATCAAAATATTTGAAATGTAATTATTTTTGGGTCAGTAATTTTTCTTATTTCTAAATGAAACTAATTTTCGGAATTATTAACTTCTCATATTTTTACCGTTGATAAATAACATGCCGGGGGGTTGATAACTTTTCAGCCGAAACAAAAATTATTAAAATATATCAACATCGGTGCTAGTTTTAAAGATCTTATCTAGACCGATTTTATTGGTAAAAACAAATTGTAAATCGGAATTCTTCTTTTCGAATGAAATAGTTTGAATTTGCAAAATATAAGAGATTATCTCTCCCAGCAACAAAAATTGTCTAATGGTGCATATACGGTCTACATTTAACGTTCGGTTTGCTTGCTATTTTTTTTGAAAGTTCAGAATGCGGTGGTGCCTTTTTACGTACTCTTGATGTCGACCATAGTACATAAAAGTGGTACGTCTCGTTATATAACACAAGTCAGTCGAAGCTCGGATGGTTCAGCCCGTTGGCTTTTATGCGCGTGCAGCCCTGAGGTCCTGGGATCGAATCCCACGCGGGCGGTTTAAGCGAAAAAAAGAGAGGATTTCCTTTTTCGGAATGTCAGAAACTGACCGCTCGGGTGAGAAGTGGCGGTTGACCGCTACCTAGGGTCACCCAGTATAAATGGGGTCTTAGCATGGGTTGCTAAGTTCTGTAGGCATTCGTTGCCAAGTATTGTTCAGCCCGTTGGCTTTTATGCGCGTGCAGCCCTGAGGTCCTGGGATCGAATCCCACGCGGGCGGTTTAATTTTTCCAGCTCGCCATCCTCTGATGGAAACGCGAAAAAAAAGAGGATTTCCTTTTTCGGAATGTCAGAAACTGACCGCTCGGGTGAGAAGTGGCGGTTGACCGCTACCTAGGGTCACCCAGTATAAATGGGGTCTTAGCATAGGTTGCTGGGGCAAGCATGGGGTTAGCATAGGTTGCTGGGGCAAGCATGGGTTGCTAAGTTCTGTAGGCATTCGTTGCCAAGTATTGTTCAGCCCGTTGGCTTTTATGCGCGTGCAGCCCTGAGGTCCTGGGATCGAACGGGGGCGGTTTAATTTTTCCAGCTCGCCGTCTTCTGCGCGGACTATCTCGAAATGGAAACGTGAAAAAAGAGAGGATTTCCTTTTTCGGGATGTCAGAAACTGACTGCTCGGGTGAGAAGTGGCGGTTGACCGCTACCTAGGGTCACCCAGTATAAATGGGGTCTTAGCATAGGTTGCTGGGGCAAGCATGGGGTTAGCTAGGTTGCTGGGGCAAGCATGGGTTGCTAAGTTCTGTAGGCATTCGTTGCCAAGTATTGTTCAGCCCGTTGGCTTTTATGCGCGTGTAGCCCTGAGGTCCTGGGATCGAATCCCACGCGGGCGGTTTAATTTTTCCAGCTCGCCGTCTTCTGCGCGGACTATCTCGAAATGGAAACGCGAAAAAAGAGAGGATTTCCTTTTTCGGAATGTCAGAAACTGACCGCTCGGGTGAGAAGTGGCGGTTGACCGCTACCTAGGGTCACCCAGTATAAATGGGGTCTTAGCATAGATTGCTGGGGCAAGCATGGGGTTAGCATAGGTTGCTGGGGCAAGCATGGGTTGCTAAGTTCTGTAGGCATTCGTTGCCAAGTATTGTGTAGGATCCGTTGCTAAAAAAAGATAATATAAGAAGACATCCATTGCTTGAAACTGTCGTGTCTTCTCCTCTTCTCCTCTGTAGTGCTAGTCCCTCATTTTTTGTTTTTACTCAAAGGAGAGAGCATAGAGAAGTGATAGCAGAAGGGAACACTAACAACGTCGACTAGCCCATGAGTCGGTACCCTAGCGACACGGCTCAACTATAGTAATCCTTTGTTCCATAACAAAGCTCTGAATTTGAAAAACTCTCACTTGCTGAGGTTAGGCCAAACATTGTTACCAAGGTTATGTCTTACTTTGCCCTTGGGTGGCCTAGCATTTAACACTTCAAAATTGCTGATGTGCATGTGTTAAAAGTATGTTAATTGTGGCGCCTGAAATATTGAACTTCTGATTCTGCATATGTTAAATAACATACAATAGCTGAAAGGGAAAAGAGTAGTTTCAGTTTTATCTTCTACATCTGAGAAAATTTATTTATTTGTTTTCTTGAATATATCTCATAGTAGCACATCACTTCCCTATGACCGTTACATCTGCCTTTTGATTTGAAATTGTGTCAAAATGAATCTGAAGCTTCCATGAAGCATTTGAGTTGGGTTCACTCAAAATGGGGTCTTCCTCAAGTAATGATTTTCTATCGACAATGATATGAGATGCTTCTCATGCTCATATGTTGCGATTATTCCTTTATGTGCAATTATCATAAGTCTCCTACATGGAAGTAGCATATTTCTAGAACTGGTCATGAGAGAGCTCACTTCCCTCAAGACTCCTTGACTCCTTGTCAAGGTGACTTAACTCTCCTATATCACCTCATCAGCCATTAGTCTTTATAGTTTGCATGTCCAGTGGTTTTTTTATATTGCAGTTGACAAAATCCAACTGATCGTGATAAAGCATATGCTGTATCAACAATCTAGAAGAGCCCAAAATCAAACCTATGCGTACACACTTGATATATTTCCTTAATGTGTCGGTTCATTTACTGTCGTAAAATCAAAACTTCCATGTTATGTGCAATTATCATGAGTAGCCTAGAAGGAGCATATTTCTAGAACTGGTCAAGAGAGAGCTCACTTCCCTCAAGACTCCTTGTCAAGGTGACTTCCTATGTCACCTTACCAGTCATTAGTCTTTTATAGTTCACATGTCCACTGATTTTTTACATATTGCAGTTGACAAAACCCAACTGTTCGTGTGATAAAGCATCTGCTACATTAGCAATCTAGACAAGCCCAAAATCAAACCTATGCATACACACATGATATATCTCCTTCAGTTCATATACTGTCATAGAATCAAAACTTCCAAGCCACTGTCTTGTGTGTGAGTCTCTCTGTCCACTTGGGTCCAAACTGGCTTGTCCTAGGTCCGGTTTGGGTCCGATCCAACCAGGTTCCGTGCCAGGCAGATATTCTCCGTCTGGTCCCATTCTCTTAGGTGTGTGACCCCACATCCTCTTAAGGTTCCGAGGCGCAGTTTGTGCCCAAGTCGTGTTGTGAACCGAGTCGCGCTCAAAGTGGAGTTGCACTTCAGACCGCTAGTCTGTATATGCTTCTAGCAAAGCTTCCCGGCTCTGAGATGGATCTAAGAGTTAAAACACACACATGATATATTTCCTTAACTAGTGGTTGGGGCGCCTCCTCACCGGTCAGGTGCAGTCAAATAAACGAACCAAAACTTTTCATCAACTCAAGTCATCTTGGACGCAACAATCTCAATGTGTTTTCCTCCTCACCAACAACTGAGATTGAGGTTGCGCTTGGTTTCTGATTGATTTCTATAATCCGCAACTTAAAAACTTATTTACAGCTATGCTTACCAAAAAAACATGTACATTTGATTTTTCTTGATGAAAATACAAAAGGTGGCTGATACAGTAACGGTGGTTACACAAGTTCACTTTACATACAAGGTTGAAATGATGCTTGAACTAATTAGCATAGATCGAGCTAATGGTGCTTCTGGTGTACAGTGACAAAAGGCACACACACAGAGCAAACGAGGTCAGCAGCTGGACCTGAAAGAATCAAGGAAGCTGGAACAACAGAGGTGATGTGTTGCATTAACAGAGGGTTCCTGTCATCCGGCACAAGTCATAAAAACTGACTAGGAAGTTGCAGCGCGGCGTCACGCCGCGCCCGTGAGGTAAATTTGAGGCAACCAATAAAAAAAGATATTAATATTTTTCATAAATAAAAGATGGGACGAATAATGGAGTGTTTATATTTGACACATTTAAAAATGTTTCTCGGATAAAAGAGGTGACATATAGCACGGTAATTTTTCTGTAGACGGTAATTTTGCAAGGTAAATGGTTATTTTAAGTACCGACGATGACCGATCCAGCTATTTGTTTCCAGAGTAAGACAATAGTATATTTTTAAATAAAGAGGCGACACCGACGATGACCGATGCAGCTATTTGTTTCCAGAGTAACGGCTAAAAGTTAGGTAGGTCAACACCACTTTGTACCGAAAACAAAATAACCGCTGGAAACTTTAAAAATATGAAATAGTACTTTTATCGGATAAAAGAGACAACGAACGATCCAACAATTTAATTAGTTTCCTAATTAAAATAATCAATACTGTTTTTAAATAAAGAGGCGACATACAATCTAGCTTTTTTTTTCAAAACGGCTAAAAGTTAGGTAGGTCAACACCGCTTTGTACTGAAAACAAAATAACCGCTGGAAACTTTGAACATATGACATAGTACTTTTATCGGATAAAAGATACGACGAACGACAACAATTTAATATGCTTGCCAATTAAAGAATCGACAAATTGTTGAGAGGCAACATCATTTTTGTCGAAGCAACCGGTTCGGATAAAAGGACAACATACGATTTAGCATCTCTTCTGCAAATTACCGCTAGAGGTAAGGTTGACCAACGATATTTGCACTAAAAATAATGGAACGACTAAAAACACACTTCACTGGCACGGTCATCACGGATATAGTATGGACAGAAAACACCGGATGATTGTAGGATGATGGAAAGAAGAAGGTAGTACGCCAGTAGCACTGCACAATAGCTGCAGTGCCCGGAGCCAGGACAACACACACCGGCTAAAAGATGTAACATATGACAGTGCAAGTTTTTTTCAGAGATACCGGAAGAAAAATATATTATTTTTTTCGACTAAAATAAGCGACAAATCACTTTGGAAATTGAATATTTCTATCAATGAATTTTTGGAAAAAACCAGTAGAAAATAACTATTGTTTTTCTAAAATAATCTGAAAAAACATACAAAAGTAGTTGATCGGAGATTTGTTCATGGCACAAGAATCAAGGCCACATGCAATATGAAAAAAAAAGAGAAATAACAATGGAAACAAGTTAGAAGAACTGACCCTCAAGGACAAAAGTGAAAGCTAACAACCATCTACAGTAAAATCAGCATAGGTGTCACCACTTGAATGGATGAAAACCTGCTACAGTTCTCAAAACGTTGTGGTGAGAGCAAACAGGGTTAGCTTTTATATATAGTATATATACATAAAGTCCAATTACATTGCCAGATAGAGAATATAATATCCACAAATGAGGGTCAAATATTAGCAGGAAACTAAGTAAATACCCGGTTCTTGGACAACCATGGCACCAACCATACAACTAACCTAGGACAATGAGGTTCAATCTATTATTTATTTCCTTCAGGTTTCAGCTGTTCTTTTATTTGAATGTAGAAACACAGCTAACCCAGGGCAAAAATATGTCAGATATGACACCATCTCGATGTTATGTTGAAATGACATACATTTCTATAAGCATTATTAATTTCCTTCAGGTTTCAGCTGTTCTTTTATTTGAATGTAGAAACACAGCTAACCCAGGGCAAAAATATGGTAGATATGACACCATCCCGATGTTATGTTGAAATGACATACATTTCTATAAGCATGGGACTAAGAATTAATTGTAGAAATCATCTTGCACATGCCGAGCGACTTAAAAATAGAAATAAAAAAGCACTGGTAGCTAATCTGGTAAGAGATAAGCAAGATAGCAACCTTGATTCGAACTAAGTTGGTTATTATACCATTCATCTGATCAGAAGCAAAAAAAACCTATAAGAGCTCATGTTATTGCTAATATATACCTCTCAAAGTTCCTACTGTGATGGATACAGTTGTACTACTGACATACTCTACTTTTAAGAGCCGCAACACTTCTGTAATGTAAAACTCATAATTTGTCGAGCATCAGAATATTAAATCATCCCTGTTAAACATCTAAAATAAAAAACATAGCAACAAAGCTAGTTCTAATAGCAATAAAAGGATGGTACCAAAGAGACAAGTGAAAACATGTTCTTTGCAAAAAAGAGGTGCTGCCAAATTACTTCATTTTGGCAGCACAATGTGGCTGGTGGTGCTGATGGCATGGGTTATGACATCACCTTTGTGATTCATTGGTGCCAAGATAACATGAACATTAAGCTTGTTGGAGCTGACCTTGGTGGTGCTTAAATCACAGATATAATTGCAGCATTGTGGTCTAGCATGACTACACCGCACTTCAAGCTGCAGCGGATCATGGATGAGTATGTGTGTTCTGCAAGACCAAGCTACCACCAACACCGCTGCTGCCTCACACTTCATCACAGTATTTTCCACCCACTGACTCCGCTGATACCTTGACCGAACACGGCTAGCCACAACCTGTGAAACAAATAATTATTTTTTTGCATTATTAAAAGGGGGTGCAGGACTCAGCTTGAGAGGGAGACTCAGATTGAGAGGAAGCGTGACAACAAAAAGTTCTAGAGCCCCAGGAGTCCTTACTTGCACAAGACATGACTTGTAGATATAGATATTGCACTCCAAATTAAGATGCCATATACCTCTACAAGAAATTAAGAGAAACCGCAACGCCGCCTCACTATTGTTAGGTTATTGGAGGATTGAGAATCCTGAATCGTTATGGTGTGTTTTATAGGAAATACATGTACTGCAAAGCTATAGAAAGGCAGAATAACCTGTCTTATTCCTCAAACTTGTTTTGAAAGGTTATTCCTATATCTAAAATAAATAATTGATAATGTATTAGCAACACACAACTAAGATGACATGCTAACAGGAGATGCCGAGACATAAAATACAAACTGATGTGCACAGTATACCCCAATGAAATAATTCCAAACCTCCCCATTTTTACATTATTATCCCTCACGGATTTAACAAATCACATACTATGTAGCTTTTCTATCCTAAGTTTAACCCCACAATAGATAAATCTAGCAAGCTATTAATCTACCATTTCACTTATTATTCTTTGAAGCAGATACCAGCAGCTCATTAAAGAGATTAATAGAGATTGATTATTGCATTATCCATCCTGTACAGACTCGGTATCAAGCCACGAACCATCTAAATTTCCCCATTCGTTGCCCCCAAAAAATTCACAGCTACCAATTTCTTGTTCGCAGTTGCCCCTCTTATTAATTTCCATGACTAAGCATGTGTTTCAGGGAGGATACATACTGAGCTTTATAATGGTTCCACAAGCAGACTGGTAGGGCGGATACAAAAGGAACATGCATGGGTCATGAGTGCAAGAAATATGACGCAAGAATTTTTTTGCAAAACAGAGACATATCACGTTTACATGAATAACATGATAAAGTTAGCGAAGGTCCAAAAAGCATGTCTGGATCTAAATTTTACCTTTAACAAGTAAAATCATTGGACACTACTTAAAATATAAAATTATTCAAAAGCTCAGTTCTACCCAAAGAGATCAAACTGGACATAAGAAAATGGATAGCTAACAATGTGCATTTGAGCACTATTCTAAGTCAAAGGACACTTACTCGTAGAACCAGTAAATCTGTATGCATCATCAACCACACCCACGAAATGCGAACAAAATTAGCCATTGCCTACTAGAAAGAAGCCACGCGTCTGCAACACATATATTTATAGCTATAACAAGCATAAAATTAGAATGATGAAGTTAATGCAAATTCCAGAAACTTAGTTCGGTTATTTTGCCGGACAAAACTGGATGATGGAAGTAAATGCTCCTCACAAACATTAATCAAACACAATCAGTAATAATCAGTAGGGGATAATCTATTAGCAAAGCTTGTCCTTGTGAGAAACAATCAGTTCATATATGTGAATTTTGTACCAGATACATTAAATCTATGGACTTAAGACTTATGACTCATATGCACAATGCAGAAACCATTCAAAAAAAAATAGCTCAAGCAAAGTTGAGCTTTATATATGAAGTGAAAAATGTAAAATTTTCACATAATTACCAACACATCTCAAATTAAACAAGTAAATCAAGCTTCAATACAATGCAAGGTTATCAGCAGTAGAGTATAGCTAGCTCAACAGATGTATAATAAAGGTGCAATGCTAACCTATACAATCATATGAATGACCATGCATAGCGGTTTTGGCTGTCAAATTGCTGATATTTCTTTCACAATCACCAACTAAACCAGAAGGACTCGAAAAAATAACTTATATTTCCGAAAGCAGCACACGTGTATGGGATCGTGAAAATTTTCCTTTGAAATGCTAGCAGATTTATGCCGATTCACGACAAAAGCAATGGAGTGATGCAATGATACAGAACACACATTCCAAGAATTGCATCTCAGGTTCTCAGCAGCTATAACAATCAAGAAAAAAAAATCTATAGTGCCACCATAGAATATGTCCTTGTAGGATAACCCAGTTTTCCACCATATGTCTACCACTGCAATAGCTGCAGACAAGTAATGTTTACCCAATAGAACAGGGAAAACACCTCAGTTCAAAAGCACAAGCCAAAGCCATGCTTTTTCACATCGCCTACAAAGTAGCAGCTCTAGTTCTTGTTTCCTTTTCTCTGAAACCTTCAATGGACGATTACCAGAACTATCAACAGTCTATTAGATGGAACCCTAGTTGAGTTCTAACAAATGAGGCAGCTGCAAACTGAAACATTATAACTTCACACATCCAGTCACCCGAAATCAGACTGGGCCTTTTGCTAACTATTAGGAATTAAATTGTGTGTTCCACCACTCCATTGCAGTGCCACCGCATTGCAATGACTCTGCTAAGCTGCAGGAGTATGCAGCCACCACAACATTTCTGAATGGAATAATCCAGGGGCTGGTTATCTGAATAATTGCAGATGCAAGTAGCGTGTCAGAAACTAATCAAGGTACATAATACAAATCTATTGTTCAGTTGGATAATACAAACCTGAACTACATAATACAAACCTAGACGCCACAGCCTGCAGAAAAGAGAAGACACCAATTACCACATAGCATAGTACATAGTTATAATAATATTGTACATGTCATATCATGATGAACGTACAATTAGTCATAAGGTTCTTACAGAACAGTGTGCCTGAATTGAGAAAGCACTAACCAGTGATGTTCATGTAGGCCTTAGGAAAAATTGGGGTACCATTATCAATAGATTTTCCATAACAATTAAAAACGTCCAAGCATATCAAGCTAGACAAGACTTTTCAAAACCTGTCAGAGAAGCAGCATACATAATCAACAAAAGGTAGCAACTTCTCAAATTAATATATACATAAGGAGAATGCAGGTATTATTTTAAATTCAATTTGGAAGTTTAAAATGGGCTTGTCTGCTTTATTCAGTTCCAGTGCTATGCAATTTCGATGCCCTAATAGAAAATAACCATGAATTAACAATGTCAAGAATGAATACGCTGTTAGGAAATATAAACCAACAAGAAGAGACTCTTCTTTCAGTCAGTCTTGCACACCATGGTAATAGAAACTAAGCACTGAGGATTAAAATTAAGACATCAGACCAGTTGAACCAGGTCGAGAGAAAAGAAGAATAAGAGCGTAGGGGGGGTGGCGGCAAGACATACCACACCGCCATCTGGGATCCAATGAGACGATGCAGGGCAACAGGGAGGTCAGGTGTCGATGTCGCCTCATGCCGTCTAGCTCGGCCCGTGTCGTCTAGCTCGGTGTGGCCGGTGTTGCTCCGTCCGTCGCAGCACTACACCCGTTCATCCCTAAGCCTGCGTCCACCACCACACGCTTCTGGTAAGTGAATCGCCGCATGTCCATGCCCTTGCCCTGATTCTTGGTCTGGACTACATCGGCAATGGAAGGGCAGCGCATGCGAGAGCACCCGAGAGAGAGAGAGAGAGAGAGAGAGAGAGAGGGGGCTCGGCTGCCATGAATGTGCCACTTCCATGCTCCGCCTCGCCACCATTGGCTATGGCTCTCGATGCACTGCCATCTGCAACCATGCGCTCCTTCTCCCGTGGAGACCCAGCAATCACACCTCGGGCATTCTCTGCATATAATAAGAAACAACAAAAAATAGTTTCAGTTAACAAGAGTTCTTTACATTTGGCATTTCAGATGCTCACTCACACACCTATGATATTATTGCACATATGCCCCTTTTGTTGTGCAATAAATCTTCAAATTACAAGGAAATTAGTAAATATAGTGAAATGAATCGATGATTATCACTCATTCATCAAGGTGCCAAATGCTTGGTCAGTAGCCCACAATTCTATGGAGCAAACAGTGCAATGTACAGGAGAGTAAAGAGGGGAAATAGAGCCGGGAGAATGGGCATACCTGCACGAATACCTGCATGCGTGCGTCGGAAACAACCTCCAAGACGGCTGCTCCTACTCATCGACTCTAGGCGAGGCCACTGCTCCTCATCCTCCACCTAGCACTGGAGCCGCCGCGCCTCCATGAGCAAGCCACCACGAGGTAGCGACTTCTAGGTGTGACTGCTCCTCCTCCTCCTGCTGCCTCGGGTCCACCACCACCAGCGCTGCTGGGTAGGGGAAAGGAGGATGGCCGCTCGAACGTCGTTACCGTCGCGTTGGACGATGCCGCGTCCTCCCCACCTTCCTCAGTCGGCTCATGGCATGGGATTTGAGCCTCCATCGTCTAGACAACGAGCCGAAACAGGGGAGAATTGGGGAAGAGGAGATCTGATGGCGGCGGAGCAAGGAGAGGCGAAGAGGAGGGGAAAGAGGAAAAGGGCATCTTTAGGGTTACTGTCATCTATTTTTTTTCCTCGGCCACAACGCAAACCACCTTTTCCCCTCGATCGTGCCCAACCCGAGCGCCCCACTCTGCTATCGTGGAGAGCTCTGGAATGGGGCAAAGGGGTACGCACTTGCTTGTTCTCAATGTGCCTGTTCATTTACTAAGAGTTCAACCACACAATTTTTGGTTGTTTGGACATTGTGTGACTAAATTTGTTCACTATACACACTTGTTATTTGGAAATTCTGCATTTCCGAACCTATGATAACCAGCTGAGTTGTACGAGACTTCACAGGTGGGTATTTCTAGAATAGACCATGAGGCATTCTCTCGACAAGGATAAGGCAATTAATTTCTTCTTTTTTTTGATAAAGGGAATATATTAATATCAAAATGATACCAATTACACCCAGCCTCTGCAACAAAGCACCACCCTAATGGCACCACGGATGCACACATCCAAAAAAAGGAAAAGAAAACTAAGAAACAAAGGTCCCGCTACAGCATCTCGGGCCTAACAATAGCAATATATCCACCGCAAGACAACACCTGAAATACAGACTATCCAAAAACGACGCCTCCAAGAAGGGAACATTGTTCTAACACCGTCGTCGCCCGATCAAAGATCTTAGATTTTCACCAAGATAGTTCCCGCTCTCAAAACAATGCCTCCAACAAGGTCATTGCACACAACCAATTAAGCGACATTGGTTTTCACCCTTAAAGGTAGGACTCTGAACTTCACCTGTGTTATTGCCCCCACTTTCATACCACTGCTGTGAAGTCTGGAACACCAAGCAAGTCTCTCAACAGCGCGGAGACTTGAACCTCCTTAGCTAGTCCTCCCTCCGCCTTCATGAAATTCTCTTCTTCCGACTTTCATCATGGATCCATAGTCACTTGATGTCAACACGAAAAAGAACTTCACGCCGTCCCTCCAGAACCAATCGGTGGAATAAAAGCATGGGTGTGCACGACCGAATACCACCGATCCAAAAACTCCGTGCAAAAGCACTTACATTCGCCGGCGTAGCCTTCGGAACTCAACACACCGCCGATCACGAGTCCAGGCCTCCGGTAGGTCCTCCTCTTCACGCAAGAGAGGCCCTAGGACCGCCGCCTTTATTCAGGTCGGACCCCCACGTCGGCGACCATCCCGTGCCACTCCAACCCTCCACCGACGACACCGTCGCCGGCTTCCATGCTCCTCCATCACGCCACCGGAACGTGGTGATAGATCGATAGATTCACCACCATCAACCGCAGGCCGACCCTCTCCGGCGAAGAAGATGGCCACCTCCACCGTCGTACCCAAGGCTGATGCCCCGGGCAACCTCGTGTCGCGGAAGAAGCCTGAGATCGCCTCCACTCACCGGCGAGGCGGGGAGGAGGGGATGGCGCAGGCCATGGGCCTGGCCACCGCCCACCACCAGCCCCTGCCGGTGTGTAGAGCCTACGGGGAAGCCGCAGCCGCAGAGCCGCCGCCGCCCAACACCCGCGCCGGCCGCCGCCGCTTGCGTCGAGGAGGAGATCCCTTCCGCCGTCTCCCACAACGCCGAGGAAGGGCCCCCGCCGCCGCCACGCCCCATGGGTCTTTGCCCCGGCGGTGCTATCGGCGGCGGCGGCGGCGGTTAGAGTTGGGGTGGATGTCGGGAGAGGAGAGGTTGGGGTGGGGGTCGGGAGAGGAGAGGTTGGAGTCTGATTAATTTCTTTTGACTGCAGTCGTGACTGGTATGCATGGCAATCACGTGATAATCATGCTTTTTGTTTGTAGCGAAATTTTTTTCACCAGTTTGATTTTTTTTCTCATCCACTCAGTGAAGATATCGTTTATTGTTTCTTTCCAGAGTTGTTCTTGAGGGAGACACACAGCTGGCCTAGGAGAAAGACCTCCACATACACCCCATCTGAACCGCATCTGTCATTTTTAGTACCACACAACAGCTTGTAGTAAACAACCCTCGTGAGCCAGCCAATCGTCAGATGTATACTGTTATGGTGTTACCTATGCAATGCCTTGTATAAACTTTTGAGGTATTACAATGAGTTAACTTCTGCTTCCTTAATAGCAATACAAATGACTGTTCAGAACTCTGAGTTCTGCTCCAACTTATGTTGGAAGGCACCCAAATATTAGTAGCAAAAATGGAGCAGTTTTTGGACATACTGAAAATTCAGTCGAGTCCAGCAGTTATCTTGAAGGGTTGATATCCCTTCAAGGACTGCTTTCTGCTCCCGCCCCTGATGATTCTCAGGGTGCTGTTGTTGCACTTTTGGTCTGAGTTGGGTCTTTGCTATTTAGTTCCATGTTTTAACTGATCACTACTTACGTTTTGTCTTTTTCGATGAAAGCTTACGGGGTGTTAAATTGAGATTTTCTCTTCATGGGCTAATATGATTTTTCGATGAGAGCTTAACGGGTGGAATTATACTCTTTTCCCTTCTTTCACTCTTTATCAGTGTGCTACTAATGACCATATACTGAATATGTGTATAGAGCTTTAGAATTTGTAGATAGTCATCTAACAGTACTATTATTAACTTAAATATCAGTCAAGACCCTGCACTGCCACCTGAAGCACTATTATTATGGTTTCTAAAACCAGGAAAAACCAAAAACCATAAAAAACTGCATGCTATCTTAGATGAGAAACAGATAACTATAATGAAAACGTGTACACCTATGGGAATAATCTAGAACAGACAAAATGGAGCATTTGGACGTCTTGTGTCCATCGCCTCAAGGCGTTAAATTATCCTGCATATTTCCAACTCACTATGCCTGATATCTCCAAATTTCCAACTCACTGTGCCTGATATCTTCAAATATCTATGCCCAGAACTGCATACGAATTCCCCCCAATTAGTCAGTACTATAAGGGAGCTTGCTGCCATTGTAAACTATAAAGCTATGCAATAATAGAACAATCACCAAACAAATAAGGTGAAACTTATACGTTTTGCCCCTTTTCCACTCTTTAGCAGTGTGTTACTAATATGTCTATATACTGAACAAGGGTATAGTGGTTTAGAATTTGTAAACCAGTCATCTAACAGTACTATTATTAACTTAAAATCAGAGAGTCACTCTCCTAGTTAAGACCCAACAGTGCCACCTGAAGCAAACATGCAAAGTGACAACAGATAGCCTTGAAACAACGAAAAAAGATCCAAAAAATTATGTGTAAGGCATGAACGGTAAATTCTGCTTATCAGTCTCATTTCACTGCTGCGCTTCAGCAATCCGGTAGTTGATGACAAGAGTCGTGTTCTCCTCTTTAAATGAGCCTTTACGTAATGTGAAGTGATGTTCTTCCTACACATTTTTATCTAGCAATCTTTTCATGGCAGGATTTCTGAATTAGTAGATGAATCGGGTGATTATCCTGTTTAAGTACACATAATTGGAAACGAAAGATTATAATAAGTTTTCATTCCCTAGCACTAAAAATGTAAGCATATCTTACCAAACAATAAAAATATATGGTCACATGTCAAAATCTGAGGATTGGGACATACACTTCCCTACTCACATCCTTCATGCGCTCTCCTCGTCCTTATCCGACCATTGTCCTCTTCTCCTTGCAAGTGAAGCCGGTCCAAAGCGCCCAAGAACCTTCCGGTTCGAAAACTTTTGGATCAAGATGCCCGGATTCATGGATGTGGTGCTCGGGGCTTGGAATGAGAACTTCCCCCATGTTGAGCCATGTCAACTCCTCTACCATAAGCTCAAGCGCGTCTCTCAAAGACTTCGACAATGGAGCAAGAGGCTCCTTCCGGCGTCCAAAGTCCAGCTCCACATGGCGCTTAATGTTATCTTGAGACTTGATATTGCCCAAGAATCACGAACGCTACACCCCGAGGAACTCGACCTTAGAAGAAGATTGAAACGAAAGGTTATTAGCATGGCCGTGGCCGTGAGATCTAGGAAGAGGCAAGCTTCGAGAATCACGAATCTCAAAGAGGGTGATGCCAACACAAGATACTTTCACATTCGGGTTAACTCCCGGCGGCGGAAAAATTTCATTCATAGACTCAAGCATAATAATGGTTGGATTGTCAATCATCACCACAAGAAAACAATAATCCAAAACCACTTCGCCTCGATCATGGGAAGAGGAGCTCGCCGCAATAATAACATAAATTGGAGCAATATTCCGGTGCCGGATTGCGACCTTGATGACATAGCCGGTGACTTCTCGGAGGAGGAGGTTAAAGGGGCTATTTTTGGTTGCGCTAGTGACAAGGCACCGGGTCCCGATGGCTTCACCGGAACTTTTTACAAGGCTTGTTGGGACATTGTCAAGCCGGAGATCATGCATGTCATACATAGCTTCCACACCCTTCGGGCCGCGCATCTTCATTGGATCAACTCCGCGAATATTGCTCTAATCCCAAAGAAAGATGGAGCCGAGGACATATCGGACTATAGGCCTATAAGCCTTATACATGCCATAGCCAAATATATTGCGAAGATGATGGCCGCTAGGCTAGCGCCTCATATGGACTCACTTGTGTCCAATGCTCAAAGCGCATTCATAAAAAAACGGAGCATCCACGATAACTATATGTATGTGAGGAACCTTGCTCGCAAATTTCACCGCTCCAAAACTCCGTGCCTCCTCTTCAAGCTTGACATCAAAAAGGCTTTCGACTCCGTGAGATGGGACTACCTCATGGATCTTCTCCAACATTGTGGCTTCCCGACCAAATTTCGGGATTGGATTTGGGCACTCCTCTCCACCTCTACTTCGAGAATCCTCCTCAATGGTGTGCCTTGTGACCCTATCAAACATGGCCGCGGCCTCCGGCAAGGCGATCCGTTGTCCCCTCTCCTCTTTGTGTTGGCAATTGATCCGATCAACCATATCCTCACAAAAGCTACCAACCAAGGAAGGTTGCACTCCCTTCTTGGAAGAGCTACGGTTGCGCGCACCTCCCTATATGCCGATGATGCGGCGATTTTTGTGGCCCCAATAAAAGAGGACATTGCTTGCCTCGCTTCAATTCTTGGCACCTTTGGTGAAGTGACCGGTTTTGAAGCCAACCCCCAAAAAAGCCTTGTTGCCCCGATCCAATGTGACGGTCTCGACCTTGACGACATCCTTCAACCTTTCCCGGCTTCGAGAACTTCCTTCCCTATGAGATACTTGGGCTTACCTTTGTCGGTCTCTAGGCTCAAACGTGGAGACCTTCAACACTTACAAGATAAAATCGCCGGAAAGTTTGCCGCCGGAAATTGGAAGAATGTTAACATGGCCGGGAGAAGAGTGTTGGTGCGCTCCGTTCTTACTTCCCAAACGATCCATCACATCACCTCCATCGACCTACCAAAAGGGGTTACCCATAGCATCATGGCTCTTCTACGGGCTTTCCTTTGGGCGGGCCAAGACAAAGTGACGGGGGGCAAGTGCAAAGTTAATTGGGATAAAGTTTGCCGTCCTACAAAGCTTGGTGGCCTTGGTATCTTGCACCTTGAGAAATTTGCCGCCGCTTTACGTCTAAGATGGTTATGGCTTGAGTGGACCGATGATTCCAAATCTTGGATCGGTCTTGGTAATCCTTGCAACAAGGAGGACCGGGCACTTTTTGCGGCCGCCACGTTCGTCAATATAGGAAATGGTGAAAAGGCCAAGTTTTGGACCTCCCCTTGGCTTGGCGGTCTTTGCCCATGTGATTTGGCGCCCTTGATCTTTACTATGTCCAAGAAGAAGAATTGCAATGTCCGGAAGGCCCTCCATAACAACTTTTGGGTCAATCAAATCAAGATCAATCACGAGTTTGGGGTGCCTCACATTGAGAAATTTGTCAAACTTTGGGGTCTCCTTCAAGATGTCCATCTTCACCATGATGTTCCGGACACCATCACGTGGAAGTTCACTAATGATGGGAAGTACTCCGCCTCCTCTGCCTACAAGATGCAATTCGAAGGCCTTGTCACAACCTCCCTAAATTCGACGGTTTGGAAAGTTTGGGCGCCTCCTAAGTGCAAGTTTTTCGCTTGGTTGGTCATGCAAAATAGAGTTTGGACGGCGGATAGGCTCCAACGTAGAGGGTGGGAAAATTGTGGAAATTGCCCTCTTTGCAACCAAGTACAAGAGACGGCGGACCACCTCATGTATAAATGTCGCTTCACCTTGCGGGTGTGGAAAGAGATCCTAGCTTGGTGTGGTATTCACAATTGCCCCCCGGAGTCTTGGATAAGTGAGCCAAATGTCGATGTGTGGTGGTCAAACATTGCCTTACGAAGAGGGCAACATAGGAGAGCCTTAGCTTCCTTGCTCATGCTAATCTCGTGGGAAGTTTGGAAGGAACGCAACGCTAGAGTCTTCCGACACCATCATTCCGCCACAAATGTCATCATCGCCAAGATCAAAGATGAGGCCCGGGCTTGGTGCTTGGCCGGCGCTAAGGATTTGTGCAATGTAATACCGGGAGAGTAGGCTCTTGTTAAAGTCCTAGGGCTTGTCCTAGGCATTTGTTATGAAACTCTAAAACTTCTTCTCTATTAATGAAAATGGCAAATCTTTTGCCTCGTTTCAATAAAGGTGAGAAGAACGAGGATGCTTCATACCTCCATGGCTATTCCAGTTAGAGCAGGGATTTCTTTCAACGCCGAAGATTCGGCCCCGAGCTTGCCTGCTCCGAATAAACTTGTGATGGTGGTTAGTTTGCATGTCAATGACAACGGGCCCCATGATAATATATATATTATTTCTGCTGTGTATCAAAATCGTATTTCTAGAACTTGAAAAAATTCGAAAAAAATATTTGTACGTAGGTAATGGATATAGGTATGTATGTACGAAGGTTGAAACTTAAATATGTACATTTGTGACCTATATAAAAAAGAGAAAAAAATACATAAACTGTACATGTAAGTTTCAAAGTTTGTAGTAGTAACTTACATATAACTTAAAAAGAGTGGTGTTTTGGAACATGGGAGCATATGCTCCCTCTGTTTTGAAATACATCTTACGCACATTTTGAATTTCAAAAAAATTGAAACAAAAAATACGCACGTACATCTTCACGTGCTACATGTTCACAAAGTCGTTTCATAAAAATTGATTTGTCATGTGACGTGTATAAAAAAAGAAAAAACTCAGTGCTAAAACTAATGATTTTCACAACTTTTCTAGCTCGTTATACATTTCCTTGTATGCTATTATACTTTCATTGATTGCATCACATTGATTCATGACCTGCTGAGCCACCAATTGTGAGTCGCCAAAGATTTTTAGTCGGGTTGCGCCACAAGCCTTCGCCATCTTCATCCCGTGTATGAGAGCTTCGTATTCTGCCTCATTGTTAGACGCGTTTGGGAACGTCATCCGTAAGACATACTTTAATTTGTCGCCTTCAGGTGATACTAGTATCACGCCTGCTCCAGCTCCCTCCAATCTCTTGGACCCGTCGAAATTCATAGTCCAAGTTCTCGATAAATCCGGGGGTCCTGTATTTTGCAGCTCCATCCATTTCGCAATAAAATCAGGCAATATTTGCGACTTTATTGCCTTTCTCTTTTCATACGTGATGTCCCGAGGGGAAAGCTCTATTCCCCAAAGGGAGACACGACCCGTAGCCTCTGGATTGTTTAATATATTGGACAAAGGTGCATCATTGACCACTATGATCGGATGCGCCGAAAAATAGTGTCGCAGTTTTCTTGCGGTTGTAAACACCCCATATGCTAGCTTCTGGTACTGCAGTACCGTTGTTTGGAAGGCGATAAAACTTCGCGACGAAATATACCGGCCGTTGCACTCCATGAAGTTTTCCTTCTTCTTCTCTTTCAACCACAAGTACCGTGCTAACCACCCGAGGTGTGGCTGCAATGTATAGCAGGAGAGGTTCCTTTTCCTTAGGCGCCACCAAGATTGGTGGTGTCGAGATTGTGCGCTTGAGATCCTCGAAAGCTCTATCCGCTTCCTCGTTCCATTGAAACTTCTCTCCTTGTTTGATCAATGCGTAGAACGGCAATGCCTTTTCTCCTAGCCTGGCGACGAATCTGCTTAAAGCTGCGACTCGCCTAACAATTGTATTTCTTTCAACTTTGTTGGCTTCCTCATTGTTACGATGGCTTGGATTTTCTCTGGATTGGCCTCGATCCCTCTTGCTGAAACTAAGAACCCGAGAAGTTCTCCGCAGGAACACCAAAGGAGCACTTTGTCGGGTTCAACTTAAGGCAGAACTTGTCAAGATTGTCGAAAGTTTCCTTCAAATCATCGATCAAAGTTGACCCCTTCTTTGTTGTTATGACGACATCGTCAATGTATACTTGTACATTTTTACCAATCTGTGTTGCAAGACACTTCTGCATCATCCGCTGATATGTTGCTCCCGCGTTTTTCAGGCCAAAAGGCATTGTTCTATTGCAGAACACGCCATAAAGTGTTATGAACGCTGTTTTTACTTCATCATCTTCTTTTAGTCTGATCTGGTTATAACCAGAATATGCGTCCAGGAAGGAAAGACGTTCGCATCCTGCCGTGGAGTCGATGATTTGATCGATCCTTGGGAGGGAAAGTGATCCTTTGGATAGTGTTTATTGAGACACGTAAAGTCGACACACATGCGAAGGACTTTCGTGTTTTTCTTTGGGACCATCACTGGGTTAGCTACCCACGTGGCTTCTGTATATATCTCCTTAATAAAACCAACTTCTCTGATTCGATCAATCTCTGACAGCATGGCTTTGCGGTTTGGTTCCGAAAAACGCCGCAAAGGTTGTTTGATTGGTCTCGCTATTGGATCCAAGTTTAGGTGGTGCTCGCAAGTTCCCTGGGTACTCGGCATGTCACTGACACCATGCGGAGATTTTCCAGGTGCTCGACGAGGAACGCGTTTCCTATGCGAGGTCCATGTTTGTTGCAATGGACGTCGTTTTCTTTGTCGGGTGAATCTGCACCTCCTTGGAATCCTTAGTTGTTGAAGGTTGGCTCCCTGAGTGGCCTTCCCTGCAACACATCATAGTCGGTGTGAGCCTTGACACCATATATTCTGCTTGCATCCCGAAAGTTTCGACAGATGAAAATCCTTGTCGCATTTATCAGCTAACACGAAACTTCCTTTGACCGTAATTGGTCCCTTAGGTCCAGGGAACCTCCACAACAGGTACGTGTAGTGTGGTACCGCCATAAACCTGGCATACACTGGTCGTCCCAACAAGGCGTGATATTGCGATGGGAAATCCACAACTTCAAACTCCGACCTTTCTATCCTGTAGTTTTCTCGGGTCCCAAACTGAACGTCGAGATTGATCTTCCCCAACGGATAACTCGGCTTCTCTGGCGTAATTCCATGGAAATGTGTGTCAGTTGGTTTTAGATTTTCCAGGGATATGTTCATCTTCCTTAGTGTATTCGCGTACATAAGGTTTAGACTGCTGCCTCCATCTATGAATACGCGAGATACGTCGAATCCTGCGATCACCGTAAGATAAGTGCTGATCGCCTGTCGAGGAAATTGTTGCGGGTCATCCGCAATTGTGAAGCCAATGTCCTGTCCCGACCAATTTAGGTACTCAATCATTGGTGGAGGCATCTTCTCTGCCATGAATACTTGTCGCGAGATTACTTTCTGAGCCCTATTAGACGGCCCCTTTCAATCATCGAGACCGCGCCGTTGGAGTTAGGGTCAACATATGGAGGTGGTGTGTGCTGCCGCTATTCTGAGCTGGTGCCGATTTTCGTCCGTAATTGCGGGAGGAGGTGGGAGGTAGATCTCACTCCTTGGCCCCTGGGGGTTTCTATTTGCTACTTGGACATTAGCGTGCCCTGCAAATCTCAACATTGCTTGAAAATTTCGACAGTCCTTCTGCAGATGCCCTGACTCTCTCTTCCCATTGTTATCAAGAAAAAAATGCATCTGACACGGTCCATTCATCATATCCTCGGGAGACACATATGGTATCTGGAACCTTGGTCCACTATTTTGTCTATTATTACGGGGATCTCCTATGTTGTCGCCTTGCTGCTCGCTATTCCGTTGATAATCATCTCGACTGTTTCCTCCAGTGTTTCCTCGGAACCCGGCCGATATTTGGCCAGGAGCGTCATAACTCGCGAACTGTCGAGAGAATCGTTGTCTATTTTGGAAATTTCGACTACGGTCCTCCTCTGGCGATCTATGTCGCTTGTTGTGTATAGCATCTTCTCCATCTACCCACTTTTTTGTTATTTCCATCAATGCTGATACTGTCTTTGGGTTGGTTCTCCCCAAGTCTTCGACGAAATCTCCTCGTCGAATTCCTGCCACGAACGCATCTATTGCTCTCTCGTCAGATATGTTCTCTGCCGAGTTTTTAATGATGTTCCACCTCTTTATGTATTTTCTCATTGACTCATCATGTTTTTGTCTACACGACCTCAACTCTTCGAGTGACGCGGGTTTTTTGCATGTCGATTTGAAATTCTTCACAAAAACGTCCTCGAAACTCCCAGCTGTCGATGGACCCCGAAGGTAACTTCTTTATCCATGATCGTGCTGCTCCACTCAAATGCACTTGGATGCTCTGCATGGCTGTTGCCCTGGTTCCGCCTATCAACTTCACCGTCTCGAGGTAATCAACGAGCCAATCCTCGGGATCTTGTAGGCCATCAAATTTTTGAAATTTTCGGGTAACTTAAACCCGACGGGACTCGAGTTTTTTGAACTCGTCTCGTGAAACACGGAAGTCCACACATGTCTTCCTCATCTACTTCGGCGAATCTCTTCTTTCTTGTCGCGCTCTATCTACCCTTGCCTGAGTTGCCGAATCTCTTGCTCCACTTGCTCTCGGTGGATCCCGCACTGCTGAGGTCGTGGACTATTTTGCCTTGTAGTTCCTTCGGGAGGTGTAGCGCGAACGCTGTTCCCATGGCTCCAACTCCTGCCATTGCCATGTTATACAACGCTTCGGATCTCCAGGAGGTGGTCCGGACGCGAGGATGAAAGCTTGTGTTGCCATATACCCAGCTTCGGTGTTTTAGGGATAATATTTCCCTCGTGTCGATTGACATAAAAGACATGTTGAGGTTTTGAACTAAATTCTCCCTCTCTTTTCTTTGCCGAGATCTTCCTCTCCTTCGAGCTTCTCTGTGACTATCTCCCGAATTTCCGCGGAAGTTGCCTCTTTTCTTCTATTTAATGAAGCTGTCTGTTTTTCTAACTCTCTGCTAACACGAGCGAGTCTATATTGATAAGCTTGCAATTCTTCTGCTGTAGCAATTGTGGTCATTGGTTCTGTACCATCCATGGCTCTTGCGGCTCTATCCCATGCCTCTTGAGGGAGTTGAACCCTTAGACGTGGTGTAGGCTCGACATATTTAGTGCCTAAACCTCGCCTAAGATCAGCGGGATCGACATATGGGTTTCCCGCATTGTCGAAAGCCTCTGACGTCTCCGGCTCTGCTCGGTTTGTTTCCTCAATTGCGTAGATCTGATGATATTTTGAATTTTGATTTTTGTCAGATTGGTGACACCATCGTATAGATTGGCGAAGACCTTTCCAATAACAACAGATCTGTCGATAAAATTGAAGCCGCGATTTATCTGAATCACTGCTTATATCAGAATCCGCAGACGACTCGAAGGACATGTCACTGAAGATTTTGGCGAGCTTTTCGCTTGCCATGGTGCTGATGAAGTGTGGCGACGAAATCTCCTCTTCTCCTGATGAAAAGTCGGAGTCGACCGCTGATAATGCCGACGAAATCGGAACTTCGAGACGATACGACCCTTCTTTCTCGACGCACAATCGGAATTTTCCGAACATCATCTCCATGGGCTCCTCCAGATACGCATATGCATCCAAACGGGAGGGCGGGTGAGGAACAAAATAAACTAAACCAGTTTCGATCTATTTACCTCGATCCATCGCGTTGCTTGCTACTGATGAAGTCGACGATCTTGATCGTGCCATCGAGATCAGCTCCTTGTCGCCTCTAGTCCCCACAGACGGCGCCAATTGACAAGGTATTAACTTATCAATGCCTACGTATTGTAGACTAGGGTTTCGTTGGAAGTAGAGGGCAAGTAGATCTCGAAGGTTTCAGCCGAAAAGTACTCGACGATTAAGAAACTAGGGTTCTGTTGACAATTGATTCGATCCTTTCCCCGACTCCCCTTATATAGGAGGCGGAGTCGAGGGATTCGTAATACACAAATTACAGAGTCCGGGAGGGTTTCTAACCCGTCCCGTAAAATTACAAGTCTCTATATTTCCTAATACAATTCTAACTTTCCTTAATACTAACTGGGCTTCCGAACTTCATATTCTTCGACTTGTGGGCCTTCAGTAAACCCCGGGTACCATCTTCGGCAGGCCCATTGGGGATGCCTATGTCACCTGGCGCGCCGCCACATGGGGAGGGGGCCCACGACCCCCCTCGGCCATCGCCCTTTCGCGTACTTCATCTCCAGAGAACCCTAAGGTGCGAGGAGGCATCGAGGATAGACACGGCCGCCTCTGCGGGCGGAAAAACACCAGAGAGAAAAGAGCTCTCCGGCAGGAATCCGGGGAAATTCCCTCCGGAGGGGAAAATCATCGCCATCGTCACCGTCATCGAGCTGGACTTCATTGGGATCATCATCATCATCTCCATCGCCGACACCATCATCTCCACCGCTGCACCTCGTCTCCGCTGTAACATCTAGGGTTAAATCTTGATTATTTCATAGGGGAAACTCTCCCGTATTGATTACTACTTGTTATTGATGCTATTGAGTGAAACCATTGAATCAAGTTTTATGTTCAGATTGTTATCCATCATCATATCACCTCTGATCATGTTCCATATGATGTCTTGTGAGTAGTTCGTTTAGTTCTTGAGGACATGGGTGAAGTCTAAATGTTAGTAGTGAACTATGTTGAGTAATATTTAATGGTTTGATATTTAAGTTGTGGTGTTATTCTTATAGTGGTGTCATGTGAACGTCGACTATATGATACTTCACCTTTATGGGCCTAGGGGAATGCATATTTTATTCGTTTGCTAATTGTGGGGTTGCCGGAGTGACAGAAGCCCCGTTGGTATATTGATGCATGAGGGATAGCAGGATCTCAGAGTTTAAGGCTGTGGATAGATTTATCTTAATTACTTTCTTGTATATGCGGACGCTTGCAAGGGGTTTAATCACAAGTATGTATTAGTCCTAGGAAGGGCGGTGCATTAGCATAGGTTCACCCACACAACACTTATCAAAACAATGAAGATTAATCAACTATATGAAGCGAAAGCACTAGACTGAATTCCCGTGTGTCCTCAAGAACGTTTGGTCATTATAAGTAAACAAACCGGCTTGTCCTTTGTGCTTAAAAGGATTGGGCCACTCGTTGCGATTATTACTCTCGCATTTTACTTACTTGTATTTTATTTATCTGCTATATCAAAACCTCCTGAAAACTTGTCTGTGAGCATTTGCAGTGAATCCTTCATCGAAACTGCTTGTCAACACCTTCTTCTCGTTGGGTTCGACACTCTTATTTATCGAAAGTACTACGATACACCCCCTATACTTGTGGGTCATCAGGATTCACCGCAAATACTAGTTTGGCTCATTATTGCCGCGACAATGGCCTACTTCTTCACATTCACCGTGCAATGCATGCAGTTATTGATAGACAGAAAAATCATGGTATGCATTTCCGTGTATTAGCTAAAGCATTGCGTATGTCTGGGGGAGATCATATCCACTCCGGTACAGTAGTACGTAAGTTAGAAGGGCTCCTTTGATTCATAGGAATAGTGTAGGAATTGTATAGGATTTAGATCCTATAGGATTTTTTTCCACACTAGTTGTTTGATTCATAGGAATATATCCTATAGGAATAGTCTTATAGGAATTTTGTAGTGCAAATCCTATAGGAAATAAACATGCGGTCATACCTCATGAAAATTCCTTTCGCACAATTAAAGAGAGTTCATCTTCCTATAGGACTCAACTAGGCATGACATAGCAATCGTATGTTTTCCCTATCCCTTTGATTTTCCTATCCTATGAATCAAAGGAGCACTAAGATTCTAATTTTTGGAGATATCACTCTTATATTCATGTTCTTTCATGTCACTAGTCCAAGTTTGTTGTGGACATAAATGTGTCAGCGGCAAAAACCGGTTGTACAAAGCTTCTTCAGAAAGGCCTTCGGCAATGTAGGTACCTCCTAAAAAAGGAGTATTTTTACAACATGGATCATCCCATCCCGGAAGAAAGCCCCATTGCATCGATGAGTAACGATGAGTGGAAAGCGCTTGTGGACCACTGGAATAATTCGCAAACGATGGTCAGTTCCTTTTCTACAACCAATTATTTGCCTTGTACATGATTATGTCTACAGTTACTAGTTCTACCATTCGTGCAGAAGATATGTGCTGGAAACAAAAAAACCATGCAATGGTCCAGTTTCATCAAGCAACTGGGTCGCGCAGGTATGCAGTGCATCTACAGAATTTGGTAAGCCAAAACCTGTTTGTAATTCAGCGGAATACTGTGATGGATGTTTCAAGTTTCTTGTCTATTTACTTTGATTTTCGCTTAATGCATTGCTGGATAATTCTACTTTGATCATATTCATTGCGCTACAATGTAATTTACAATTCTGTGTTGGCATATGGTATTAAGCTTTTTGTACCATTTCCATTACATGATGTTTTTGCCAGCTTCATGTGATTTCTGTTTAATTATTTCATGGACAGCTGCAGGCCGATTGAACTAAAATTCTGTACGAGCTTTTGTGCATATTGTACCCTTATACCAGGTCCACGTAGAACCTGCAAGCTTGCTTCATGTATGTCTATTATTTCAGGGAGACCCGTACAATAATAAAGAGCCCACTCCTTTGGAAATATTCAAGGAGTGCCACTTCAGCCGGAAAAATGGCTTCTCCACCACAGTACAAGATGCAATTGTATGTAAACTTTTGCCTCCATGTAAGTTGAATGCTGTATCCTGCTGCTTTTGATAACCTTTGATTTTCTTAATTGCAAACCAAGGCTGAAATGGAAAAGCAGCTCTCTGAAACTACGACAGATGGAGGACAAAAGAGTGAGGCCCAGGTTGTATCCGAGGTCCTCTCAAGGAATACAACCAAACCTAGTTTTCTTCGAAATGCAGGGCTCGTGTGTTCCTCTGTATCAAAGATTAGCAACCTGGTTGCAGGTCTGGAGATAGAGAAGAGGGGAAGCGCAGAGCTGCTGCATATTGTGAGTAGTCGGCGTGATCAAATGGATGAGCTTAGTAGCAAGGTAGAAGGAGAAAAGGATCGTGCCATCATGGAGGCAAGGATTGAGCACTTAAGCCAGATAATGCTCACGCAAAGTTAGAAATTCTAACCCAGGTAACGTGGTGACCTGGTGGTGCAGTGTTCGATGGTTGAACTATTCGGTGATGCGGTGGTGCTAACTGAACTGTCGTTCCGATGCTGCTCATTGGACAAAGATTGTACTATATTATAGATACAGTGCAAATTTTACCTGTGATAATATGTAGGCGCTTGTATTTTTATCCTGTAGCGCTCTGTTCTGCAGGTTTGTGCGAGCCACTATTGGTCCCGGATGTTTATCGGCCGGTTTGTTCTACCCAGGTGGGACGCTAGAGACACTGTTAACATGATGCAATAATTAGTTGGCCGAATTTTGTAAAGTGGCTTCTTTGGCTGGATTTTTTGTATATCCTAAATGGGCCGCCGTAGCCCATAACAGTGTAAACGAAATGGCCTGTCATCATCATGTGGCCAACAATCAATTTTTATTGACGCCGGATGACTGGGCCTATTAAATGAGCCTTACTTTCTGTACAATTGGGCTTCTATTAATGGGCTGCAGTAAGTCATAATGGGTCGTACGTGATCACTGAGCGAAGGCCCAACGCAAGGGAAGTACAGCTTGGGCTGTAATTTCTGCATAATGGGCCAAACTAGACAGTGCAAACGGCCCAAACCAACTGCCACATGTCCGTTTTAGATTGACCAACATGTCTACATCAAATCAAAATGTGGCATGAGCTGTCATTCGACACGTGTCGCGCTAAAACATGGCACACGTAGACAGTACGTGTCTTTGCCTAATTGGATACGTGTCGGTTGCTTATTGGTCTACATGGAAAGTACAAAGTTGCCACGTGTCCTTCTGTAATTGGCAAAATGCTGCCGAAAAAGTTGTCCCATATGGCAAATAGAAATTGGCCACGTGTCTGATGACATCACGCGACAAGGCTGACACCTTAATCATTGGCGCGAAAACATAATCATTGGTCTGACACAGCCGACACCATGGTCTCGACCGGGGGTACCGCCCCCATGACGGATATCCACTGTCACGACTATGCGGGCCGGCTGGGCTTTGCGCTTTGGCAGGTCGTCATGGATCCATAACGGGATTTTCTAACCGTCAGCGTGGCCATCTGTGATGCGAGATCCACCACGGTCCTGCAAACCGTCAGAAAGACGTATCCATGACAGATTTTGGCCATTCGCTAACGAACTAAAATCGTTATAGAAGCCCCAATTGTTACTAGTGACTCTTCCTTAAAATCATATAGGTTCTCGATTTTGTTGCGCTCTATTTGCGCTTTTCAGCCTCATAGTTAATCTTTTTATTGTAATATGTTTGATATATGTTTGGATAATCATCCCAAATTAGGCACTTACCTCAGCCTCACCAAGATTTTGTTGTGATTCCATAAGTCAATGTGTGATTCTCTAATTATATTTTTAAGAATACGCGAAGTTAGCCACACTGTGGTAGATATAACCTAAGCAAGTGACGAAGTTTCACAATGTGAATTACTTGACGTAATTTCAAACTGAAAATATAAAGTTGCTACAAATAGTGCCCTCAAATGTTTTTATGTAGGTGTGACCAAATAAGGTATGGCAAAGATTGCAATATAGAAATACTTTGTTTAGTTATATATATGTAACCACTAAATGTATAGTGTGTGGTTACAACAAGATATTGATGCCGCTTCAACAAAAAGTACCATTTTTTTCCCCTTCAACCAAAATTTCAGGACAATCAAATGATGAAGTTTCACAAGGCCTACCATTTTAGCGATAAACTAGCTATAAGTTATGACAACTGTGCAGGCTATAAATACACATGATATGCATTTTGCTTAATGAAATATTTCTAACTATTTAATTAATGGACATATTAGATGGTTGGCGGCGCATGTGCATGGGCCACTGTCCTAGTTAAGTTGAAAGCAACAAATTATCGCATTAAGCAATGTGTGTAAAGTACAAAATAGAATTACCCTTGATAAAATATTGTTGTTTTCTCCCTAGTAGCAACATCACATCTACAATCTTAGAAGTTATTGTCATTCTTCCAGAAAACTAGAGGCATGAACCTACTATCGAGCATAAATACTCCCTCTTGGAGTCACAAGCATTTACTTGGCCAGAGTATCTACTAGCAACAGAGAGCATGCAAGATCACAAATAACATATGAAAAGTATATAATCGATCTCAACATAGTATTCAATATTCATCGGATCCCAACAAACTAAACATGTAGCATTACATAAGGATGATCTTGATTATGATAGGCAGCTCACAAGATCTAAACATGAGGCACAAATTGGAGAAGACAACCATCTAGCTACTACTATGGACCCATAGTCTAGGGATGAACTACTCGCGCATCACCTTGGATGCGAGCAAGGCGATGTAGAGGCCTTCGGTGATGATCTCCCCCTCCGGCAGGGTACCGGGAAGAGCTTCAGAACCCTCCCGTGCTAGGGTATGCGATGGCGACCGCGACGGAACTTTTCGCGGATGGAGGATTGGGTGTTTAGGCTTTTCCCGAGATCGTGAATAAATAGGTGGAAGGGCGATGTCGGTGGCCCCTGTGGGGGCACACCACCCCTTGGAGCGGGCCACACCCAGGGCGTGGCATGGGGTGGTCTGGCCGCCCTGTGGTGCCTCTTCGACCCCCCTTTGGACTATGCCTTCGTTACAGTAAAATATTGACTTCGGCTTTTGTTTCGTCCAATTCCGAGAATATTTCATGTCCAACTTTTCTGAAATACAAAACAACAGAAAACTGGAAACTGGCACTGTGGCATCTTGTTAATAGGTTAGTGCCGGAAAATGTATAAAAGTGCAACGAAGTCTAAGAAAAACATATATTATATATATGTTTGCAACGTATCAGTGGCCCAATCCTTTCTAGAGCAAAGGAGAAGCCGATTGTTTTACTTATGATGTCTAAACATTCCTGAGGACACACGGGAATTTCGTCAAGTGCTTTCGGTTCACGCAGCTGAATAATATTTATCGGTTTGGTAGGTGTTGTGTGGGTGAACCTATGATAATGCACTACCCCAACTTGGACTAATGCATACTTGTGATTATACCCCTTGCAAGCATCCGCAACTACAAGAAAGTAATTAAGATAAATCTAACCACAGCCTCAAACTTTGAAATCCTACACTCCCTCATGCACTGGTTTCTCAACGGGGGTTTAGGTTTCTGTCACTCCAGCAACCCCACAATTTTAGTAGCTAAATACACGATGCATTCTACTAGGCCCATAAAGTTGAAGTATCATGTAGTCGACGTTCACATGACACCACTAGAAGAATAGCACCACAACTTAAATATCAAACCATTAAATATTACTCAACATAATTCCACTACTAACATCTTGACTTCTCCCATGTCCTCAAGAACTAAACGAACTACTCACAAGACATCATGTGGATCATAACTAGAGGTGATATAATGATGAATAACAATATGGACATAAACATTAATCCAATGGTTTCACTCAATAGCATCAACTACAAGGAGTAATTAACATCGGGAAAGTTTCCCCTATGAACTAGATAAGATCAAACCTAAGATGTTACAGCGGGACGGAGTGGAGATGGTGGAGATGATGATGCTGGTGATGGAGATGATGATGATCCCGATGAAGTCCAGCTCAATGACGGTGACGATGGTGAAGATTTCCCCCTACGGGAAGGAATTTCCTCGGAAGATTTCATCATGTCGGAGAGCTTTTCTCTCTCTGTTGTTTTCCGCCCGTCGCGGCGGCAGAATATTTCTGCGATCCTCCTCTCAGTCTTAGTGTTCTCGGGAGATGAAATACGCAAAGGGACGTTGTCAGAGGTGGGCCAGGGCCACCACACCATGCCTACGCGCGGCCAGGGGGTGGCCCGCGCCTAGGGGTGGTGTGGGTATTTTCCAGGAATTGCTGATCTTCAGAAATATGATATCTTGACGATCTTTTTTCCAGCAGAATTCTGACTCCGGCAGTTAATTCTCCAATAATCATCAAACATGCAAAAAATAGATGAAATAACATCTCCAAAAGTGAAATATATTAGTGAATAATAGTAAATTACGATATAAAATAGTGATGCAATTTGAACGTATCTCCTGTCACCTAGTGATTCGCAGGATCAACATAATAACAAGTGATACACCTCGCAGATAAATACCAACCTCATATATATATGATAAAGCAATATAAGTTCAGTACTGAAATCAAGTTACTCGGGCCGTAGTAACAAGCATTTAACATAGCAAAGGTGTACCAACACTCATACAAGAATATCTTCAACACAAACACCTAAAATCTGATACATATGGAGGATTACATGATCAATCTCATCCAAAACTCATCCACCTCTAAACCTACACAGAACTACTCACTAATGGTGATTGAAGCGATTCAACCCGGTAAGGATTGGATCTCTATGCATATTATGCTAGTCCATGGATCAACTCGCTAGCACACACAGTTCGATGAATAAACAGAATAGCAAATGCGTCTTTTATTACAACGTGTGATCCATAATATATTTATTACAACTTGCAAAGCTCATGGCTAGCTCAAATAAAAGAGTTCAAAGCGGAAAACAAATAAAAGCAAAGAGCTCCATCACGCCACAGGCGAACATGTTGGGTGTTAGCTCGCAACCTACGGTATTCCTTACTCTCAAAACATTTCTTAAAACATAGTATTTCAATAAGACTAATTACTACCCATAATCCACCGGGTGCATTAATATTCAGAAATTCGACTGACGAGATTATCCAACAGTTTCAAGCTCTAATTTCTCATAGATATCCGTAACCGGGAACACGGCTAAGTACTTAGATTTGACACTCTCGAGAGGCTGTACACATTCCCCACATGACCTAGTCTGTTCTTCTTCCATGATGCGCATTTTGCTCAATGGACAGATGTCGACTAGGACAAGACCTTTCAGAAGCAATACCTCAACCACAATGGACGCGCTCCGTCCTACCAACACCTACCACCCTCTGTACATTGGGTCGAGTTCTCGCAACCTACTCAATCTAGCCAGAGCCCATATAGCATGTGGTTGTACTGGAAGCTACTAAAACAAGAAAACCAAGCTAATCTCTTTGTTCCTGGGTGGCCAACCTCAAGTGTGATGCACACGGTGCTGCCATAGAAATGACCCCGGTGCAACCACTCAACATAAACCAAGCATTACCAATTACCACCGAGGGATGTATTAATTTGACATGGTTGTTTTCATTAAGAGAATAAAACATTTATCTCTCGCAATCTCTCTACTTTGATAATATCCCAGGGCCAGCAATTTGAAATCATTATGCACATAAAACAACTACCAATGCATAGAAAACAGTAGGATAATGAGTTTGTGACACTTGCCTTGGTCGGTGTTCAGACAGTCGTCGCAATCGCACTCGTTGCAATCCGGGCAATCTAACGCAAGCAAAATAATTCACAATCAAACACCAAACAACGCAAACAGGTAAAACACATAATGAAATTATGTATGCATGCTCTGGAAAGAAATTTGATATCAAACCTTTTTATAAACAATTACTTTATGCAATAAAGGTTTCAAATAGCCATTTAACCATGACAAAATATATATGTATAAAATAGTTTGCAATATTATTTGCAGGCATACTGGTGGATAGGTAATTTAAGTATCTACAATTTGGCGTTGGATTCATATTAAAATAGTTTACAGAATTTAAAATATACTAAAAATACTATATACACTATTTTAAATTGGAAAATTCGCAAGTTTCGTAAAGCTAACAGTACCAAAATGTTCCACTCATTTTTCTGAATCCAACGATATATTATTGGTTCAATTCCGAGTTACAAAAGTTTAATTATGAATTTTACAAGATTTGCATATTCTATGAATTGTATATACGAATTTTTCTAGTTTGACTGAGAGCTGCGGCACTGGGCGCGACATGATTGGCTCGAGTGCGCTGACCGGGCGCTGACTAGGATGTCCACGTGGCGTAGACGTGGCGCTGACCAGACGTCCACGTGGGTGGCGGTGCTCACCGGAAACAGTTGACGACGGGGATGCAGATGGTGGCAGTCGTCGGCGTTTCGGCGGTTCTTTGGCTGCGTGAACTTGACGACGAGTTGTGGAAGACGAAACCGAGCTTGTAGATGGTCACTGCGAGGTGTTCCTCCAAGCAGAACAATGGTGACGGCCGGATGGAGGTGTTTTGGCGGTGATGTACTCCGGCGAACTCTCCTGGGCGGCGTAGCGCTCTGCGCAAGGGGAAAAAGGGTAAGAGCGATGTGGTGCACTGAGGGAAGATGTTTGGCGGGAAGAGCGATGGTCGGGGATGACCAGAGCCTCGAGTTCGAGCTTGAACCGACCTCCAATGGCGGCGGCAGATCGAAACTCCGGCGAGAAATTTGCGCAGCCTGGAGGCCCAAAAATTGGGGATTTTAGGGAGCAAAAACGGAGGAGATTATGGGGTATTTATAGAGAAATTTTCGTGGCAAAGGGGACACGAAATCGAACGGAATCGGGAGATTCATCCGGGTTCGTTTTGGTACAGAGTCCGTTCCAGATACGAACAGTCTGGAGGTTCACGACGACCTGCTGAGTGGGGCCCGCCGTTCAGAAAAAGTAAAAGAAACAAACGCGGGCGTGCGACATGCTGCCGCGCTCGCGAGGCTGCGCTTGGTCAGCCGTAAGCCACGTCGCGCGTGGTTGCACGCGAGCCTGAGCTGGCCGTGTTGCCCTGGCCTGGCCGGCCGTACGCGGGCGTGCGCATGAGCTGGTTGGTTGCTTTCGTTTTTCTTTTCTTTCTTTATTCATTTTCTTCTCTGTTTACTAATTTAGCTCTAGGCCTCTAAACTGACGCAAATAAAAATACTAAAATTTGTAAAATACCCCAGTACAGTATCTAGATTTAATGGGCACAGCCCCAATCCAGTAAAGCACTAGGATCAAAATAGTATGCATATAGATTAAACAACAAGGAGCAAAACTAGCAACATAAATCACTTTTATGCAAGAAACATGTGAAACATTTTCTAAAACTGAAACTTTGACATGCTGATATGATGCAATGCATGAATTTGAAAATGTACAGTTTTTAGGATGTTACTGGGGAGTGAGCACATGATGGTTGGTGATGACGTCGGTGGCAGTGATGATGAACAATCCCTCAAAATCCCTCTCTCCGGAGTGGAGAGCGGGATCAATCTGGTCCCCGAAATGAAAATCATGGTCTCGGCGAGGATCTGTTTCGCGAAATGGCATGTGCTTCCAGGGGTCAGTTTTTAGGGTATATAAGGCACCACACGAAGGGGGGAGGCGAGACGACGATCGAGGGCCAAACGGCCTCTGGTGGCGCGGCCAAGAAGTTGGGCCACACCACCTGGGCTCGTTCGAGCCTCGTGGCTCCCCTCTCGTGATCCAAAGTTCCACGTGCCTCCTGTTGGTTCCGCGGTATTTTTCCCCGATTTTATTTCCTGCGAAAACTTGACAAAAAGGAGACTTTGCTAAAAACAGCATCAGATTCAGCAGTTTTTATCCAAATATGGCGAGATTTCTGAGTAATTCATTGAGAAAAGTTCTTGAAAAAGTAGATACATTTGGGTTGTATCACTCATATAAGTCCAATATAGTCAAATGTTTTGGCTCTGAAGAATTCTCCAAATGTTAAAATCTTCTCTTGTCGTCTTCTACATGGAACCATCCCCTGCAATTGCATTTTGGCAAACAAACACATCATCCCAAGCAGTGTATGTCCTATGTGTGAGATCTATTGTGAAGATACCATACATGCTTTTTTAGTGCCCAAAAGCACTAGTAGGAAAAAGATCATCTGTGACGCACCTAAAACCATATTCTGTGGCGCACGGGCTGGTGCGTCACAGAAGCCTTATTTCTGGTGCACCACAGAATGACAAAGTCTTATTTCTGTGGCGCACTGGCGGTGGTGCGCCACATAATGTTTTTTTGAATTTCAAAAAATGGCGGCCTGATCTAGATCTAGATCTGGGGCCGCCGATTTTTTTAATTTTTTGATATTTCGCCGAAAGGTCACCGGAGGTGGGTGGTTGGGTGGGTGGGGTGGGTGGAGGAGGTGGCGGTGGTGGTGGTGGTGGAGGTGGTGGTGGTGGAGGAGGAGGTGGTGGTGGTGGTGGAGGAGGAGGAGGAGGAGGAGGAGGAGGAGATGGTGGTGGAGGAGGAAGAGGAGGAGGAGGTGGTGGTGGTCATCGGAGGAGGAGGAGAAGGTGGTGGTCGTGGTCGTGGTCGCCGGAGGAGGAGGTGGTCGCCGGAGTAGGAGGAGGTTGTCGGGTGTGGGTGCTGGAGGAGGAGGAGGAGGGAGAAGAAGGAAGGAGAAAGAGGAGAAGGGAGAAAAAGGGAGAAGGAGGAGAAGTGAGGAGAAGTGGAGGAGAAATAGGGGAGAAGAGGAGGAGAATGGCGCCTCCAAAATTCAAAATTCGGCTCAAAACTTCTGTGGCGCATGTGCATAAGGTGCGCCACATAATTTATTTTTGATTTTTTTATTTTTGCAGGAAAAAGTCTTTACTTTGCTATATCTTTTTACTCTTTTCGAATTCGGATGTAGAATTTTCTTCCGGTCATTTTTATATATTATGCTTTTTTTCGAGTTCGTATGCAACCACAAATCCATTTTGATGATTTTGCAACGCAATTTTGCAAAAAAAGTTGAAATTCATGTTTGTTAATTTTCAGTGGTACTAGATGACATAATACATGAGCACCTCGAATTGAAATTTCTATCAATTTCTTTTATATTTTACAGAGGTAAAAAAGGCGATACGAGGGTGGAGTTGCGTGGAGAAGAAAAACTTATTTCCGTGGCGTATGGGTCAGGTGCGCCACAGAAAGGCCACATTCTGTGGCGCATGTGTTTGTGGTGCGCCACAGAAAGTCTTATTTATGTGCGCACCCAGGCTGGTGCGGCACTTAATGTCTTAATTCTGTGACGCGCGTGATCCTGTGCGCCACAGAAATAATGAAACCAATGATTAGGGAGGCCCACCTTATTTCTGTGGCGCATGCGAGTGAGGTGCGCCACAAAAGTACGCTATTCTGTGGCGCTCTGGCGCACGCAAAACTGGTGCGCCACAGAATAGTATCCCACCTATAGCTAGTTTCCTACTAGTGGGGGTCTTGCAGATTTGGGAGAATCTTGGCTTGCTTGAGCTAATCAATGAAATATCAATCTCTGGCCTATAAGGATCTACAATATTTGAAGAACTACTCGAGCTATATGTAGAGCCAGCTGACAAACTACGTAAGACATGGTTCACCGAATTATTAGCCACCGCATGCTGGTAGATATGGTGGCAGCGAAGGCAATTGGTGCATGTTGAAAGCATTAATAGCCCATCTCGTATGTCGCAAGTGATCTTGGAAATCACTCTGAATTATACCCTATATAAAAGACAAATAATTTACCACGCCTCTTAGTGATTTGGGAACTGTAGATGCACCAATTTTTCCTACATCCCTTCAATTATTTTGTGACACGTACCTCTTGATCTTTTTCATTTGGTTTTTCCCTTTCATTTTCATTTTTTTCTAGCTTAAATTGTGTACCGGTTACCGGCAGAACTCCCGGTTATTGCGTCTTATGTAAAGATATCGACCTGCTGGACGCACTTCACCGCTTAGTTTTATTCGAGAAGGATCCAGCAAATTCGATCTAAAAAAAATCACATACGCCTCTCCTTGACCGCCTAATTCACGCCGCGGTGCACGCCTCCACCAGCCTCCACCTTGCCTCGAGCCGCCACCGCGAGCTCTACCTCGACCGAGCTCCCCCTGGCCGGCGGCGGAGTGGGTCAGGTCCTCATCTGCCATCGCGGCAGCCGTGGAGGCAGTCTGGCTTCCCCGCCGGCTGGTTTGCCATCTGCGTGTTCGAAGGTCAGCAGTGCGGCCGCCGGGACCGCTCCAACCGGCAACCGCGTACAGCTACTCGACCACCGCTTCTCCTCCTTTTTCCGGTGGTGAATTCGTTCATGGTTGCCACGATTTCGTTCAAGAGTAGGCAGATGATAGGCAGGGAGCTGCCGGTGGAAGCAAGATGGCAACAGGCGGCGGGATTGCACAGCGCGAGCCTGGGAGGAAGACGGTGCTGATTTAGGAGCAGACACATCAATCACATGGTCGCTCAGGTGAGGCCATCTCCTCTATGTCAAGCGTCATCTCTCCTAAGTCCTAACTGAATTCAGTAATTCTTTGAGGCATGGAGCTGACAGAACCTAGGTAATGAAGGACTAAATGTCGCATACTATTTTCTGTTTGTTACCCATATATGCATAACTTTGTTTTCTCGCTGATTCTGAGTATATTTCGATTTACAGGCTGAAGATGCGTATCATTAGCTACTGCAAGCATTAGCTTTGTTTATACTCCGTAACTTATTTATTTGTTTGTGGGATTTTTTGAAGCTCAATGCACCTGTTGGTGTACATTTCACAATGGTGGCGCTGACGGCCATCAGGATGGAGATGCAGACTCACTACAGGGTGCTGGATAACTGAGACATCAGCTCCATCGATTCCTCCGCAACTGGTGTCAGTATGTGGATCGTGATGTGTGCAGGCCAGATTTATTCCGTTTCTTCTTCTTTCAATGCAACCTTTTTTTGCTTTCATTAAGGTAGAAAATATAATGTTGAAAGAGATTCGGATTATTGGGCAAGTAGTAGCAATTTGAGAAGATAAAGGGATTGATGACATGGATTCTTGGCTGGATGAGATGATTCAAGCGCCTCCATGTAATGGAGCAGAATATGTAACTAATAATTTGCGGGAAGGACTGCCTACAGCTTTCAGAGTGAAAGTTTAGGTTTGTTATGATTCACAAGTGAGAAAAATTAACAAGTAGGAGTTTCTGTCATATGAGTCAAGTCAAATGAAATTTTGATTTTATGTTTGCATTGTTTCTTTGTTAGGTATTTTCTGAAAAGAACATTTACATTACTTAATTCTACATCGCTTGCTTAGATGAAATGTTTCCATGGGAACTTGATTGTCAGCTAGCTGAGCTAAAACGAGCATTCATGAACTCCAGGGATGGACAGTCATGACTCATGAAGCTAGATGGATTGGAGCCAGGAGGTCATTCAATACACATCTGACTCTGTGGTGCAAGGCCGCATATGTCACTGTGGACGTCCCCTGTCAGATAAGAAGCAAAAGGATGTCAAAATGTGGAAACCTTTTAGCGTATAATTCAGTTGATGGTGTTTCTCTTAACCTTAGGTCTGCAGTTTAAGCTGCTCACTTTTCTACAGCAAATACGTAAAATACCTTTGATATTTGGATGATGTTTGCATCTGAGTTAGGATTTTGCTGTTGCAGATTTAGATGGTCACGACGTTATGCAGATTCAGAACGTGTGCCACAAGTCGTAATGCTGAAGCTCCAAAGAAAAGATGCTTTCAATATGATAACCCCCTTTTTCTATGTTGAACTCTTTCAAAGGTTCGGATCATGTTCGTTTTACCATTCCTGGTATGTCTCTACTTTCCTTACACAATTTTTACTGGCAATATCTGTTGCCATTTACGTGTGGTGAACACGAATTGGAGCAGAGTAGAGGTTGATTCAGGAAAGCTGCTTTAGACCAACTTCATTGGATGGATCTGTTTTGAGTAAAACTTGGCTATTCAGTCATGGGTAATTTGTAATCATAGTTTGATTTTGTTTTCTTACCTTGGCAAGATGACGATTTTTTTTTGGTGTAGACAAAGTTTGATTTTGTTATCTCCCAATTTATTCAATGCATTGGATACTTTAGTTTCAGACTTACGGTTCTTATTACATTTAGCGACTAACAGTGGTACCTAGCCCTATGATGCAAATAATGTTGGGAAAACTTATCTCCATGGATATGCATATAACTGGTCTAGGTATCGACGCCTAAGCGCAGCAGCAAAGCCAAGGTAATTTTCTTAATAAATTGTACTTTTATTTAACAAGTAACATGTGTATTTTACCAATTTTACCTTATTATTAACGGGGCATGTACATGATGTCAATTGGCCTGCCCAGCACTTTCACTCAATGATGCTAAAACCTAGCAATTTACTTGGCTATGCCTGTAAGTCCTTATCTTAGATTGTATAGACATCCTTTATGTGTTCATCATATACCAAAATTATAGAGATCTCACGGGATAACAATTAACATAAAAGTATGTTTCCATGAAGGTACAAGGGTGTTGAAACATTGCAACCAAGAACATACAAACACATGTTTGCAGTAATACATCAGAATTTGCAAATTTGTGCATGTTGGTAATTTACCTGCACGCAATTGCTTGAAGATGTCTCCAACTCTGTTGCTTTATTTTTTGTGGGGAAAGCTCTACAGGTAGATTATTGACTATACACTCTGAAGTGCTGATGATGATCACCAAAACAGTGTAACATCAGCAGCCACACACGGCTGCTAAAACAGCATCACTAGGAGACCACTAGGAAACACGGTATAAATTTGCTTCCTTCTCTGTTTATGTTTTCACATATACTTGCATATCCTTTGAACATAACATGGTGTGCCAACTGCAGGAACTACTGGTGCTCTCTACGCTAAAGCGATTGCCTGCCTAAAGGCCATCGAGTTTGCAGCCGAGGTAGGTGTGAGACAGATAATAATTGAAACTGATGCAGCCTTGCTAAAATGGGCTCTCCAGTCCTGTGAATTTGGTTGAGCTCGGCATGAAGTTTCTTCTCAGGGATCCAAAATTTCTGCTGCTCACCGACTTTTTGTAATTCAGTGCCTCATGTCTTAGCTACTAATGGTGCTAGCTTAGTCTCGGGTGGTGATATGATGTGGCATGATCATGCACCAGATAGTGTATTTCATATTGTTGCTAGCAAACTTCCTGCAACAGATCAATGAAGTCCATGGTTTTCTGTTAAAAAGAAGTCGGAACAGTTTTGTACATTGCAACGCTATGTGTTGTACTATTGCGAGTTCAGTGGCAAATGTACCACCTGTGTCTACCACTACCTAAAATGAAAATGTATGCCCTCCACCAAGTAATCCATTGTATACACATATGCTACTACTACAACTAAATTGTTGTGGCTTACCATTTTATCTGTTAGGTTTAATTTGAAATTTCACAGAAAGATCGACCTACAAACAACTATGCCATGCCATTGCTCTTTGAACATTGCTCCACAGGCGCGGCGTGCCGCCGCGCCAATGCCTCCTAGTTATGTTAGATCGACGAAGAAAAATGCTAGCATTCGGCGATATGGTTGGAAGACACTGAAAGAGGGGTTTTGTAAGATGAATGCCGATGCTTCCATCCAAGTTGATTCATGCTCAAGTGCAGCAGGATCGGTCATCAGAGATGACAATGGAATGTTTGTTGCATGTAGTAACAGCGGGATTCCATCCATATCGGATGCGTCATCGGAAGAAGCCAGGGCTCTTCCTGATGGTCTTCTTTTAGTGCGGCAAGTCGGTTGAACGAAACATATCATCAATAGCGACTCTATGGAGGTCATTTTTACTATGTGTGATGGTGGTAACTTAGTTGGACTAGCTAAAGTAGCTTCTTAGCATCTATGAACATAGCTGTAGGGAAAGCAATGAGGTGGCTCTCATATGTTAGAGCATCTCTAGCAGAGCCCGTAAATTGGGCAAAACCGAATAATAATTGTCGATTTACGGGTTCAGTTTAGAAAATAGCGTAGATCAGTAATAACAAACACGTCCGGCCCGAAAAAAATTTACAGGTCGCATCCGAAAACTCAACTCGACCTGTATTTGTAGGGGCTGAAAGAGCGAACTGAACACGAACCTCTACTCGTGGCGCGCTGAAATTTCAGTTCGAGCTAACTGCTTCCGCCAGTACAGCCGCCGGAATCCAACTAAATTCGCCGGAATTCAACCAAATTCCGGCGAGCTCATGACGGCGTGGGGCGGCGCGGGGCGGGCGAGCTCGCTGTGGCGTGGGGTGTCACAGGGATGTGCGAGCTCGTGGGCAGCGTGAGCTCGCGCGGGGCGGCTCGGGCGGGGCGGAGCGGGCGAGGCCGTGGAGGGGCGCCGGGCGGAGCCGGGCGGTGCGGGCGCGGGCGGGGCCGGGCGGGCGGAGGGCGGGGCGGCGGGGTGGAGCCGGAGCAGGGCGGGCGACGTGGACCTCGACCGGACGTGGGTGGATGGAGCAAGGAAGAAGAAGACGAAGAGGAAGAAGAAGAAGAAGAAGAAGAAGAAGAAGAAGAAGAAGGAAAGGAAAAAATAGCTCTGACATGTGGGTCTTGTTGTATTGTGTTCCAAATTCATACACTAAAGGGAGGCTAACTTCGGACGAGCGGAGCGAGGCCCGTCGTCGGTAGGCTTGGGCCGAAGCTGATGGGGCCTAAGGCCACGTGGGTTGCCCGATCTCACGAATTGACCGAGGAAAAAGGCGGGGGAGAGGAAGAACACGGCGAAGAACACGATGAACACAAGCAAACACACACCAACCCGATACAATTCCGGTTTACTCTCGATAGCCCGAACCACTATCCCGATAGAATCTCTCGAGAGAAAGACACGCGGTAGAATCCCCGAAAGGAAGATCGGTATGCGATCGATTGAATCACACGAGTGAGAGACCGGTGGTAGAATCACAAGTGTGAGAGACTAATCATATAAGGAGTGCCTTGATACAATAGATTTGATAATCTAAGGAGGGGGTTTCCCTAATCCCAAAGGGATGGTGGAGGCATGAGCCTAATTCTCTCAAGTTCATTCCTTGTCTCATGAAGGGGGAGGTGGGAGCCTATATATAGGGAGCCACGAAGGAGGGGTAGTTTAGGTATACAAGGAGATACATGGGCCTTGGCCCGAATTGACTTGTGGCAGGCGCCTTCTCTTCTTGGCGACCTCGGACGCTCTTCTTCCTTCTTCTCTTCCATGCCTCCGTGACCTCGGCCTTGAGTGTGGTTCTTGACGTTGACGCACATGATGAAGCGAAGACCGTAGGTCGGGCTGCATCATCCCCCCCCTTGAAAAAGAGTCGTCCTCGACGATGAGTCTTCATGAACGTGTAGAGGAGGTAGATGACACCAACGCTTGAATGTCCCTTCACTAGTCAAGAGCCCTATGAATATCACAAGAAAAGCAAATGAGCAATCAAAGCGTAGCCAAAGTTCAATGGATTTAGGAAGAGAGCGCAAGTAGAAGGAGGTCACCTTAGCAAGATGTCAGTGTGCTCTCATGGAGAGATCTTGTGTAGTGGAAGTGTGCGGGCAAAACCACTCATTGGAGCTCACTTGTATCATGCTCTCAAGAGCTCTTTTTGTCAACTCGTGCTCAATCGAGGTTGACATTGGAGTTTGGGTACCTACACACATGTTAGATAACAAGAACAACGTGTGTGCATGGTATATGAACACATCAGCCATCATGATGCACCATTTCTTTTGCATATCACCATTAGCGGTAAGCAAGATATTATAGTACACATGGTGAATATGCGGGGAAAACTTAAGAACATGCTCAACATGGATATATGCATAGTCTCCAAAATTTGAGAGAGCTATGGGGGCAATCTCATTTACAAGCATATTGACACTATTGCAAGCCAAGCATTGGAAAGAGAAATTGTTCATCATTTTGGTTGCATGAACAGGAGAATATTGCAAGCATGTAGCACAAAACATGTTCAACATTTGATCATTGTTGTCGACAAACCTAGGGAAAGAGCAATTGTTCGACAAGGTTGTCACAACACAAGCATCATTATCAACATTGCAAGCAATACATGGGAAAGAGAAATTGTTCGACATATTGCAAGCAATAGGATAGAAATCGAAACACTCATAGCATGGCATGGACATATTATCATAAGCAACTACTTCCACATGATCAACAACGGTGGTATCACAAGTATCACAAGGGAAACTGAAAGAAGCATATGACATGGCAATAGGATCATCCAACTCATGCAAGCACTCACAAATCATCATGTCCACTAGTGGGATCATGGCATCATCAACACCCATATATGTACCTTTGTAGTCTCGCTCATATGAGGTAGGTGTTGTGGAAGTGGTAGGCTCCATGTGGCCTCCATGTTCAGCTTGAAACAAGCATGGTGTGATATCATCGTCTTCATGCACCATGTACATCTTCTCCATGATCGGCGTCTCATCATCCATGGAACCTAATGAGACACAAGAGACCACACTAGAGGGAGAGGGTGAGTTGTTAGAATTCGAAATGGCCTCACATGACCTATCAACTACCACTCTCATCTCACTTGGTGTATCACTCATGTTATCAAAGTGGAGCCACTCAAGCTCACATATAGTGAAATCTCTCATCTCACATATAGTGGAGTCACTCATCTCACATATAGTGGAGTCCCTCATCTGCATGGCAATGGCGTCATCGATGTCCGAGCAACCTAGCAAAGAGGAAGACAACACAAGAAGAGTAGAGGTTAATTTGTTAGAAATCAAAACATCCTCACTCGACTCATGGGGTGTGTCACTCTTGCTCTCAAGGTGTTTGAAGTAGGATTTGCACTCGGCTTTGTCTTGTGGGGTCATATTGGCTTCTCGAGCATCTAAGTCGGCGAAGTATGCTCTCATCCGTCTTGTTCTTGTGGGCTCATCATGTATATCTCTCACTAGGAAAGGTGTATATGTATGGTGGAAGGAAAACTACACAATTATCCAACCTTTTAAGAAAATATCGGGACAATGGTTCAAGTCAAGAGCAAAGTCAAAATGTATCGGGGTTACTCACACACACACTCAAAGCACACGCAAAAGGCTAAGAACTCTATATGTGGTGGGTAAGGAGTGGATAGCAAACGAAAAAGATCAACGGAAAAGTCTATTGCCAAATGTGGGTAAAATCCAAAAATCAAATATCAAGAGTGGTGACCTATGTCAAGAAAACACGGAAACGCACACAAGGAAAACAATGGGGTTAGCGCGACCAAGGAAGTGAGCTAAGTAACAAGATGGTCCTAACAAAGACTATAACCTCGGTGTCACGCCAACACAAGAGAGACGGTAGCTCGGTTGCATATGAGAGAAGCAACTAGATTTGCACAAGATGTCACTCTTCTCTTTCTCTCTTTGCGCTTAGAAGCTTTGGACTCCTTCGCTTTTCCTATTTCTTTTTTTTCTTTTTTTCACTTTTTTTCTCTTCTTTTGCTTAAAAACTTTTTTTTCCTATGTATATGTCATACTTCTTCTTTTGTGTATCTTTCTCACCGAGCTTGCTTCGGAGCTTCACTCAACACAACGCACACACACAAACCCTCTCACGGTCGTGACACTTGTGTAATGCTTCGCAACACTCGAAAAGCCACTCTCAATGGGATAGATACACAAAGAAAGAAACGGGGCTACAACGATTGAGGGAGGCAAGTTATACCTATGGATGTTAGGCGGTGTCGGAACACACAACTTGCGATGATGGTGTCGAAACCGGGGTGCCAAAGATGTCGCCGCGGTGTTGATGTAGGCGTGGAAGCGAAATAGACAACCAATGCACTCCAAATCGGAAACCGAGCAAATTAAGTTAATGTCCGAAAAGTTGGGTCAAAACGAACGGTTAAAAGTTGGTTCCAAAAATTGTCAGAAATTGGGTGTGGATTATGTGGATTAGATAAAGATTGTTGTTAAAATTTGGAGTAAAACGGGCTCAGGAAAATTGTCAAAATTTGGGGAAAAAGATGAATCAAAACTGAACTAAAACTATGTCAAAACAGGAGCTAGGCCCGGTATGACTGGTTGGATGCTCGGTATGACCGGGTGCGAGCTGACTGAAAACAGGAGATATACCCTGTTGCACCGGTTGGATTGTCCCGGTAGTACCGGACCCGATTTTCTTGCGCGAAGTAAAGGAGATGGATGGAGGCGATGTGCGCGCGCAGCGACTGGTGGGAACGAGGCACGCGAGCGAGGGTGATGTGGCCGACCGAAAATAGAGCGCAGGTGGCCTGGTTGTTGTCGCGCGTGCGATGGTTGAAGTTGGTGAGCGCTCAGGCGAGTGGAGGGGCTGCTGTGCTGGTGATGCGGAGCGCGGGCTGCGGCTTGATGGAGCGGCTGCTGCACGTGGATGGCTGCTGCGGAGGCGAGCGGTTCCTGGGCGGGATGAGCGGCGCTGCAGGCCGTGGTCGCGCAAGCGGGGGCCAATCGACTGGGGCAGGGGCAGGTGCTGCGCGTTGCCGGTGGAGGTTGCCGGCGTGGAGTCGGGTACGGCGGGCGAGTAGGAGCGGGGCCAGGCTGCTGTGCGGCGCGGGCCTGCCGGCGGCGGGAGTTGCAGTGGCCAGGAGAGGGAGCTTGGGCAGCGGGTGGTGCTCGCGAGCTATTTTTGGGGGCAACAAAATTTTTGGGAAATTTTTTGGGGCAAAGAAATAGGAATTGGAGGGTCAAATTCGTGGCAACCTTTGCTCTGATACCATATGATGGGGCCTAAGGCCACGTGGGTTGCCCGATCTCACGAATTAACCGAGAAAAAGGCGGGGGAGAGGAAGAACACGAAGAACACAGCGAAAAACACGATGAACACACGCAAACACACACCAACCCAATACAATTCTGGTTTACTCCCGATAGCCCGAACCACTATCCCGATAGAATCTCTCGACAGAAAGACATGCGGTAAAATCTCCAAAAGAAAGATCGGTATACGATCGGTTGAATCACACGAGTGAGAGGCCGATGGTAGAATCACAAGTGTGAGGGACTAATCATATAAGGAGTGCCTTGATACAATAGATTTGACAATCTAAGGAGGGGGATTCCCTAATCCCAAAGGGATGGTGGAGGCATGAGCCTAATTCTCTCAAGTTCATTCCTTGTCTCATGAAGGGGGAGGTGGAAGCCTATATATTTATATATAGGGAGCCACGAAGAAGGGGTAGTTTATGCATACAAGGAGATACATGAGCCTTGCCCCGAATTGACTTGTGGCAGGCGCCTTCTCTTCTTGGCGACCTCAGACGCTCTTCTTCCTTCTTCTCTTCCATGCCTCCGTGACCTCGGCCTTGAGTGTGGTTCTTGACATTGACGCACATGATGAAGCGAAGACCGTAGGTCGGGCTGCATCGTTACAGATCGTTGGCACCGCCTATATATACATCTTGTAAGCCGCCGGCTAGGGTTTATCATTATAAGATAACCCACGGCGTTTGTAAACACTCCCGATATAGTGAAGTTTTGCTGGCTGGCGCCCGTGGTTTTTTCCCCTTCTGTATTGGAAGGGATTATCCACGTTAAATCTTGTGTCTCTGCTGCGTTTTCCTTTATCGTTCTTCGTTATTTGCTTGTCGCTTTTATAACAAGTGGTATCTGAGCCCGTGTTTCAATCTATTGTTTTGCGACATGTCTTCCTTGAAGTTGGATCTACCGCAGCTGGATTAGACCACGAGATTTTCTCTGTGGCAAGTGAAGATGAGGGCGATCCTTACGCAATCTTCTGATCTGGATGAACCTCTTGATGGATTTGGCAAGAAAGATGCCAAGACCTGGACCGACGATGAAAAGAGGAAAGACCGTAAGACTTTTTCATTAATTCAGCTTCATCTATCCAATAATATCTTGTAGGAAGTGCTGGCTGAGAAATCCACAGCGGCGTTGTGGTTGAAACTGGAATCGATCTGCATGTCCAAAGATCTAACCAGTAAGATGCACGTGAAGATGAAGTTGTTCTCGCACGAGCTGCAAGAAGGTGCATCAATGATGAATCACCTATCGATCTTTAGAGAGATCGTTTCTGATTTGCTGTCCATGGAGGTAAATTATGATGATGAGGATCTAGCTCTTATACTGTTAGTCTCGTTGCCTAATTCTTTTGCGAATTTCGAGACACCTTGTTATACAGGAGTGATGAACTAACCCTTGCCGAAGTTTATGAGGCCTTCCAGCAGAGGGAAAAGATGAAATCTATGGTGCAGGCAGAGGCTTTGTCATCTACGGCAGAAGCACTGCAGGTCCGAGGTAGGACCGAGAACAGAAACAACAACTACAACAGAGATAAGAGCAAGACCGACAGAGGTCGCTCAAAGTCCAAGGGATGAGATGGTAAGTTCTGCAAGTATTGTAAGAAAACTAGCCACAATATTGATGATTGCTGGAAGTTGCAGAACAAAGAGAAAAAAACGGTACTTACCAACCGAAAAATAAATCTGAGGGTGATGGTAAGGCTGTTGTTGTTTCCAGTGATAATTCTGATGGCGATTGCCTAGTTGTGTTTGCTGGTTGTGTTTCTGGTAATGATGAGTGGATCCTTGATTCTGCATGTTCGTTTCATATTTGTTGTAACAAAGACTGGTCAGTTCTTATGAGTTTGTACAGAGTGGAGATGTTGTGCGTATGGGAGATAACAACCCACGTAAGATCGTGGGCATTGGCTCCGTTCAAATCAAGATGCATGATGGCATGCCACGCACTCTGACAGATGTGAGACACATACCTGGCATGGCCAGAAATCTGATCTCTCTCAGTACCCTTGATTGATGGGTACAAACACTCCGGTTCTCGCGGAGTTCTAAAGGTACCAAATGGTTCTCTCGTTCACATGATTGGTGATATGAATTCTGCAAAATTATATGTTCTTAGAGGTAGCACTTTGTCTGGTATTGCTGCTGCTATTCCTGATGAACCTGGTAAAACTAATCTGTGGCGTATGCGTCTTGGACATATGAGTGAACATGGCATGAAAGAATTGCACGGGAGAGATCTGCTAGATGGTTGCAATTTGAGTAAGTTTGAGTTCTGTGAGCACTGCATTTTTGGTAAGCATAAAAGAGTTAAATTCAATGCTTCCTTTCATACCACTAAAGGGATTCTGGATTATGTGCGTGCTGATGTGTGGGGACCTTCTCGCAAGACTTCTCTTGGTGGTGCAAATTACATGCTTACTATCATAGATGATTACTCCAGAAAAGTGTGGCATTTATTTCTGAAACATAAATCTGATGTGTTTGATGCTTTTAGAAAGTGGAAAGTTATGGTAGAGAAGCAAACATAAAAGAAAGTTAAATTGCTTCGTACTGACAATGGCATGGAGTTTTGTTCTACTGTCTTCAATGATTATTGCAGCGATGAAGGCATTGTCAGGCACCACACCATCCCATATACTCCTCAGCAGATTGGTGTGGTGGAGAGGATGAACAGAACCATCATCTCCAAGGCTCGCTGCATGATGTCCAATGCTGGCATGCATAGACGTTTTTGGGCTGAAGCAGCCTCCACCGCTTGTTACTTGATAAACAGGTCACCTTGCATTCTGCTTGATAAGAAAACTCCTATTGAGGTATGATCTGGTTCATCTGCTGATTATTCACAGTTGAGAGTTTTCGGTTTCACTGCTTCTGCTCATGTTGATAATGGAAAGCTAGAGCCTAGGGCTGTTAAGTGTGTGTTTCTTGGTTATGGTTCGGGAATTAATTAAGGCATACAAGTAATGGAATCCTGAAACTAAGAAAGTTTTGCATAGCAGGAATGTAGTCTTTAATGAGGCTGTCATGTTTTATAAGAGTTCATCTACATATGTTACTGATGCTGGTTATTTTTCTGATAATTCCGATGATGAACACCAGAGGATTAGCGTGCAGGTGGAGCACGTGGAGGAGAAAGAAAATGATGTTGCTGAAAATGATAACACTGTTGTTCAACACTCACCACCTGTTTTGCAAAACAAATAGTTCCATTGCTGCTGATAGACCGAGGCGTAACAAAGGTCCACGTCCTTGTTTAATTAAAGAATGTAATCTTGTTCATCATGCTTTGAGTTGTGCTGAACAGGTGGAGCATGATACTGAACCTGCTACATATACTGAGGCTGTTGCATCCGTTGACCGCGTGAAGTTGGATTTCTGCTATGCAAGAGGAGATGCAATCGCTTGACAATAATGGCACATGGGATGTTGTGCCCTTACCTAAACAAAAGAAGGTTGTCCGCTGTAAGTGGATATTTAAAAGAAATGAAGGTTTGTCTCGTAATGAGCCTTCGAGGTTTAAGGCAAAGTTAGTAGCAAAAGGTTTCAGCCAAATTTCAGGTATTGATTATAATGATGTATTCTCTCCGGTGGTGAAGCATAGTTCCATTCGTGCATTCTTTGGTATTGTGGCTATGCATGATCTTGAGCTTGAGCAGCTAGATGTAAAGCTTTTCTGCATGGTGAGCTTGAGGAGGAGATATACATGGATAAACCTGAAGGTTTTGTTGTGCCTAGTAAGGAGGATCTTGTTTGCAAGTTGAAGAGGTCTCTTTATGGTCTGAAACAGTCTCCAAGACAGTGGTATAAAATGTTTGATCCATTTATGATTGCATATAAGTTTAAGAGATCTCAGTATGATAGTTGTGTTTATATCAAATTTGTTAATGGATCACCAATATACTTGCTGTTATATGTTGATGATATGTTGATTGCTGCCAAGAGCAAGAAAGAGATCACTACTTTAAAGTCACAATTAAGTAGTGAGCTTGAGATGAAGGATCTTGGTGCTGCTAAGAAAATACTAGGTATGGAAATTACAAGAGACAGAAAATCTAGTGTGTTATTTCTTAGTCAGCAAAATTACATTCAGAAAGTTCTTCATCGCTTTAATATGCATGATGCAAAGTCTGTTAGTATACCTATTTCTCCTCACCTCAAATTATCAGCATTGCAATGTCCTAGTACTGATGAAGATATTGATTACATGTCTCGAGTTTCACATTCTAGTGCTGTTGGTTCCTTGATGTATGCCATGGTTTGTTCTCGCCCTGTTTTTTCATATGCTATGAGTTTGGTCAGTCGATACATGGCTAATCCTGGTAAAGAACATTAGAAAGCTGTTCAGTTGATTTTTATGTACCTTTGTGGCACATCCAAAGCTTGCTTGAAGTTTGGCAAGATCGGTGAGGGACTCGTAGGCTATGTGGATTCAGATTTTGCTGCCGATTTGGATAAGAGAATATCCATCACAGGTTATGTCTTCACTGTTGGTGGTTGTGCTGTGAGTTGGAAGGCAACGTTACAACCTATTATTGCCCAATCTACGACTGAAGCAGAATATATAGCAATTAATGAAACTTGCAAAGAGTCTGTTTGGTTGAAAGGTTTGTATGCTAAGCTTTGTGGAGATGATTCTTCTATTAACTTGTTTTCTGACAGCCAAAGTGCAATATACCTTACTAAAGATCAAATGTTCCATGAGAGGACAAAACACATTGATATCAAGTACCATTATGTTCGTGACATTGTTGCTCAAGGTAAATGAAGGTATGCAAGATAAGTACTCATGATAATCCTGCTGATATGATGACAAAGCCAGTTCCTGTTTCCAGGTTTGAGCTTTGCTCGAGCTTGGTTGGTATAACTGTTTAGCCCAAGTGGATGTTGACGCAGCAAGTGTTTTTCTTTGTTGTTCAGTAGATTGTTGAAGTTCATGCTACAAGATGGAATTTGTCTCAAGGTGGAGTTTGTTGTATTGTGATCCAAATTCATATACTAAAGGGAAGCTAACTTCTGACGGATCGTTGGCACCGCCTATATATACATCTTGTAAGCCACCGGCTAGGGTTTATCAGATTATAAGATAACCCACGACGTTTGTAAACACTCCCCGATATAGTGAAGTTTGCTAGCTGGCGCCCGTGGTTTTTTCCCCTCCTGTGTTGGAAGGGTTTTCCACGTTAAATCTTGTGTCTCCGCTGCATTTTACTTTATCGTTTTTTGTTATTTGCTTGTCGTTTTAATAACAGGTTTGGCATATTTAGGAATATGTTTTATATACAGTTTTAGTTTACGGGTTCTAATCAGCATCGACACTTTTTCGACCCGTAAACATGAGTTCAGTGGCATGAACTCGCGTTTTATAGTTCACATGTTTACGGGCCCTGTTAGAGATGCTCTTAGCTAGTAAGGTGGTTGATCCTCAAACTGTTATTTGGACCTAGGAACCGGAAAGTATCTTTGGCACATGAGCACCTGTTTTCTAAAAATCATATTTTTCGAATTTCAAAAAAAATGTTATTAAATAGGGATTTCTATTTTCGTGCCCTCAGGTCCTTAGTTGTACTCAGTTTTCCCCAGCTCCTTAGTTTTTCCTCAGTTTTACCCAAACGTTTGTGAAACCCGCGAAGCGGCTCGACGGCAGGATTCCCGTTTAGTTGACCGCTCTCACGTGTGGGGCGCGTCGTGTGGGGCCGCGTCGTGTGGGCCCGCGTCGTGGGGCGCGTCGTGTGGGCCGCGTCGCGTGGGGCTGGTAGAAAGGGACCGCGTGGAGGGACGAAGCGTTTGGTTGCACGTGAGCAGGAGCTGGTTTTGTCTCTCTCGGCCCAAAATTGGCATTATTAAGTGCACCTTTTCCCCCTCTTTCTCTCTGTCCTTTTCACCAAATTAGTATAAAATCTAGAGAATCTTGCATTTCTGACTTTCTTCAATTATTTGTGCCTTTTGGCCCTCGTTGTTTGTCCAATATGGCAGCAAATCTAGTACTCCCTCTGGTCCATATGTATGTAGTTAAATCTAGAAGCAAATCTCCAGGATAATGTACGATAAATTCACAGTCATAGTAAATCAAGAAAACTAAGTACGGCCAACAAAATATAGTTGACTAGGGATAGATAATTCCTAGATAATATGGATAGATAATAGGCTGCATACACAACATAGTAACAGGTTCTTCACAGACCATCATACTAACATAACAACAAGGGATCCCTAGCTAACAACAAAGGGATCCCAACAACAAACTAGGAGGCAGCAGCAGCAGCACGTCCAGACTCCGCCTACCCCATCGGCTCTGCCTCCACTTGTTGCTCTTGCTCCCCTTGGGAGCCTTGGGCTTGAGCGGAGGCATGCGCCCGGCGGAGATCTCCACCCGCTGCAAGCTGCGGAGGTGCATGCCGAGCGCCCGTGCTTGGCGCGGAAGGAGTGGACGTTCACCGTCGTGCCGACTTTGGGAAGGTGTTGCTGATGTTCTCGCATGCGTGACGAGGCAGTTGAAGTCCGTGGCGCCGAGTCTCCGGTGCGAAGGGGCACTGTACACCTCCTGGCGAAGTAGGAGATGTACTGGCCGACCTGCAGCCTCCGACTTGGCGAGTCTTGACGTCCTCCTCCTCTTCGTCGCTGCCGACGGCTGCCAACATCTGATCCATATCAAACAGAAACTAGTGAATGAGTTGCAACGATGACTAACGTACATGATAACAAAGTTAAGAAAAACAGAGTCAGCCTCAGTTAGAGTGGACATGATTATATATCTACAGGGAAGGAGTTAGCGAAGCTCATGCACAACAGATTTGTACACAGCAATGGTTCGCTGAACCCTCCCTGTAAAAATTTGTGCCCAACCATTCATCATAGGCAAAGAAACAGATTCTAGATCTGAACTAGATCTGAACTTGAACACATTCGAGATTATTTGCAAAATTAAACGGTTGATATCTTTTGATTAGTGCATAAAATAACTGATTGAGATCCCATGATTACTTGCATAAATTAACGATTGAGATCCAATATTACTTGCATAAATTAACCGAACAGCCGAACCCCAAATCTTAAACGAAATCAAGAAGTGATCAAAACAAAATGGAATAAAATCGGCGCAAATATTAGCCCAATACTCATCCATCTACAGATCCATCTACACCAGCAAAAATAGGGTTCAAAAAGGAATGGGGAACAAAAAGGAAGCAAACCGTAGTTACCTCGTTCCATGGGTCCTCCAGGGAGGTGTCGTAGGGGTTCGGGGGCGGGACGTACGGCACGGGGTCGTAGGGGTCCCATCCCGCCGGATTCTGACTGCCACCGGCGGCAGCAGCCTCCGATGCACCGGCGACGGCGGCGCGGCGTGCGTCATCCGTAGAGGACGGCGCCGAAGATGGAGGCGTCGCGCTTTGAGCCAACCTCGACGATGGGATTGGCATTCTCCTTGTCCATCTCTCCGGCGGAGGAAGAGGAAGAGGGAGAGGGAGAGGGTTTTTTGCTTTGGAGAAGATGATGGGACGTGAGAGAGTTGGCGATGCGTGAGCGAGTGAGAGTGAAAGAGAGAGTGCGAGGAGGCGTCTATAAAGGCGAGGGGTGGTTAATGCGACCCGCGTCCTACGCGTGCACAGGTGCATGTCTGCACGTCTTGGACTTCTGCAACGCGACACGCATCCACGATTGCACGTCTCGACTTCTCCACCGTGACCCGCGTCTACGCGTCAACAATTGCACGTGTCCTCGAGTCTAACCCTGGAAATTTAGATATACTCAGGTATACCCTCGAGTCTTATACTAGCATTTTTGTGTGCTCAATTTTCCCTCGAGTGCTAATACTGGCTAGTGCAATATACTTAGTTTTACCCTCAAGTGGCTGGTCAACAGAGAGTCAACAAATGGGATTAACTAGTTAAATGAGTCATTTAATGTGCAAAAAAATCCGAAAAAGAGTGGCACTTACTCATGGAGTCTTTACCACAAATTGCCACTTCTCAAATCATAGATAAATTATAGATAAATCAAGTTTTACCACAAATTGCCACTTCTCAAATCACCTAGTAGCTATGAAGGTGCATGGTTTTCCACAATAAGCCCTTTCCAAAACAGCTTCCCCCAAATCATACTTTGTCTAAATGAGGCCACAATTCTCACACTGATGTATATTGGTATTGCAAATAGTTTGAGGTAGGCCAAGATGGGTTTCATTGTACAAAACACACATTTTCCATTTTTTAAATCTCAAATTTGAATCCCTTAGTCTGTTTACTACTCAGGTGCCCTTGGTTTCTTGATAGTACTCAGGTTTGCCCTCTCTCTTCACAAATTCTCGCAGACGTGCATCATCGCCCTGATTGGTCTAGCCCATGTCACGCGGATCGTGCCCGCCGACCGTTGATCGTATGATATAGGGAACGGGCAGGATAACCCTCTCTCTCTCTGTTGGCGGTTAATTAGCTTCCACCCTCTAAGTATCAAGGGCGGTTTTCTGTATTATTTTTCACGCGCTAAAAATTATAAACTATTTTAGGCGTTACTTTTCACGCAAAAAATGATAAACCATCAACAATTTGTTGTAGCCATTACTTTTCACGCAAAAAAAAAAATGATAAACCATCACCGATTTGTTGTTGCCATTACTTTTCACGCAAAAAAATGATAAACCATCAACAATTTGTTGTAGCCATTACTTTTCACGCAAAAAAAATGATAAACCATCACCGATTTGTTGTTGCCATTACTTTTCACGCAAAAAAATGATAAAACATCAACAATTTGTTGTAGCCATTACTTTTCACGCAAAAAAATGATAAACCATCACCGATTTGTTGTTGCCATTACTTTTCACGCAAAAAAATGATAAACCATCAACAATTTGTTGTAGCCATTACTTTTCACGCAAAAAAATGATAAACCATCACCGATTTGTTGTTGCCATTACTTTTCACGCAAAAAATGATAAACCATCAACAATTTGTTGTAGCCATTACTTTTCACGCAAAAAATATGATAAACCATCACCGATTTGTTGTTGCCATTACTTTTCACGCAAAAAAATGATAAACCATCACCTAATTTGTTACAAAAGCTGGTTTCAGTGAGACCTAACCAAGTTTGGCATACATGATGGCATACCTATAACAACAAGGAATATCTAAAAGGGAAAGTTTCAGAAAATTTGAAATTTAGGGTGAAATGATGCCATACATGATGCTGTTTTTCGAGGTTTTGACCTGAAAATGAATTGGGTATTATAAAGGGAAATAAAAAGTTCGAAAAATGTAAAAACGAAACAATCTATCTATCTATGTATAGAAGATCAGCTGTATGAAATTTGAGGTTATTTAGAGAAGGTAGAAAAAATCACCTTGTTAGAAAAGCTGGTTTCAGCGAGACGAAACGGCATGCGCTTAAGCAAAGTGATTTTTTCGAACATCTCCAAATGACCACAAATTTTCCATACATGATGCCATACGTGTAACAACAAGGAACCCTATCTAAAAATGTCAAAAAAGTTTGCCCAACCGTATAGCTCTATCAAAAAGAACCTCACCATGGCGCTAGTATAATTTGGGATAGTTACAAACTTTCGTTACCTAACCTTCAACATGAAACTTGTTTCAAATTCATTTTGGCCTACGAGAAACAAATCCCAACTTGATTCGAGCACCACAGCCTCCAAACGATACCGATGCCGATATCGGCATGGTCGAACGGCTATGCTCGCCGCCACTGCTAGGTCAACGTCGGGATGCACCCTCAATCCCGTCCTCTCATTCGATCACCGACACACCAGAGATACCGCCGAGGCCAATGCCGAACGTACATGCTGATGCCAATGCCGAACATGCATGCACGCCGCTGTGGGCACGGCCACGCCGACTCGCTATGCTGGACGCCACAGACCGCCGCGAGGTCTTTCCCTTCGCCACCACACTCTCCTAGCACCCACCTATACACGCCAGAAAGGAGAGACACTAGTTTTCTCTACATTGCTCGCGTTCGTGTCCGACACGGTCAGTCAAAGTTTTGAGGTGGTCGTCGATGTCGTCGACCATTTCTTCTCTTCTTTGCATGGTTAAACGCGTCTAGTTCATATCTATCTAATGCGTCTGGTCTCGCCTCATGCAGTTCTTTGTGGACGTCGATCTCATCTCGGCACCCCGCATGCCACCTCCTCCGTGCCATCGCTGTCTCCGTTTAAAAATCTAATCCTACCCGTGTATTGCCCCTTGTATCAGCATCATGGCCCCACTTGTCATTTCATATACCGAAGCCCCTCGTTCGCGTTTTGGTCGGGGATACAGCGATGCTTACGGTCAAACAAAGATGGATGGTCTGACGTGTCTTTGCAGGCTCTACGTGGCCCCACTAGTCAGAAGATAACGGTCAACCGTCGGGCAACCGGCCGTTACATCACGTGTGATGGTTTGAGACAAACGTTTGGGTAAAACTGAGGAAAAAAGGAGCTGGGGAAAACTGAGCACAACTAAGGACCCGAGGGCACGAAAATAGAAATCCCTATTAAATACTCACATACATATAAACATTTCGAAGATACGGTGTGAATTTTGTAGAAAAATATGTTGTATTTTGACCTATATAAAAAAGACAAATTTCTGACAAATATATGCCACTATACGTAGCAACAAATTTGTTTTTTCCTGTAGGTCAAAATACAATGCAATCTCTAACGAAACTTTGCACAAGTATTCATGACATATGTATGTATTCACGAATAAATTTGACAATTTTTTGAAACGTAGATATACAGTTTTTAAATATTTTAAAAATCAGGAGCACTGGTGCTCATGTGCACCGAATTTGCTTTCCCTAGGAACCTCTTTGTTTTTATCTTAGATCTGATGTAACTAGTTTTGATAAGCAATAAATTTGCCACTGTGGTTTTTCTTCAAAAAAAGAAAAACGCGTACTTGAGATCGAATTGCACGGCCCGGGTAGGCCACTGTTGCCGATCAAACGCGTATGAAAGCTTACTGGCCGCGTGCCCCCTAGCGCTCACCGCGTGGCCTGGATCGTCAGTCAGTCGTCTCTCAGGTCAAGGTCTTGTATATAATCCAAGATATACTCATGGGAGATCTGCATCGTACAATTAATGTAGATGGAGCCTGAGCGACAGAGAACACACCACTCGCTTTCGCGCGGTTGTCAGTTTATCACTTCTCAGAATTCTAATCCTACTTTGCCGCAGGTAAAGGATGCTCACCAAACCGTGTTAATATTCTTAGCAACTGAAGGGGACGTAAAAAAGCCTGTTTGTTAATTTTGAGTTTCCTATGCCAAACTGAAGGTTTAAACTCACGACCTGAAATATACTACTCATTCCGATCCATAATATCAATTTGAAGTTAAACCCTAACACTTATTAGGATCCGAGAGAGTGCTAGTATTGTTTTGCGTTATGGGCATTGCCCTGAATCACTGTCAGTCCGGCAGTCGGCAGTAGCCGCTTGGCCGTCAGTGTGTGTAGTGTACTCATAACAGTATCTGGAAGTTGATTGATCCGATGACAGAGTGCACCTTTCCAGCTTGAAAGGCTCGGCAGCAGGGGTCTTCCCAGTTCCCACCCACGTCGTCGTCCATGGACGGGGCAATCGGCGACAGTTTCGTCGTGCCCCCTACCATGTCCACGGTGATCCGACGAGAGACCGCGCGTCGCCATCAGTGTACCCAAAATGAGAGAATGTTTTTGCTCTGCTTCAGGTAAGGAACTAACCGAACTTTCTCTCACTCAGGTGTATGCGCCACATGCATACACACCCCGCACCGAGTGACCCAGCTCCCTATATATATGGAGGTTCCATGCTCCCTCCAACGCAAACTTGCTTCCTTCTAGCTTGGCTGTTCTCACTTCCCCAAGGAATTCCGTGAAGAAACCACACCAAAGAAAGCAGCGATGGCGCAGATGATCGTTATCAAGGTGGAGATGACGTCCGACAAGTGCCGGTCCAAGGCCATGGCGCTGGTGGCGCGGACGGTGGGGGTGGACTCGGTGGCACTGGCCGGGGACGGCAAGGACATGGTGGTGGTGGTCGGCGACGGCATCGACTCCGTCAAGCTCACCACTGCGCTGCGCAAGAAGGTTGGCCACGCGCAGCTCGTGCAGGTCGGTGATGCCAAGAAGTGGAAGACACACGCCGCCGCCACCGCTGTTGTCGAGTACCCTTGGAACTACTACCAGTACCCGCCGCACGCCGTGCCGGTTTACGAACACCACGCCGGCGCCTATGGTTACCACTCCCCGCCCAACACCTGCTCCATAATGTAGATTTTCTTTTATGTAGAAGTCAGGGAGCTATATCACTCTTCATCAGTTTTATCAAAAGTGTCTCAACTTTGTCAAAAATTAGATGTACGTAGACACTATCTAGTAGTTAGATACATCTAAATTCTGACAAAATTAAGATATTTTTGGTGGGATGGAGGAAGTACTTCATATAATAGTCATCTTATATAATAGCTTTTGTGAAAAGCAGGCTCTATACTAGCCAACTACTTGTTACCTCAATTACCATGGTGGCCTCGCAAATGCAAGTGCACGCTCTAAAATGGTATCGAGAAATAAGCTACTAGTCCATTATATGTCTTAAAATACCTCTTTTGGTTCAAAATAATTATTAAGGATAGATATATCTAGACATGTTTTAGTGTGTAGATACATCTGTTATATAGGCAATTATTTCGAAGCAGAGAGAAGTTCAAATCCATATTCTCAAATGTATTAAGAAATAAATTAATAGTTCAATATGTGTTCTAAAGTAGTACAATTTCATATTCATTCTCGTAACTGCTATGTTAATAAATGTCACGTGTGAATGAACATTTTAAGTATCTCTTCATTGGGTATAGTACTGTTTTTTTAAAGACTAGTAGCTGTCCACGCGCACGCGCGTCTCAACTAATCAATTCTATAATCTTTCCAAAAAATCACATAATATGGCCAAGAGTTTTATTAGAATACTGCAATTTCGTATAACTCTCAGCCAACATGATACATAGCTGAACTGGTATACCTGAACATGAACAGGCAAATTTCACCCATTTTACTACACTACTGTATATCAAGATCTCTCTTCCTCCTGGAAAAAACTGAATTCTCACATTCATGTCCACGGCAACAAGCTTCAGCAGCCCTGGAGTTCTTCCTGGTGGCCGCAGCTCCTGATTTGGGAGCGTCAAGTCCTAACCAAATTTCTGAAAAATAGAATGCAGAAGCCAAAGTTTACTTTGTATACCACACAATCAGGGATTTGGTTACCGCCCGGGAAATCTGGTTCCCGGCCGGGAACCGGATATCCCGACCACCCCCGGGAATTGGTCTAACCAGGAAAAAAATTCCGATTTTTTTGTTTTTTTGCGAAAAATTTAAATTTTAGCGAATATTCTATATAATTTTAGCGAATATTCTCTTTGAATTTGAATTTTCGATTTTGAATTCGTCCAGTAACCGGGCGGGATTTCCCGGTTACCGCGGTAACTGGGAATCCCGAGCACCCCCGGGATTTTTTTCCTGTCGGGAGCCAAATCCTTGCACACAATAATACGTAAAACAAAAAACAAAATGAAGATGAATATTGAAGTTTGGAAATCACAAACTACATAACAAGAGCCCAAGCCGGCAAATAACAAATAGACAAATATTATAGGGAAGTTCCAAGACCTGATTTGCTCCAGAATGCACTTTGCGGAATTACGTTTTAGCCAAGGACATCCCAAAACTTGCACTTACCTGTAAGAAAAAATAAAACAAAGAAACAACTCAGTGTACATTCTGAAAGAGCACCCGGAGAATCACCACATGAAATGAACTGAAAGGACTTCCTAGTGTTAACCGAAGATAATAGTACTACTGTCGTTCTAAAACTTCAATCTTTAAATACTTGTTACCTTTGTCATCCAAGAGCCTCTCAGCGGTTGATTACACTTGGAAGAACACACCACAGAGAGGTATCTGAATACGAGCAGCAGTAGATGAAAGTCATTTTATAAGCAGCAGTCTTCCCAACACAGGTCATACAGCAGATGTATTTTGTTCCAAGATGAGACTTTCTGCATAGAAAAGGTAACCATCTCAGCCAATACGATGGTATCATGCATTTATGAAAGGCGTCCTTGCCCTCCAAAATCTCTACCATCCTTTTCTTGAACAGGTTTGCCGGTCCACATGAGCATCTGTGCTGCTTAAATCGGTATGCCTTAAATATATATGCCTGGTAGCTCACCCCTGATCTAACAACATGATGTGCACATCTTGAACCAAAAATCGATGTCCCTTATCAACCTTTATGTGCGCCATCAACATGCTCTTAGACTGTACATGCTCAGTGAATTATTGGCATAAATAAATTTAAAATACACAAATTGCAAAGCTAAACCAGACAAGCAACATACGAAAAAGGCAAAAATTCTCCAAAAAATTGCAAAGCTAAACACACAAATTCTCCTGAGTTTCCCTCTTTCCTCTCTGATTACAAGCCTGGAACCCCAAAAAAATAATGCTCCCTACCAAAAAGGCAAAATAAAATACATGCAGCCACTCGTTTGTAGGAGATCCAAATATCTTCTAGTGATAAAATTTGGATATTCCATAGCTCCATGTTATGACACGTAATGTAAGAAACTGGACAAAGTAAATAAACGGATATCTAATTAGTGTGGTGGAGCTTCATATCAGATATTAATCGCGCCGAAGATATGACATTAAAGTTGAGATTTTAATGGCCATGTGAATAATCAGTGCGCTTAGGCTGAAATCTGAATTGACAAAGTGTAATATCACCAAATGATAACATCTTAAAAATCTCCAAATGCTTTACACACTTTTGATGAGAAAGTAAAATTTTATCCCAAAAGTAAACAATAACCGGGTAACAATCTTTGGGAAGCATAATGAATTAAGTGTTGATTCAATGATTCCAACACTGTCTACCAAGAGACTAAGCTGACTCAAATGGTGGGTCGGCAACATTGTTCATGAGACGGAATTGAGGCAAAGGGGATGAATCGAGTACCTTGAAGGAAGTGATGATGCAGAAAAATCAAATTGCTTGGCTGCACCAATCCGTGCGCGCCCTTTTAGTCATGGATCAGAATTCTGATACGCTTTCACACGTTTCACTATTATAAATATGCACACAACATTTGCACCAGTCATTGTGCAGCGAGTTCCACAGTTGTTCAAAGTTCAAGCACAAAGAAGCACCCAGAATCCATACCTTAAAAACCGTCACAAATAGTATACTTCAAAAAATTGTGTCTTCCTTTTGGCTCAGTCCACAGGTTTCTGTCCCACATTGTAGAAATCAGAAGTACTCTAAGCCAGGAGAAAATCCGTCCAGGTTTGTTTACCGGTAGTATGAAACCGTGATGGAAAGTAGAACGGATGCAGCTGCGATGACAATGAACTCCTGAAATAAACATAAGAAAAATATTTTATCTAGCGCAAGTATTAGAAAACGTGATGCAAGCAACAACATAAAATGCGCTCGACTTGAAATACATAATATAGGCAGACTGTACATGCATCTGGCATGGAACATTTGCCTCTATGAGACATGTTCGCATCAATTGACCATGAAAATATGAACTCATAGAGTAAGGAATATACCTATCCACATCAGCCAATAGACTCATGGAGTAATGAAAATATGAAATCACCCAATAGTCAAGTGCTGATGAAGTTACACACTCTGCACCTATCTACATGCCATGTTTGCCGATTAATGACTATACAATCGCTCTGAAAGCGGAAACTCGAAATATTCAGATTTCAGATGATAATGCACGCTTACTATGAATCATCATCCTGAAACGTGATTAACCTGCAGTGAATTAGCAATTAAAGTCCTTCATCATCTATACCTGAAACGCGATTACCTATAGGGTCTCTGCATCGTCGTGGAGTACCTTAAAGGAACCGATGATACAAATCGAATTGCTTGGCAGCGCTGAATCCGGATGTGCCCCATTAGCGGCAGTGAGGATCCTTGTCAGCGCCAGATCAAGAGGAAAGCAGCAGCGCCGGCAGCGGCCGCAGGCGAGGAGGTTGGGCGGTTGACAACCGGCAACCCTAGGACGGGAGGGGCAAGCGAGAGGATTGGTGGCGGACTCAGCGCTGGATCGCGTGGGGGCAGCAGCGCCTCGGCCTCCGGTAGCGGCGGCGAGCGAGGACGGCGGGCGAGCGCCTCCGCTTCCGGTTGGTGCAGGGAGCACGGCAGGCTAGGGACGCGCTAGTGCGGGGAGGTCCAGGAAAGGAGAAGGGCACCAGGCGTCGGGGAGGGCGGGCGTTCGTGCTAGGTGCCGGAGGAACCAAGGAAGGTATGCATGCGATCCTTCCCGTGATTCGGGGACGCGGCATTGTAAACTGACACGGTTGAGGAAAAAGGGTGGGGAGAACGGAGCATCCATGTCCCTTAGATTAAACCATGTGTACGGTTGAGATCTTATTTTCCTACACAAGTTTGTGCCTTTAGATAGAGATAGTACTTCCTCTTGCCAGAAATACCTATCGTGGCTACAATACAATGCATACTTTTAAGAAGAGCCCCTAATACATTTAAAACGTTATAACGTTATAAAATTGGTACTTCCTTCGGTCCATATTAATAGACTCTACTTTATCTAAAATCGTATGTATCTAGTTAAGTATTTATACTAGATGCATATGTATCGAGACAAAGTTGAGTCCATTAATATGAACCGGAGAGAGTATGTGAATTTAAATTTCAAACTTAAATCTTCTTCTCTTATCCATCTCCATCCTCCCTGCTGCCCTTCATTCACCGCTACCCCAATCTGTTGCAGCTCCGCTCGCTGTCGGAGGGCTCCTGCAGAGGCCACGCCTCACCGCTCCTGCTCCCACTCCGGCCTCATTGTGGGAAGTAGGAGATTTAACCTGATGTGGGAATTAAAAAAAACGTGAAGATGCATGTCACGGATCAGATTATTAGGAAAGACATGGCTGGTTTTTGGTACCTGAGAATTTAATTAGCGGACTTTGCTAGCTCCATTTTAACTTGTATTGAGGATGGCGCTAGCAAAAAAAAAAAAACCTGCTGGAGGGTGGCCATAAAAGTACTCCCTCCATCACAGTTTACACGGCGTCCTTCAGTTTTCATGCATTTTCAGTATAGCACGCATGATTAGGCGCAATAGCATTGATTAGCGATTTAATAGGGACGTCTTGGCCCGCAATCTCATCTCCTTCCTTTTCCTTTCGGCTGTGTAAATGCTGGGTAAAATATGCATGCAAGTGTGAACACAATTGCTCCTCCAATGCATGACCGGAAACGGCTCCCAAAGCGGTTAATTACATGCAATTAGACGTTATGGGATCAATGGGCCTAACAAACGATGCGACTTCTGCGTCCAGCTGAAACAAAATTACAGCCAATCACTGTATGCCTAGGTCCCAGAGAATCCTCAAGCACGCCCTGTAAACTGTGATGGAGGGAGTAGCTCTGGAAGGTGGCCATAAATGTAGCTCTGTTGGTTAGATTTATAAAAGAAAATCTACATTTGTTCAGAAAAAAAGACCTGGTACATAGCATATACTCCCTCCGTTCTTTTTTAATTGACTCGGATTTAGTACAAGTTTATACTAAATTCGAGTCAATTAAAAAGGAACGGAGGGAGTACATAGCATGTACGTGACTTCGACTTACTTTGTACCTGTTGTGAAAATATTTTTTACGCATTAACTTTAAATTTCAACCGCCAAAATTTTGCCAATGGCTAAAAAAGTTTAGTCTATATATGTGGAAGTAGGTGGTGCCTCTTCTCACGCATTAACTTTAAATCTCAACCATCAAAATTTATAACCAATGGCTAAAAAAATTAGTCTATGTAGAAGTACGTGATGCTCTCATCTTATGCTTTTAGTATATAATAGATATAGTACAAGCGTGCTTTACATTACACACAAATGTGCCAAGTCATTTGCCTCCCTCCTTACTACTTGACTGGAAACGATGAGAAATTCATCGCCAACTCCCCAATTTCTTCTAATATGGTGCCACAACAGAACGATTATTGTGACATGAAGTCTAGAGATTCACCAACTCTCTACACAGTTCGTCCTCATCACTAGATCACCCTGGCCACTGGATAAAATTAATGCACGGAACCGTTATTAAGTAGTACTAGTTTCGAAAGGGGAATCACCCTGGCCACTGGATCAGTTTTGTGCAGGAAGTCTTACAATCTCAAGGATCAGGATCACATAAGGTGGCTACATGAAGAAGCCAAAAAAGGAGAATACATGATATGCATTTGCATCTTGCATCGTATTAGTAGATTGTTATCCACCTTGGCTAAAGATAGCCCATACAAACGCTATCAAGCAAATGCATGTAAACTCCATATGTACCCGCTCCTCCGATCCGCTAGCAGGAGAAATGACTATATGTGAATCCAGTAAGTAACCTTGCGAATAATCTGCAAACGAGACGTCCTAGATGCCATCGGCGCCCTGTCCGCCGGCCGCGACATCCACTTCCACGGCCTAAACTCCGCGCTCCTCACCTTGATCCCGAAGAAGGACGACGCGGCAGAGGTCAAGGACTTTCGGCCAATCAGCCGCGTGCACAGTTTCGCCAACCTTTTTGCGAAGCTGCTAGCCAACCGCCTCGCACCGCTCATGCCAGCCCTGGTGGATAAGGCCCAAAGCGCCTTCGTTCGAGGCCGCTGCATTCAGGACAACTTCGTCCTTGTCCAGCAAGCAGCCGTCTCGCTCTTTCGACGACGAATACCGGCCTTTCTTCTCAAGCTAGATGTGGCCAAGGCCTTTGATACCATCGCATGGCCTTTCCTCGCGTCGGTTCTGCGGCAACGTGGGTTCGGACCAAGGTGGATCTCATGGGTCGCGCTTCTCCTCCGCACCGCCACCACCAGGGTCCTGGTCAATGGCTGCGCAGGGCAAGCTTTCCCGCACAGACGCGGTCTAAGGCAGGGTGACCCCCTGTCGTCGTTGCTTTTCGTCCTGGCGATGGACGTCCTCGCTGCCATGTTCCAGGCCGCGGCGGCCGCCGGGATCCTCCATAGCTTCGTCGCGGCAGGAGTCAAACACCGCGTGTCCCTCTTCGCGGACGACGACGTGGTGTTCGCTAGACCGGATGCAAGGGAGCTCCGTGCGGTCCAGGCCATCCTCGAGTGCTTCGGCCATGCATCAGGGTTGCACGTGAATTTCGCTAAAAGCGTCGCCGCTCCCATCAGGTGCTCGCCGGAGGTGGTGCAGGCCGTGGCCCCAGCGGTTTCCTGCCAAGTCGTCGACTTCCCGTGTACTTACCTGGGCCTGCCCCTCTCGTTGACACGCCTCCACAAGCGTGATCTCCAGCTCGTCCTCGATAAGCTTGCAAACAAGCTCGCACATTGGAAGACGAGGCTCCTCTCGAAGGAAGGGCGGGAAGCCTACGTCCAGGCCCTCCTCACGGCATCGGTCGTTTACCATGTCCTTGCTCTTGATATGGAGCCGTGGTTCCTGCAGGCCGTGGACAAGCTGCGGCGTGGTTTCTTTTGGGCCAGCAAGGAGGACGCGAGGGGTGGTTGTTGTCTTGTCGCTTGGAGCCAGGTCTGCCAGCCGAAATAGTTTGGTGGCCTCGGTCTCCATAACCTCAAGCTCCTAAACGCAGCTCTACGCGCGAAGTGGATTTGGTACTCCAAAACAGACTTCGAGAGGCCCTGGTCCGCGATGAGTTTCAAAGTTCTCCCCGATGCCGCCGCGATTTTCCTAGCGTCTGTCACGATCTCTGTCGGTGACGGTGCCCATACCTTGTTCTGGCAGGACCCTGGATCGGTGGGTTGTGCGCGGGTACGGTGGCCCCTGCCATCTTACAACTTGTCAAGCCACGATTCCGGCACAAGATGACGGTGCAGCAAGGGTTACAGGGCAACGCTTGGGCCACAACCATCGAGGGTGCCCTGTCCATCGACGCCATAGTGCAGTACATGCGGCTTTGGGGTGCCGTGCAAGCCTGCCAACCGCAACCTAGGAGCGACTCCTTCCGCTGGAAGTGGACTAGCAATGGGCGTTTCACGGTGCGATCCACCTACCTCGCTTTCTTCGAGGGCACCACAGCCTTGCCTGGAGCCGCCAACATCTGGAATTCCTTCGTCCCCATGGCATACCGGATGCACGCGTGGTTGGCCCTTCGCCAGCGCTACTGGACGACTGCCTACGCCGTGGGCTTCAATCGCATGTCCTCTGCCCGATGTGCACGACGGTAGATGAGTGCATCGACCACTTATCAGTGGGCTGCGCCTTCAACCAAAGGGTCTGGGCCGGGGGTAAACCAGAGGTTAGGGTTTAACCTACCTGCCCCGGGCCATGGTGACACCCTCCCCGACTGGTGGCCAGCGACGGTGGAGCGCCTACCCAGGAGTCGACAAAAGGATGGGAACTCCATCATCATGCTCGTCCTCAGGTCCATTTGGTTGGAACGGAACGCGCGCGTTTTTGATGGAAAGGCCTCGACATCCGATTTTGTCTTGGACATGGTCGTTGACACCTGGGGGGCTTGGATGGTAGCTCGCGGTAGGCAACAGAGAGATGTAGATTAGGGTTTTTCTTTCTCCCCGACACACGCCATCCTTGGCTGTTCTGGGGACATGGTGGCTTCATCTCTGTAATGGACTTGGTCCTTTTACTCCATCTTAATACAAAACACGCATATCTCCTGCGGGTACTCGAAAAATTTTTTTGCAAAAAGAATGCACTTGCTTTATTAAAAGTCACATCATTATGACAATTCTAAATTGCCCAAAGCAAAGCATAAACGGCTAGACGAATATGAGATTTTATTCTTTTATCTATTCGGTTTAGCCAACTTCCAAACATGTTCTTAACATTTCTAGGTTGAGAAATATTAAAGGAAAAATAACAAGTCTCCAAATTAGTTTTGCAAAGGGGCATTTAATAAAAAGATGTTCAACAGATTCTTCATAACTACAGAAAACACATTTCTTAGGTCATGTCCAATTTCTTTTGGCTAAATTATCATTCAAGAGTAACTCTTTTTATTTATTTAGAAACCACATAAAAATCCTAATTTTTTTAGTGGAACCTTTAAACACCATATATAGTTTATAAGGAAAACAATGTGGTCATTCATAAGATCGACATATAACGATTTTACCGAGAAAATCCCAGAACCCGTAAGATGCCAGGTGAATTTATCTCGTTCATCCGAAAGCTGAACCTCCTTGAGTTGATGTACCTGGTGAACCCACACCGTACATTTATCATGAGACAATACCAGCATGAAACTAATATCCAATGACACCAAATTCATCACCTCTGCTACAGTTACATTCTATTGTCTTGCAACGTTAAACAACAAAGGTTATTGCACCGCTAGAGGTTGCCGGCCAAGCCATGAATCTTCGCAAACACGAATATTGTGTCCATCACCAATAATGAATGATCCTATCTGGAAGAATTATATTATTACACTCATCAATCTCTTGCAGAAAGGTGAATCAATAGGATTAACTTTGACCTGAGAGAGAATCTTAGTATTAAGATATTTGTTATGTAGCAACTCCTACCCTACACCATCCTCATTAAGTAGTTTGAATAGACATTTGCTAATCAAACACATATTTTTACTATCCAGAACTTCAAACCTCATACCGCCTCGGTCCTTTTGATAAATAATACTCAATTTAGTTAACTGATATTACTTCTTTGTCTTTGCCAGAAGAAACAAGATCTATGAAAATCCAATCTTTTCTGTACCTCTACCTCTTTTGGTACAAGGAAGACGGATGATAAAACATCAGCAAGATTGTAAGAACAAAATTAGCCAGTAATAGTGCGTCTCCATATGAGAGCAACTTTTCCGCCCAGCAGCGGAACTTGCGTTCAATTCGGTCCTCTACCAGTTTCCATCCTTTGTCGAATATCCTTCTGTAACGAATAGGAAAGTCCAAATACTTAAATGGTATGGCCCCAACCTCACAACCAAAGATATGCCTATAGTCATCTTGCTTTTCTTTTTCTTTTGCAAAGAAATATATCTCACTCTTGTAAAAATAATTTTTAGTCACAACAGTTGTTCAAAAATGCATAGAATCAATTCCATATTAACAGCCTTTGCAATATCATGATCCAAGAACAAGATTATATCATCGGCATATTGAAGAATTGATACACCTCGCTCTACCAACTGAGGTACCAATCCACCAAATTGACGATCCTCCTTTCCCCTTGCAGAAAGGATTGTCAACATATCTGCAACAATATTCAAGAGAAGAGGAGATAAATGAACCCCCTGTCTCAACCCTTTTAATGGTTCAATATAATGACTGATAATCGTTCACACGAATACCGGCACTACCACCTTGCACAAACCTTGCAATCCATTCATACCACAAAGGTGGGAAACACTTCATTCGCAAAGCTTGTTGCAAAAATGACCATTTAACTTTGTCATAGGCCCTTTTCAAAGTCACTTAGTGCATCCATTTTAGTTCTATGAATCTCGTGGATGGTTTCATGAAGCACTACATCACCCTCTAAAATATTCCCCCAGGAATATATAAAAGTTGGCTGAGTAGGCCACACAACCTTATGTGCAATTTCAATAGCTATATTAGTTCGAACCTTCGTAAAAACTTTGAGGCTCAAATTCAAGACACAAATCATCCTATATTTCTTTATTCTTCTTGCATCTTCCTTTTTTGGGGCGCCCCAAAATTTAACTTAAAAAATTAAATCTCCACTTTGCAATTGCGCAAACATAGCCATTAGTCCAACTTTTATGACATTCCAGAACTTCTGATAAAACTCCGCAAGCAAGCCATAAGGCAAATATATTATAATGCAAATATATTAGTTTTTCTAGAATCAGAACTTCTTAGGTTTTACCTAATTTACATAAATTGAGCTTCTTCAATAGTAATAAATATCATTCTCTACCATTTGTATTTGGCACATGGGTGGGGCAGTCTAGCTATCTACTTGTGAATTCATTTCACATTTGGCTATGGGTTTGGTGTTTCCTTTTGTGCTTTGTTTACTAAAAATCAGCCCAGAGCCAACTTAATGATCAAATATGGTAGGAGCAACTTTATTTTTATTTGAACCATCTCGAGAACCAGAGCATGAATCAATTTCTCTGTCCCATGCATTCCCATTTTTGTAAACTTCCTCCACGATACCAAAATCTTCATGGCAACTCCACTTCACCCCCACCCTTTCCTGGTTCCTATACTTAACCATTGAAAGATGGATCTATGCAGTGTATTCTACTGACATCTAGGCCTGCTGATATCCTCGAGCCATCAACATTGTTACACATCACACATAAGGAGCACAACGACACATGGCAGGCGTAAAAAACATTGTTGTGGGAGTACAACATAGCTCTTTTGTGTAACAAGAGAGCCACATTTTTTGAGCATCAAAGAACACCACATGTAGCATGGGCAACACACAACCCCCGACAAGCAAACCCTATCCCATACAACATGCCTACGACTACGTGCATACCCGAATGTACAAACAACAAATCTGTTGGAAAGAAACACCATTAGATCATGTACAATGCAAGATGCTTAGTACGGTGTTTAAAAAATAAAATAAACTTTTTTAAGCACTAACAGTGCTTATCTGTATAGTAGATGCACCTAGTTAGGCATCTGCTTAGAAAACAAATGTTTATTTTGCTAAGTATATCTAACCACTCCCGAGTCCCCATTGTACATGCCCTTACACCATATTCAGAATTTGACACCGTCCTAAGACAACAACGATTAAACGAAGAAACATGATAAAACACTAAAAAACTACTAACAAATAAAAAAATGAAGAGGTCGACCCATCCAAGTCTCGAACCTGCGACCTTGCTATTGCAACTATAGATATGTCAATCTGACTAGTGGAAATAAGAACTAGTGATTACTGCTTAGAAAAAAAGGTATATTTTGCTAAGTACTCCTCTTTAAGCACTCTCAAGTTCCCATTGTACATACCTTTAGACCATATATATTCAGAACTTGACACTGTCATAAGACAACAACGATTCAATGATGAAACATGGCAGACCGCTAAAAAAATAAAATAAAAATAAGAAAAAGACTAGGCTGGCCCATGCAGGTCTCGAACCTGCGACCTTCGCGTTATTAGCACAACGCTCTAACCAGCTGAGCTAATAGGCCAATTGCAAGATGTTTGATTGAAATTTTTATTATTAATTTTAATAAGAGGAAATGCTATAACAATCAGCCAGGTAAAGGGACAGGGTACCACAACTAATCATATTTTGGGAGCGACAACACGATCTCCAGTTTCTTTTGTCCATTTAAGAATTCAGAAACAAAACATAGGGCAAAAACAGATAACATCTGCCAAGATGATCAGCCTGCGTATGCTCTCCCGCTGTGTTTATCTGTGTCAAGTGAGCCGCCGGCTCAGGTCAATTCCTCTATGCCCTAGTTTAATTAGTTCTTCTGCCCGATGTGCGGGTCGCGTGATCGGCATAGATGCAATCAAACCACTCGTTTTCGTTGTCGCTTACATCTCAATCATAAAGGGTTCTGATCGGCGACTAAGTACCGGTCCGTGGAACCACATGGCGATCAAGATAAATCACTCTGGTCTCGTTCGACCTCCCTGTAAACAAAATGCCTTCTTCCGAGCCGAGATGTATTTTTTTCAACTTGGTGAAGCAGAGGACCTGCTTGGCAACCAACTTGAAATTTTTTTTTTGAGATGCCAACTTGGAAATTGGAAGCTTCAAACACGCTTCCTTGCGCGTCAGGGGCAACGGGAGAAAGTCTAACAGGTACGCTCTACAATCTACAAGTGTACCTCAACCGCAACCGCGTCTTCATCATTGTCGCAACCTCAAACAAAGCACAAGTGGTACGCTCTACACTCTACAAGTGTACCTCGCGCGCGCTCTTCGATCTTATATATAGGAGCGCAGCCCTGCAGCGAAGGGCACTCAGCACTCAGCACTCTGCTTCTCACCCAACACCTGCAGAAGCCAAAGCAAAGCAGCAATGGCGCAGAAGATCGTGATCCAGGTGCAAATGTCGAGCGACAGGTGCTGGCCGAGGGCAATGGCGCTGGCGGCGGCGGCGCGAGGGGTGGACTCGGTGGCGCTGGCCGGAGACGCCAAGGACCAGCTGGTGGTCGTCGGCGACGGCGTCGACCCCGTCAAGCTCACCAGCGCGCTGCGCAGGAAGGTCGGCCCTGCGCAGCTGCTGCAGGTCGACGGCGTCAAGAAGGATGACGAGAAGAAGAAGAAGCCGGCGGCGGCGGCCGAATTGGTCGAGTACCAATCACACCCGGGGTACTACTACCCGTACCACTACCAATGGCAGCCGGAGCCGGTCAGCGTCGCCTACCCTATTTCTGCCGGCGACGGGTACGCACTACTGTACGGTCTATGTTTAGGGGCACTTCAAAGTGCCCCAATAGGTGGCCAAAGTGCCCCTAATTACTTTTAGGGGCACTATGAAAAGTGCCCCGGATGCTTGTGTCCCTAAATGTATTTGGGGCACTTTGAATGAAATGCCTCAAATACATTTAGGAGCAGTTTGAAAAGTGCCTCTAAAGGTTTTTAGGGCAGTTTGAAAAGTGCCTCTAAAGGCTTTTAGGGGCAGTTTGAGATTTGCCTCTAAAGGTTTTTAGGGGCAGTTTGAAAAGTGCCTCTAAAGGTTTTTAGGGGCAGTTTCAGATTTGCCTCTAAAGGTTTTTAGGGGCAGTTTGAAAAGTGCCTCTAAAGGTTTTTAGGGGCAGTTTCAAATTTGCCTCTAAAGGTTTTTAGGGGCAGTTTGAAAAGTGCCTCTAAAGGTTTTTAGGGGCAGTTTGAGATTTGCCTCTAAAGGTTTTTAGGGGCAGTTTGAAAAGTGCCTCTAATGGTTTTTAGGGGCAGTTTCAGATTTGCCTCTAAAGGTTTTTAGGGGCAGTTTGAAAAGTGCCTCTGAAGGTTTTTAGGGGCAGTTAGTGTTTTGCCTCTAAAGGTTTTCAGGGGCACATTGAAATTTGCCTCTAAATGTCTTTAGAGGCAGTTTGAGATGTGCCTCTAAATGTCTTTACAAGCTAGTAAAACAAAATGCCTCTGAAAACCTTACAATACTAACATGCAGAGATGCACAGATTTGGTCAAAGTCATATTATACAATCACAGTGGTCACATTACAGTACTAACATGCACAGATGCACAAGACAAATCACAGTAATCACATTACAATACAGTTTTTGAGGCATTGTCTTGCACAGATGCATAACTTTGCAGTTTTGGAGGCATTGTCTTGCACAGATGCATAAGAGTATGACAGTAACTATGCAGTAATTTGATGATAGTATCTAAGCAGTAACTTTCTGACTTCCACCCTTCCTCTTCTTAGCAGTAGATGCAGCTGCTTTCAACTTCTTTTCTAGTGTACACGCAATCTCGGCTGATGTTCTATCGATTGCTGGATCTGTTATCTACAAGGAACCAATTTTGATTGTGTCAAACAACAGATGTTGGAATAAATAAGATTGAGCAATTAAGATGTAACAACTATTTACAGTAACACAAATAATTTCTGTAACGGAGGAATAAATGATCAAGTACTGGCAGTAGAACTTGAATTGGAAATCAGGATTCAGGATATGGTCTTCATAAAAGCAGAAAAGGATTGCCCCTAAAATCGTCTACCGCTGGATTGTGGACGATTTGTGGCTGAGCTAATTCTCCCAATAGTGAAGATAATGGTGAGTAATGGTTGCAAGTTCATACAAGTTCTAGACATATCGGTTGCTAATCAGGAAAGGTCGAGAAACTCATCACGTGCACCTTTTTAAAAGTTCTACATAAGCTTAATTCAGGGAAAAACATTAATTCAAATTCATAGATACCAAACATTCTTAGCTAATCAAATTAAGTTACTGAAAAAAATTAACGGGACGGTTTGATGCAGATGAAGTTCTATATCAGCTAATGAAAACTTATTTCAAATTCATGGATGCCAAATAATTCTTAGCTAATCAAATCCATCAAGTTACTGAAAAAAAATAGCGGGACGGTAATACTGGCAAAATGAGATCTCCGCCAGGTTGACCGGCAAACTAGATGTTGCTGCATGCTCTATAAGTCGGCAGGAAAACATATATCTTGCAAAAGTGATACAAAAGCTTTGTGGTGCACATCTCTTTGGTATTGTATAGTTGCTACTATGCATAGTTTAGTTAAATTGCATATTTTACCTTGCTAATTCTCCCTGTTTATTTTATAAGTTTGACATTTATTATCTTTCTGTCTAGCCCATTTTTCTACAAGTAAAAGCATTACACCAAGGTGAACAAGAAAGATTCAAAGGTGACCTACATTTTTTCTTGGCCAGGTGATGCAATGTGCCTCAGTGTCTCCCATTTGAACCATTCTGCCTTTTGGTATTGGCAGGGCAGTTGTTGTCTTGAAAACCACGTTCACCAAAACTTTGACAAACTCCTCATTTTCAATTTCCTGAACTGTTCCCAGTGCCACCATCTGAAAGCTGTTTGGCGAAGTCAACCCCACTTCAATGCCAGTTTTCATTTTATTTGCCTACATTATGCCAGAACATTAATCAGCAATATCATTTGCAATATTAGCTAACATACTAATTAGTGGCTACAGTCAAATTAGACTAACCCAACAATTCAAACAACCAATTGTACAGCGAACAGCAAACCAAGGTGTGGTAAAATTGCCAACATACTAACCTTCAGTGGATTCCTTGCTCTGAACCAATCATTATGTTCATCAGTGCATCGTTTTGTACTATGCCAATCACCTTCCTTGTCAGCAATGTTCTCTTCTAGCTTTTCCTCTTTTACCTTGACTAAGAGTGTGTTGTCTAGAAGATTCCTGTAATAGCATTTTGGCTTCTGCACTACACTAACTGAAGTAATGACCACATCATCATTAAGTTCTTCTAGCTTATCATCAACAAGTTCTTCTATCTTCCTCTTCTTCTGTCTCTTACTTATTGTTTCTGTTGGTGTTGCAGCTGTTTTTGCTTGGCTTTCTACATTGCCCTGTGATCCATTTCTTCTTCTTTTACTTGTTATTGGTGATTTCATTTCTTGACCTTGTTCTGAGATAGCTGTTACTGCTTTCGATTTCGGCGGCAACATTTGACTAAGACCAAGCAATGATGCTTCCTTCAATGCTGAAGATGTTGTGCCTTGGTTTGTTGTCGCCTTTTTTGTTCTTGTCCTGGTTGATGTCTGGCTGCTGAGTGTTCCTGCATCTGCTGTTGATCCCTGTGGTGTAGGTGTTGATTTCCTGGGTGCTGATGCTGCTGCTTCTGACCCACTGAGTGCTGTTGTTGATCCATTGACTGATCCAGCTGCTTCTGCTAACTTGTGTGCCGCTGCTCCTGATCCCTTGGGTGCTGCTTTTGATCCATTTATTGTTGTTGATCCATTCGATGCTCCAGATGCTTCTGGTACATTTCGTGCTGCTGCTGCTGCTGCTGAAGCCTTGAGGGCTATTGTTGATCCATTGGCTGCTCCAGCTGCTTCTGGTATCGTCGGTATTGATGCTGCTTCTGACCCATTGATTGTTGATCCCTTGGCTGATCTACCTGCTTTTGGTATCTTGGCTGCTGCTGTTGTTGCTTTTGATCCCAGGACTGTTGCTGGTTCTGTTTTTTGGTCACATGCTGTTGCTGATCCCTGGACTGTTTTCTCGGCATATGCCGCTCCTTTTCCTGGTGCCTTGAAAGGTGATTTGAATGGAGCTGATGTTGACTTCAATGTTGTTGCTGTTGGTACCTTCATTGTATTATGACTTGATGATGGTGCACTTGTTATGCCAGATGCTCTTGATGCTGATGCTGATATTGTTCTGCCTGCTGCACTGGAAGCTTCCTTTGCTTGCTCTTGCTCAGGTGGTGCTTGCTTATGCGTTGACAGTTCAGCAAGTGTTGATGCCGCTAATTCTTCTGCTACTGCTTCTTCTCTTTCCTGTTGCATTTCATCTGTATGTCCATCTCGTTGACGTGCCATCAGATAATTTACCTTCTCTTCTAATTGTTGACTCCTTGCCATTAGTGTTTCCACATACCCTCTGAGCTCAATGTTTTCCTCCTTAGAATCCCTTAATGCTTCTACAGCTTCATCCAGTACCTTTGATCCTTTCCCTCCTACCAGTAGTCCAAATCCATGTCTTCTACAATTCCGAGGCGGTGTGAACAATTCTGAGTAGAGGTCACCATCCATATGCGGCTCACCAACTAGTGCAGGGTTTTGTTGGAAACGTTCATTTATCAAAGCCTGAATTCAAATTTAAGTGAGTCATTCATTACATGGTACATGCTATAGTAATTTGTCAGTTGCATTTGCATGAATTTCAGGGACTATGACTTACAATTTTGGTAGCACAGAAATCATTCACTGGCACTCCATCTTTGTTTGTATGAACAATTCGGAAAAGTTCTGTTCTAGACACTGTTCTTCCCTGCCTCAGTTCCTACAGCAGTGCAAGTGCATGTGTCAGTATATCATATTTAAATTGTTTCTGCAAAACTTATCATTGCTTACAACGATGCATTCAAATGTACCTCCTGGTCGTGGACGACAGCAAAACTACGTGTTCCAGCTGTATGGAGACAGTTAGCTTGATTTAATCTGGTGTTTCTGTTCTTAGATGCCAGTACCTGCATAAAATCCTTATTAACTAAACAAGCACAGCACATGTTTACTCTGACTAAAAAAGTGCCTGAAGGAGAAAGTCAAAGTACTCAAAACTAGCACATAAGATCGGTTACTGACCATTGATCTACTTTTCCTCCAGGACTTGCACAGTTCTTTCCACTGTTCTTCATGAATTCTTTGCTCACAGCCATTTGCACAATTCTGGTTAACCGACAATTCAGCTTTCCAGAAAGTTTTTTTCAGATAGCACTTAAAGGCTCTCCACTTCTTGCAAGCTGATTTCATCACCCATTCCTTGTGTGCTTCAGTTAGGTTGAAGAAAGCCTGTCAAAAATAAATGTTTACGAGATCTTGATACATTCTCCATTTGTGAGGACATAAGCAGTAATCATTGAAAAACCTAATTACCTTGACAGTCATCCATAACTTTTCTTTTTCTTCAGTTGGAACCTTTCTCCAACGTGCATGACCCATTGACACGTCTTTTCCTTTGACCAAGTATGCAATGAAGTTTGTTAGTTGTGAAGTATTCAATCCACATGGCTGTCCAAGATTGTTGAATTCAACAATCACTTTGTTATGTGGGCCATGACTTTTCCAAAACTTCTTCATATCAGTAGGCCCTCTTGTTCTTTTCTTCTCGACTGAAAATTAAAACAGTACAGCGAGTAAGAGCCTACAACACTTTAAGCACATGTAATCCAGCAAACTGACAACCATACCTTGTTGTGCTTCAAGCTGTCCTCTTTCCTGAGGTTGTTCAATTACCTCCTCCTCTTCTTCATGTTCCTCCTCTTCTTGTTCCTCCTCTTCTTCACTGTCCTCTTCTACGTGATCTACTGCTTCATCTTCAGTATCATCACTGTCATTTTCTTTTCCCCCTTCTGAATCATATCTCCTTGCAGACTGCCATTTGAACAGTTTTCCAATTTAGTAATTACACACTGCAAATTGAATGAGTTTTCCTTATCTGAAATGATGCATGAATGAGAACTTACTTCTAGCATATCGTAGTAAACTCCCTTCGCAATTGCTTCCTTCATAAGAGCTATTCTTTCCATTTCATTGGAGATGAGTTCAGATGGTTGTACATCTCTTGTAGGCACATTTAATTTCTTTAGTTTGTGGTTGAGCATGCTCATCCTCCTTTCTTGGCTTTCCAGCATTTTTGTTCCTGCATAAAATAATAAATGGCATTGTAAACGTATATAAAAAATTTCCTTGGTTTACACAAATAATTGTGCAAAAACACTCACATTTTTCAACATCCCCACCGTCCATATCAAAGAAATCTCTAATTGTTGGAGTGATTACAGCGTGCCATTCAACATCAACTGGGTCTTGCACATAGTAAACTTGAATGGCTTGGCTTGCAAGAATAAACGGTTCGCTATGTTCGTCTTGTGCATTGTAGGTATGGTTGAAATTGACCTCGGTTATTCCGAAACCACCCAACTCCCTAACTCCGTTACTTTTTATCCAATCACATTTGAATAACACTACGTGTCCTCCATTTGAGTAATTTAACTCAATTATTTGACTAATTCTACCATAGTATGTGACATACCCTAAAGTAGGATTTTTGTCCTTAGAACTTGCATAACTCGATGTTTTTGCAACATGTGAAACTCCATCACACTGTGTTGCTTTTCCTACACTATATGAATGTGTATGATAGGTGCAGCCATTTATACTATAGCTATTATAAGATTTCACCATCCTGTATGGTTTTTGAGATAACAGAAAAATTTCATCTGGTACATCAAGTCCTTGATCTTTCAGATTTTGTACCTAGTAGAGAAATGAACCATGTTAATAATGTCATTTTTATTCCCCCAAATTTTTTTTTCTGCACTACTTACATGTTTAGAAAACCAGTCTACGAATGTGCTGTGGTGAGCATTCTCAATATCTCTCTTTGACTTCCTTTTTCCTCTGGCCAGGAAATTTTTATGCTCTCTACATGAATTAAATTGGGTTAGACAGTGGTCTGATATCTAAAGGAACATTCAGTTTATGGAACTAGTTTGGGAATGTACTCACTGCTCATATTTTTCAATTTTGGGATAGTTCACAAGCACACATCGTTGTGCCTGAGACCAAGCTATGAAATCCAGCTGATTTGCAGCAAAAGCTGATAATGGCCTGCCGATGATCCTCAAATAAGGTTGTCCAGCACAATTAGGTTCAGCAGTATCATGTCTACTAGGTCTATTGAACTTTGTAGCACAGCCATTCAGATATCTTGAACAGAATGTCAGGCATTCATCAAACTGATAATTTTCTGCCAATGACCCTTCTGGATAAGTCATGTTCTGTACAAAGTCCTTCAGTGTTCCTACAAACCTCTCAGTAGACCACATATCTCTGAATTGAACAGGTCCGGCAATTCTTACTTCACTTGCTAGGTGGATAGTTACATGCACCATCATGTCAAAAAATGATGGAGGAAATATCATCTCTAACTGACACAAGATTTCTGCAATCTCAGCTTCCCAGTGCTCCATCTCATCAACATCTATCACCTTACCATAAAGTACTTTGAAGTACTTGCAAAAACGTATCAGCGGCATAGCCACACTCCTAGGCAGCGACCTACACAGTGCTAACGGCATCAGATCCTGCATTATGATGTGGCAATCGTGGCTCTTGAGGCCGGTTAGCCTTTTGTCTTCCAAGTTTACCTTGTGGTACAAGTTTGATGCATATCCATCTGGAAATGTTGCGTACTTGATGACAGTGCAAAATATATTCTTGCCCTGAGGTAGCATCTGGTACACTGCCCTAGGTATGATAGGTTTTGGTGCCGTCATATCAGCATGGAGGGCAGTTCTAATTTTCATATCCTGCAGATCCAATCTAGCATTCAAGTTGTCCTTCGATCTGTGATCAACATCCAGAACAGTATTCACTATGTTTTCAAAAACATTTTTCTGTACATGCATGATGTCTAGGTTATGTCTTATTAGTAGTGTCGGCCAATATTCCAACTGGAAGAAGACACTTCTTTTTTTGAAAGTTTCCTCCACACTGTGAATATAAATGTCCTCATTTTCCTCTAATTCCGCAGCACTCCTCTTTTTTCTCCTAGGTGGCTTCTTGTGTTTCTTTAACTTGCCATATTCTGTATGCAGAGTTGCAGTCATTTCAGATATTTCTTGACCTGTAATCTTAGCTGGGGGATCTCTGAGTTCATCTTTTCCATTGAAAGATGCACCATCTGTTCGGTACGGGTGATCATCAACCAAAAATCTTCTATGACCCAGGAAAACTGTTTTCTTGGAATGCTTCAACCACCTACTGCATGTGTTTGTCAGACAATGTGCACAGACAACCAAGCTCTCGCCACTTATGCAGCCTCTGCCTAGCCAATCGGTTATAGTCCATAGCAAAACAGCACGTAGCAAGAATTTCTCACCAGTAACTGCATCATGTGTCCATATTCCAGGTTTCCACAATTCTTGAAGATCATCTATGGCCAGCTGCATGTAAACATCCATTTCCTTCCCCGGACCCTTCCTCCCAGGAACAATAACACTTAGGATGAAATTTGATTGTTTCATGCATACCCAAGGAGGAAGGTTAAGTGGAATCAGAATAACTGGCCATATGCTGTATGCTATGCTCATGTTTTCAAATGGATTGAACCCATCAGTAGCTAATGCAAACCTAATATTTCTTGGGTCGTCACTGAACTTGCGATGCGTAAAATCAAAGTGTTTCCATGCTGGAGAGTCTGCTGGATGCCTCAATTTTGCATCCTTAGTTCTGCCTTTACTGTGCCAGGTCATGTAAGGTGCTGTTTTAGAGCACATGAAAAGCCTTCTGACCCTTGGTTTCAGTTTGAAGTGCCTGATTACTTTCTGAGGAACCTTGTACACCCTTTTCCCACCAACTCCTGTGTTCTCACTCTTCCATCTGCTTGTGTTACATATTGGACACACTGTGTCGTCCTTGTGTGCTCCTCTGAACATGATGCAGTCATTCTTGCATGCATGAATACTTTCATAACCAATGCCGATGTCTTTTATGTACCTCTTTGATGCATGCAAATTTTTGATTCCTGATAGTGCATGAGGTTGTGGAAGAGCTTCCTTAAATAATGACAATATCTCATCATAGCATCCATTGGGCACTTTCCAGGTATTCTTTATGTTCAACAGCCTAACTATGAACTGTAGTTTTGAAAAACTTGTGCAGCCTACATACAAGTCCTTACTACCATCTTCCACTAGCTTTTTGTAGGCTTCAGCATCAGCAGTAACATCATCAGTGTTACTGTCATCTTCATCTTCATCATCTGCACTATCGCCATCTTCCTGGTTGCCTAAAACCACAGTGTCATACATTCCAAAATTGTCCAACAACATCTGGTCCATCTCATCACTATCAGCTAATTCTTCATCAGCTGATTCTTCAGGTTGAAATTGACTTTCAGTTCTACCTACCTCTTCAGGCTGGGGAGATAAGTGCGGCACAAGAGGTTCTACGCTATCTTCTCCATGGAAAACCCAAGTATGGTACCCATGCATGAACCCATTGCATATCAAATGCTCACTGACAATGCTATTGGTTTTCCAAAACCTATTTGCACAACGGGTGCAAGGACACAAAACTCTATCTTGCATTCCAGCATTTGCAGCTGCATATAGCAGGAAATTGGTAACACCAATACCATATGTTGAACTAGACCTTGGTTCCTTCATCCAACTTTTATCCATTTTAACCAGTAATAATTGTCAGCAATAGAAATTAAGCAGACATAAGTTCAAGCATTGCCTGCATGTAGAATATTTTCCATACATATTAGTGACTTCATTTCATACATATTAGTGACTTCAGTCAAATTATAGTGTACTTTCAAAGCAAATTCTTAGCTGTTTGTTGGGTTCAATTCAAAGCAAACTAACAATTAAATTTGTAGTGTATTTTTTTGTGTGGAGGGTTCAATTCAAATCGAACAAACAAGTCAAGGCAAGCCAACAATTCAAGCAAACAATTGTACAGAAAAACAACAATTTAAGCAAGCAAGCAATTCAAGCAACAATTTAACCAACACAAAAACTGCAATTCAAGCAAGCAATACAGAGGTACTGCATTTGTGCTCACCAGAGGAGGTTGCGTCGATGGATGATCTACTGATGAAGGACCTGCGCGGATCTATTGTTGACGGCATGCAGAACTTGAGTTCCTGGCGCGAATCCATTGTTGACCTCCTCGATCACCTCCGCCTTGATGGCCCTGACTAGCTTGCCGATCTGCTGCACGCCCTCACGAGCTCGACGGAGATCACTTCCTTGAAGGCGAGCCCTCGATCCTGCAGCCAGCCAAACATAAGAGAAAATTTAGTCTCGAGTTCTCAGTACAACACCGAAGCCAAAGGAATGGCTAACAGAGCACCAGCTCCTGCTGTTGCGCCGCAGCGAAATGGATCAAACACGGTGTACAGATGAGATTTTATCACTTAACACCACTAGTTGCTGACTTTTTATCACAAAACCACAACTCCCGTTTTTTTAATCACAGAACACCAACTCTTGGTTAATTGCTTGCACATAACAGGAGATCTCACATAACAGCCCATTAGTGTATTAGGGCCCAGCGTGGCACCAAACACGCTCGCACTCTATCTTCGCCACTAGTTTCAACACCTCCACAGGAACCATCGCAGCAAGTCCCGTCTGCACCACCACGGCCAGCTGCACCTACAACTCCACCAGCACCATCGCACCAAGCCCCGTTTGCACCACCACGGCCAGCAGCACCTACAACTACACCTCGGCAAACAGCACCTCGAGCTAGGCAAGCTCCAGCTGCGGCACGTCAAGCTCCAACACCACCAGCCCGGAAGCTCCAATATGTCCGTGGAGGAAGACAACGGATCCATTACACCGATAGCCGGCTTTATGGTTACTTCACAGATAGTAATGCGCAAGGACATCAACAAGAGGAAGACAATTAAGCCTCTTACTGTGTATGTCTGTAAGACACTAGATGTGAAGCTTTTTGCTAAAACTAGTGTGATTCATCTAATGAGGCAAACTTATGTTTTGTATGTGCTGTAAGGCACTAAATGTAAACTCAGAACATCTTGTAGAATTGCCTGTAGCTTGTGGTTAAGTGATAAAATCTCTGTACAGATGAACCGTCCCTCAAAGCTACTAAGTACCTTTCCCCCTGCCCTGACCGGATCAAACAGCGTGGATTCCAAATTCGGGCAAAATCATCTCAGCAAAACCAGGGGGAACGGGAGAGGGTGCTCACTGCGTTGACGCCGGCTGGTTCCTCTGTCGCCGGAGGTCGTCCGATTGGTCGTGGCCTCACGAGCTCGACGGAGAACACCTCCGCGACGGAGGCCTTGACGGAGGCCTTGACGGAGGGCTTGATGGAGGGCTCGACGTAGGGCTCGACGGAGGCCTTGACGGAGGGCTTGATGAAGGGCTCGCCGGAGGCCTTGACGGAAGGCCTCCGCGCCGGGACGCCCTCACGAGCTCGACGGAGAACACCTCCGCGTTGGGACGCCCTCACGAGCTCCGCGACCCCTCGATCTGCTCCGCGACCCCTCGATCTGCTCCGCGACCCCTCGATCTGCTCCGCGACGGAGATCACCTCCACGACGAAGGGCTTGACGGCGAGCTTGACGGCGAGCTTGACGGGAATCGCCGCCGCGGAGCAGAATTGGGGATTTAGGGTTTCGCGGAGCAGAAGAGATGAAGCGGCCGGGGTAGTTTTGGAAATGAATAGACGAAGCGGTGGAGGGAGCTTTTCGTAATAACTTTTCTTTCGGTGGAGGGAGCTTTTCGTAATAACTTTTCGCGGTGGAGGGAGCTTTTCGTAATAACTTTTCCTCCGTTTAAAGGCAGCCGTCGCCCCAGCCGAAGAGTTTTCCTCATTCTGCCCCCTTCAACCAAAAACTAGGGTTTCTCGGAGACCTTCTCGGAGAGCATCCGTCGCTTCGGCCATCCCGAAGCCGTCACCGACGACCTTATCGGAGTGAATCGAAGGTACTTTACAGATCTCAATCTGTCGGTCTGCCAGTTTCTCTTGATCCAAATCTATTGGTTTGCAGATCCAGTGTTCTTTTGACAGTTCCGGTATGTTCCAAGAATTGATTTGATTTGGCTTCAATAGAAACGTGTTTTCCATGCTGGATTAGGGATTACAACATACATGCAATGTACATTTCAGTGTGTAATATTTGTTTTTTTAAATAAACTAGATTCCTTGCATTCTCTCGAAGAAATCATTTGAAAAACAAACTAGTTTTTCATATCTGGATTAAACCATTAGGGTTCTTTTTTTTAATACAAAGTAGAACCCTGTATTAGGGTTCTGTTTGTCTGCATTGGTGAAGATAATACTAGTTATAAAATTGCATTACAAATAGAAAGCATGTGCAGCACAGATATGTTGTTGGTTAAAATATACATACAATTGTTTCACATTTTACAGGATATTCTTGATTGTAAAGCATATATAGTATAAGTTAGGAAAGCACAAGAATATCAACTAGTGAAACTCCAAGTGAACCCTAGAAAATCAGAAGATAACAGTATCAACACATGGACTAGTATTAACTGGTTAATGCTGAGCAACAAAACATGTATCATGGTGTCTACTTGTCAAGTTGTTTAAGAATCCACATGACACACTACTGAACACTATTTCCACTGTTTAATTGTGTCCCCATTTAACATGTGTGCACCAGTAAACAACAACATTCAGAGGATACAAAGAGGGTCATTTATCGAGAAAAATTGGAGCATGGTAATTAAAAGAGTTGTTCAGTTTTGATGTAAATAATAAGAAAACTTGTACACAATTGTGTTTGTGTGGGTAGTAAAATTTTCTTATGAACTATCATTATAAAAGATTGCTTCCTGTGTTTTCACCATTAAAATTCTTTTAATCTTAATTCTTTTGAGCATTATATTAATTGTGTTATCATTATTTTTACATACATGTGGTGTCAGTGTAATTCAAGCTTGATGCACTAACTATTTCTATACTATTTGACAGATGGGGACCTGGAGGGGACCTTGTATGTTTGGGATAGAAGAATTCGACAAGCACTGCATGTTTGGCAACGACATGTACCTTACCGCAGATAACTGTTCATTTCTGAATGAATTCTGTGAGGAATCTGGTCGCAACCATATGAGATTTTATGTGCACAGGATGACCTATTCAAACGTCGTCTCAAAGAGAGCCAAAATGGTAATATGCTCTATCTTACTGGAAAGATAAGATGGTACGTCGACATAAGTGGGAATTCAGCTGTGTTAACACTTTCCAACTTTCTTGTGCACAGGTTTTTGGAGCTAGGTTCAGTAAGTTGCATCTGCAAAGATACTTAGATGATGCTATCAGGGTGCCGGTTCATTGCATCCGCGCTGATGAGATGTTTGAAGTGAGGATGAAGAAGGGAATGGGAACAAACCAAGCCATCATGACAAGTGGTTGGGATGATGTAGTCCATGAATACAACTTTGAAGAGGGTGACATTGTTCTTTTCTGCTTTGAACCAAAAAGATCTGGAGGTCTGAATCTTCTACTTGTGCACATGCCTCTTGAGGAGGAGGATACTGAAGATACTGAAGATACTGAAGATACTGAAGATACTGAAGAGGGTCATGACATACATGAGATCAGTGATGATGTTGCTGAAGATGATCATGATGACATACATGACATCAGTGATGATGATTCTGCTCAAGGTCAACTTGCTGATGATGCTGGTCAAGGGGATCAATATTTTCAAGGGACGTGTGTTTTCGGAAACAAGTTCAGCATGAACAACTACCAAGTCATGCACCTTAAAGATGTTGTTGATTACTACCCGAATGCGCCAATCCCACAATATGTCTACTGCTTGACACAGTCCTCTCTCAACAAGATGGTAAGTTTTCTACTTGGTCCTCTCCCAATGACTGGACTCGACTCGTCGACTAGTAATCCTTGATATGAACATAACTTGTACACTTGTGTTTCAGGAATTTTCTGAGGATTTCACAGAGACCTACCTGCTACAGTTCTTGCACAAGTCAGTCCTCGTAGTAGTTAACTGCACGACAAGTCTGCAAACTATGTATGCAGAGATGAAACTTGAAGAGCAGAAAGCAGTGATGAAGGCAAACTGGAGCGACACTGTCGAAGCCCACGAACTGAAGGTGAACGATGTCTGCGCCTTCAGTTTCAGGGATGAGAGCAAATCACGTCATAGGGACCATAGTGCATATCTTAGGCTGGTGATAACCAAGCTTAGGAACTGATCCTTAGCAAGCTCAAGCACCTTAGGAATTGTGCTCAAGTCCTTAGTTATGTGTTATTATGTGAACTTGATTATGTATTAAGTAGAACCTGGTAACCCTGCAACAACTACTTTTGTTGGGATGTATGCTGAACTACTTATGTAATGTAGTACCTACTGGTGTGAAGTATGCTGAAATATGTGGTTGTGTTATGTAACTGCTTACAGTATTGATTACATTTTGTTTGGAACTAGGTTTTTGTAAAATGCAAGACATCCTACTGCAGTTGTGCTTGTTGATCACAACTGCTTGGAAAATTTCTTGCAAAATAGCTTTGGTTTTTCCTCTTTGGAATGGCATTCAATGTTTTGCTCTTTTTCTGCAAGTTATGAACGCAAGACATCCTACTGCAGTTGTGCTTGTTGATCACAACTGCTTGGAAAATTTCTTGCAACATGTTTATTTCCTTTATTAAAAAAAAGCTTGGTTGTTTTTATTGAACACAATTGCATGTAATTATGTAATTATTCTTGCAAAATCCGAAGATTTTCTTTAATATAGAATATTTTGCTGCGAAAAAAACAAATATGGGCTGGCCTAACCAATACAGGCCGACCTATCCAATACGGGCCGACCTAACCAGTATGGGCCGACCTATACATTTTGGAAACGAAGAGGCAGTTGGTGGTGAGATGGTGGAGCATTAACCCTCTCGTTGGAGAAACCGAAGAGACAGGCCACTCATTTCTCCCACCGTGTTCTCTCTGGACGGACGAGCAGTTCTAGGTCTTCACCATTCATCTTCCCTCCATCCTTGTGCTACTGGTTCAACTTGTTCTTCTGGTGGTGATTCTGGTAATGTTTCTTCTTCTTCTTCTTCTTCTGGTTCATCCTTTTATACTGGTTCTTCCTTTTCACTTTCGATTCAACCAAGATTTCCTCCGTTGCTTCTTCTTATTTCTCTTCATCTGTTGCTTCTTCTTGTTCTTGTTCTTCTTGATCAACTTGTTCTAGATCTTGTTCTTGATCTAGTTATTGTTCTTCTTCTTGTTCTTCTTCTTCCTCTTGGTCTTCTTCTTGTTCTTCTTATAGTTCTTGCTCTTCTTCTTCTTCTTCTTCTTCTTCTTCTTCTTCTTCTTCTTCTTCTTCTTCTTCTTCTCCTTGTTCTTCCTGATCTAGTTCTTGTTCTTCCTGATATTGTTTTTGTTGTTCTTCGTCTTTTTCTTCTAGTCAAATTAGATCTGTTTGATTATTCTTATCTGCATTGCCTTCGTTTTCATGTTGTTCTTGCTTCTTGTGTTTTGTAGCGTCTTATTCATCCAGAGTTATTCTTCCAAAGAATTTGCGGATTTGCTTCAGCAAAGTCAAGGTATTTGTAAACCACCAGGGTTACTAACTAATGTAGTTTGAAAAATAAACACATGAAAGCATAGGACGGGAATTTATGAATTAATGTTACTTACATAGGGTGTGTTTACTGCCACATGAAAGCATGTTACTTAGTTAGGGTTTTTTACTTACACATGAAATCGTGTTGCAGTTGTTTACTTATTTTAAAATGTCATGTATGTTGAAAACTGAATATGGTGTTGATTCAGTTTGAAATTCCATCGAAGCCGAACTGTAAATATGGTCTTGATTCTGATGACAATGTATTCTACGCTGAACTCTGAATATATGTGTTAAGCTCTGAACATGTTTTCTGTAAACCACCAGGGGTAATAAGTTATGTATTTGATAAAATAAAACTTAAAAGCATAGCATGGTAATATATGAGTTAGTGTTACTTAGTTAGGGTATATTCGTGATAACGAATTGACATGCTTTGTAGGTAAATATGGAAGGAGAAGCGTGCCCTGTCTGCACGCAGCCGATCACCAACTGTCGACGTTCTGACAGGCGTGCCTCAAGCTTCAAGATAATCGTGCCAAGTACCTACGAAGAATATGTCGTGAGTAATCATAGCAATTCTTCACGGTCATGATGCCATCTACTAGCCTAATTGTTTCTTCAGTTTTGGCAGCAATTGTTTGAACTAAATTATTTTGCTTTCATATTTTTGTCAGACTATACCTTGTTATTTCAAGGAACAACTGAACAAGTATGCAGACAAGTGGTTGCATGGTCTGGTTGGATGGCACAGGTATGAATTTTACCTGGAGAAGAAGGAAACCTGCACTACCTTGGGAGGACCATTCTGGTATTACTTTTTGAGGGCACACCATCTCGAGGTCGACGATGTTGTGACCTTTAAATTACCATCTGACGATGACACTGATGAAGAAGATTCAGCTGATGATACTGATGAACATTCGGAAGAACTGGATTATGAAGAAGAGATTAATGCAGATGTGTTTGAAGTAACTGTAACCAACACTGATGGAGAAATTAAACCATATGACATGATGGATGGTATGTTCATGCTTTCAATTTGCTACTCCTTCCATTACAACAATTGGTTCTTTAATACTTGGATATAATTAGATCTTATACTATTTTTGCAGCCGCCCCATATGTCCCTGAGTCCGTTAGAGTCCCATTTTACAAGACTATTTACACAGACATGCTCTCTGTTGGTGAGGCAGACCTGGCAGCCATAACATTTCAAATGTTGAAGGATGTGAATAACCTTGGACATGATGAGGAAGCAATTGCTGACTTACAGTACTTTGTACACAGACTTGATCGATCTGACCTCCGTTTTAACCGCTTCGTAAGTTCTTTCTGCAGACAGCTTATCTTCTCAAAGCTTATCTTCTAAAATATAGTTTTGCAAGACCTAATAAATGTGGTTTACTTCCGCAGATGATGCCATCCCACATCCTTAGTGGTTACCAGTACCAACCTAGGGGCATAGCTGTATACTCAAGCAGGGTTATGAATGATGAAATATCTGGAGAGTATATTGTGCACCGTGGCAACCAAAATAAGGTGGAATTTCGGATGAACCAAGAACAAATGGACTATATCCGCAGAGAGAACTACATTAATCGTGGTTCACTGATTCTTATGAGGGTTGATAAGTTGGAGGACAACATTCACCTCTTTCTGGAGAAGATTGACGACTGAAGAAATTCATCAGCTGCCGTGTTATGGATTAGGTTGTTATGGATTAGGTAGTAAGACTGCTGTTGTTGTAGGTAGTAAGAATGTTGTTGCTGTTGTTCTAGGTTGATGTTTATTTCTGTTATGAATGTGCTTGCAAGGAGACTGGTATTATTATTTTGTAATGTGCTTATACTGGTTGATGTAATATTGTGGTTTATGTAAGTTTATTATCGATCACTAGTTGATATTTGGGTTTTTAAAAAATTGCATAAACTACCCATGGAGATGTGTTGTTCATCACATCTACCTGGGTAAGTACTTGCAATATTTTGTCTATTGCATTTTTCTAAAGCTTTTTTCAAATTGCAAAAACATTTGCTGCAGTTGTTTTTTCATCAAATCTGATTGTGATTCAAAGGTATGGCTGGTTATATACCTGGTTTATCTGCAGGTATTTTTAAATAATGCATGAACTACCATGGAGATGTGTTGTTCATCACATCTACCTGGGCTCTACCGTGCATAGTTATGAAGCTTTCTGAAATTGCAAAAATGATTGGTAAGTAGTTGGGCTGCTCATATTTGCATGGTAAATAAAAGTGAGAAAATTATAGACGACAAGGGTGTTTTTTGTAAAAATGACTGTCGTGGAGGGACTACTTTCTTGAACTTAAAAACATCTTGGGTTATTTTGTAAAAGCTGCAAGCTCATAAAAATCACGGCAGCACATCCTTCACTTGCAGTTCCCACCTTCCTCCCTTCGTTAGGGTTTCCATCTGAGAGAAGAACATCAACGACGGATCCAAGGGAAGAACATCAACGTCGGATCCAGGTTAGCATCTTCCTTCCCATCTTCCTTCCCATCTTCCTTCCCATCTTCCTTCCCATCCTGTCTACGTTTCCAGATCTGGTCTACGTTTCTTTGATCTTGATTTGGTTTTTCAGGGCAGGGGTCATGGTGGACACGAGGTGGTGTGTTACCTACACCACGTTCGTCAACAGCCGTAAGAAGGCCAAGCACAAGGGCTCGATGGTCCTACGGTCCGATGTGAGTCGCATCGTCCTGTACGACCAAGACGACCATGTCGTCGATGTACGCCCTCTACATGCTGGGGAGCTGATCTATCACGGATCAGTGATTCACCTACCTTCCCACATAGTTGACGTTGGTGAGCGCATCACGCCCAGCCGAGGAATTAACCGTCAGGTAATTCATTTAACTAGTGCACTGACTTGACCTTATTTGAACTGTGCTCAATGATGACATGAATAGGAATTTCTGATTACATACCATGAACTGCTGTAGCAGCTTGATGTTACTGATATGCTTGCATACTCAATTTTAATCAATTTGTTCCTAAAAGTGTCAAATTATTACTATCATTGTGTTCCTGTCTGCTGATTGCAATTTTACCTAGCGAGTACTAGTTGAGATTTAAGTGAATGGCTGGTTTGCAGTAGGTGGTCTTGATTGATTGCCAATGCTGTCCCTTTTGATCCTGAAATCTGTTGTATATGCAAAACCTATCATCTATCTAATCATGATTTAGAGTGCTTGATTATAATATGCTTGATTATAATTTTACCTATGTGCTGATTGCAATTATTGTACTTCTTGTCTTCATTTAGAGTGCCACATGGTTTTTGTTTAGACGAAATGATGCTACACCATTTTGATCAGCACGTGCTGTTTAGTGCAATGCTTTGGCTGCCTTACTGTTAATCATTAACTGCAATTCTCATAATTGGTGTACCTTACTTTAAATCTTTGTTTAACAGCTCTTCCCTTCAAACAAAGTTGACATTGACGAGCGCATCAGACCCAGCCGAGTAACTAACCGTCAGGTAATTCATTTTTGTGTGCCTGCCTTATTGTTAATCATTAACTGCAAGTCTCGTAATTGATCCTATCCTGAAAATGTCTGTGTACCAGAGTAGGGCTACAGTTTTGGTTAGTATTTTATATGGCCTGATTGTTTCTCCTTAATTGCTTTCTCTAGACAATAGAGAAGGACAGCTACCACAAGGAGATTCCCCTGTTGAAAGATAACCGAGACAATGAGAAGCGCCTGGGAGAAGATAACAAATACAAGAAGAAGCGCCTGGGAGAAGATAACCGAGACAATGAGAAGCGCCTGGGAGAAGATAACCGAGACAATGAGAAGCGCCTGGGAGAAGATAACAAGTACAAGAAGAAGCGCTTGGGAGATGATAACAGAGACAGGTAATTAAAACAGAGACAGTAATTTATGAGTTAGTGCTGCATAATTACTGTCAAGTGATTACATTGATACTACCACATGAAACCATGTTAGTGTTACTGGTTTTAGGTTCAGTTTCAAACAACAAGTGATTCGCCAAACAGAGAAGGACAGTTTTAAAAAATAATAAAACTTACTGTTCTTCTGATTGAGGATTGAATCTTGTAGATATTTTGTGCTAGCTTGATTAGGTGTTTGCAATTCAAACAGTTGCTTGATGTTGTTCAGTATCAAACAATTCAAACAATTGCTTGATTTGGTGTTTGCAATTAAAACAATTGCTTGTTATATGCAGGGATGACGTAGATGAAGCTGTTAACATTGCTAGTGCAGAAGTGTTTGCCTACATGAAGAATGAGCAAATACCTGCTCATGACCAAGAGGAGGATGAGTACATCTTTTCCGATGATGAAGACTACATACCAGCACATGAGGAAGATGATGAGGAGGATGAGTACATACCAGCAGATGAGGAAGATGATTACATCTCTGATGATGACGACGACTACATCCCTGTTGACTACGATGATGACTTCATTCATGTCGACAGCGATGATGAGAAGAAAAAGATAACAGTAAGAGGTATAAGCAAACACACCAAGATTATGTTACTGTGTACCTCTGCTTCATAGAAATATTAGAGAAGATTGATGCTGACACAAGATTATGTTGGAATGTAGGACCTTGCTGTACAGGTGAGGAGTCATTTGATAGGCAATGCATCTTTGGCAATGAGGTGGAAATGAACTATCAGCAAACGATGCAACTTAAAAGCTATTTTGAGGAGTTAGCAAAAAAACCTGAGAAAGAATACTTTGATGGCTACCAAAGACCATTTGTGAAGAGATATGTCTGCAGACTCACCAAGAGTATGGTCAAATCAGATGGAGAAATGGTCAGTACATTAGTTCTACTTATGCTTGCTTATATTTCATGTTTGCAGTTACCATATAACATGGATCTTTCACTCTTCTATCATGTTTGATATTACCATAGTGCATCTTCCTGATAACAACATCTGACTACAAATGCAGGAATTCTCACAAGTGTATACGAAATCACAGTTGCTGAAGTTCATCATGACGCAGAATGCTCTGAGGCGTGGTGTTCCAGTTAAGGCAGAAGTTCTTGGTGTGGTGGTGAACTGCACTGAAGGATGCTTAGGCTCAGCTGTCGATAAATATTGCTTCATGTACCTTGATGCATCTGGAATGGCCAAGATGACAGAAGGATGGCCAAGAGTTGTGAAAGGATTCAGCTTGAAGGAAGGAGACATTTGGATGTTCACATTCGACGACGAGAGGGGGCTGCTTCCCATGAAGAAAAGGGATAAATTTGGAGCCTGGCTTAGGATCACCATGATGAAGCTTCAGATGGAGTGATGGATTACTTAGGATCACTAAGCAGTTCTAGTTATGGTTTAACTTAAGAATGTCTGCTCTCAGTTTTTGTTAGACTATTATGACTGGTCAGAATTATGTATGTGTGAATGTTATCATGTATTTAAGACGATACAACGTGCATGAATGTTGTCTTGTGTTTAAGTGATGCCTACTTTGTTTTAGTTGTGCACTTCGTCCGCAATTGAGCATTTGTTTTTTATGTATGTTGAAAAAAATGACTAGCATGCCATAAGTGTTCTGACCTAACATATAGTCAGAACAAAGGCATATAGTCAACATTTGGTTGTACATTTGAAGTTCTAAATCATATGGTTTGACTATATATGTCGCAATATCTATTATGCAGACTATATTTCTGAATTTTTTTTTATTTGGGTTTTGGGGGGGTAACTCCGCCTACCATATTCTCGGTAGCCGGTCCCAAGCCCGGATAAAGGAGGAGGGTCTCTCTGTTTCTTTCTTCTCAGTATTCAGTGATATTTGAAGTTTTTTATCTCTGATTCTCCGTATCTGTAAATTTCTTCTCTGCATTTTTTCCTACTGCCAGTTCAATTTTCACTGATTTTAATTGTTAATTTTTTGCAAAGTAATATATACTTCCCTGGGCCTTGGGAAAAACAGAACAAGCCCCTAGGCCGGAAGTTAAGTGTTTTACTTCCCTGGGCCTTGGAAAAAAAAACAAGCCCACTAGGCCGGAAGTTAAGTGTTTTACTTCCCTGGGCCTTAAAAGCAACGTGGGAACATGGGGAAGTGGGATCGTGGGGAAGTTACCTGTTCGACCACCCCTATATTCCCACCCCTCTCTTTCAATCACAGGCATACACAGTTCTTTCTGAACAGTACGTCCCACCCCTTTATTCCGATGAAAGTTCTTCTGTTCTTCGATATCTCTTTTTTCTAATTTGATCTCTATTAATTGTTCATCCTCTCCTTGTTCTCAATTACTGGTTCCTTGGTTGCTCCTATTAATTGTTCAATCCAACCTATGCAGAACCTGAAAGGTCTAGCAGTTCATCCTCTCCAAATCGAACTGTTGTTTGACGGTGAGTTTTATGTTTTCTGCAGATTAAGATTTTTGATTAAAGTATTCATTGTTCATCCTCTCATTTTTCTCAATTACTGGTTCCTTGGCTGCTTCAATTAATTGTTCGATCCAACCTGTGCAGAACCAAAAGGTCTAGCAGTTCATCCTCTACAAATCAATCTGCTGTTTGACGGTTAGTTGTTTACTTCCTGAATCTCTCACCCTGTGTCCATGCATAAATTATTTACCTGGATAAATGTTTGTTTACATCTAGCTATGTGATGGAAGAGAACAGGGCAAGGATTACCCTATAGCTATGACAGACACCGCTGTATTCCTTTTTGTGTTTTGTCCGCTCCCTTTTTGTTTTACCTACAGAATGTACCTTGTTCATTCAGAGAGAGGTTGAACAAGTTCTTGTACTGTCAGATTTATTACAACTTCTTTTTTCTAGTAGTTCAGACTTTTTTCTAGTAGATCAGGTTCATTCGTAAGTGATTCATGAGGCCTAATGTTATTTTCTCCCTAGTTAGATTTAATTAATTGCCAACACATACAAACATGTGTTAGACGCATGTTAGACACAGCACAAAGTTAGATTGCATGGACCACCTCGTGGCTGTCGGACGCATCTCGTGGCTGTCGGAGATGCTAGTCCAGAACTGGTGAAGTTGGCCCAGGACACCACCCGATGATCGCTGATGCAGACCATAGCTCTCCATTATTTACCGTGCTCTCCGATTTGATTAGGACTACATACTATAAACGGACATGTGCATGCATAAATTGTAATTTTTTTACATCATCTCCTAAATGTCTCCAATTATAATGTTTGTAGGTGATGGCCGAAATGACTTGTGTTGGCTGTGAGCAACCTTCTGAAAATTGTGGCCGTGCAGAGAGGAAAACAACAAGTTTCAATGTTATCGTCGTTCCTGGATTCCTACATGGTGTGGTAAGAATTTAATAATGAATTAATAGACATGTTGAAACTGGATAATTTGGTTTCCATTCATTGTGACACAGTAGCAAATCATATTATTTATAACTTAACACTTTTTGTTAACACTTTTTGTTTACCTACAGAATGTACCTTGCTCCTTCAGAGAGAGGTTGAACAAGTTCACGAAGAATTGGCTAGTTGCCAGGACACCCAATTTCCGCAAATATGATTTGTTCCTGAGAAAAGATAGGTTGAGGACATACATTTGTGGTCCTTACTGGAAATCTTTAATTAGGGCTTATGATATAGAAGTGGGAGATGTTGTGCATTTCGAATACAATGAAGATTCTCTTGATAGACTGTCCAACTTGTTCAATGTTACTGTTTACAAGAACAATATTGAAAAAGCTGTAGTTGAAGAAACTGGTATATTCTTGCTCAACTTCATGGTTTTAAATTTAGTATTGCTGAACCTGTAGCTATTCATGTATGTTACTGACATTGTATGACACCTGTTTGTGCAGTGGTTGGAGATATGCCTAGTTCCATAAGGAGCATCCTGTACAGAACTGTATTCACAGACATCAATTCAGTTACTGAGCAGGAGATGGCTGCCATTCTTTTTGGAATCTACAAAGATGTTTATGTCACCGAACATGAATTCTATGAACTGAAACATCAGAAGAATTTTTGGGTGCACAAGATGGATGAGGACAATCAGGAATTTGAAGCCTTGGTAAGTTTGTCTGGTTTGGTTTGTGCTACTAGCTAATTATTATCATGTTTTCATGCATTTGAATGCAATAATTAGATGCTGAGGAATTATTATTTGCTCTTATGTCAGTACATGCCTAGTGAGGCTGTGGATGGCTACAGGTACCCAGTTTCTGGAAAAGCAAATCTTTCAAGGAATGGCCAACCCCTAGAAGGAGAAGAAGAAGACTTTATTGACTGCACCTACAAAATTGAATGGGACCTTGGACATGTATGCATTCAAAATGGTTGGACAGACTTTGTTGCTGCTGCTCACATTGGAGTTGATTCAACTGTTTTGATCAAGATATATCCAATGCAGGAGTACATAAGTCTCAACTTTGTTGAGATCATCAACTAGTGGGGGCAACTAGCTAGTTCAGATTATCAAGTAAACTTGTTTAGGTTAAAGTTGTTCTAGTTTAATGTTCAAATTATCACCTAGTTTGGCTTTCAAATTCTATGTCTTGGTTTGTAGGAAAGTGTTTGAATTTTCTGTTTGTTTTACCAGATGTTTATGTCTGTTGTCTCGACATAATTTGTTGTTTTTAACTTTGTTTGAATTTGTAACTGGGCACTTGCATTTGCTGTTGTTTCCGTCTACATAATTTGGGGCACTTGTGAAACTGCCCCAATAGGTGTATACCAATTGGGGCAGTTTGGAGAAGTGCCCCAATAGGTGTATACCAATTGGGGCACTTGTGAAACTGCCCCAATTGGTATACACCTATTGGGGCACTTCTCCAAACTGCCCCAATAGGTGTATACCAATTGGGGCACTTCTCCAAACTGCCCCAATAGGTGTATACCAATTGGGGCACTTCTCCAAACTGCCCCAATTGGTATACACCTATTGGGGCACTTCTCCAAACTGCCCCAAAAGGTAGGGAATTAGAGGCAGTTTGGCCAAAGTGCCTCTAAAGGGGGGTATTTAGGGGCACTTTGAAAAGTGCCCCAGGGCAAAGTGCCCCTAAATCCCTACCGTGTAGTAGTGACGGGTACGCGTGCGCGCGGCCGGAGCCGGGTACCTGCTCGATAATGTAGATTAGTACTCCATTGTACACTCATACCATTTTCAAAGTCGTACTAGAGATCAAGCTCTCAAGCCGGCCGTGACTGCAAGAGCAAAGCTTGAGTAGATCCCCTCCCATCTTTTTTCTCTCTGGGTTGAATAGCAATCTGTAGCACTACCAGTGCTATGACTCGGCTTCAGAAGCATCAAATTCTGTTGTACGCTCTCAGCTATTATGTGTTGTTCATTGTTTCTTTTTATCCAAGAGCTAGATTGAACATAGTGGCATATGACTTTTATTTAGGCATTGTTGCCTTTCATATTTAGGTATATTATGAAAATGTTGAAACTATTTCTGTGTTCCTACCATGGAGGGAGCATGTGAAGATGCGGAAACATACAACTATTTTGCACGCTTCTATATTTTTTTTATGTAACATGGAGTATGAAGAAACATGGTAATCTTGAAAAGTTCACATTTAAGTAGGTTGTAAATTTTATAGATTCATAATTGTGTGCTTTTTCAAATTATTTATGAGTTTGTTGTTTAAACATTTTTTTTCAAAAAACCATTATAGTGCAATACATTGTCGACGATACATGGGTGACCACGAACAAAAAAGTGTTCAATCCGGAGTACAGAAAACTGAGAAGACAAACTCGGAAAGCACACGAGGTGGAGCCAACCAAGACATGGAGATCAAGGCGGCATGGTCTAGCCCAACAGGACGAAGCCTGTAAAATGGAGTACTCAGGGACGATAGATGGGACGGATTGCTAGAGAACTTGAAAAGCCACGCCATTGACGCCTGATACATAGAAAATTATCCTAGTCTAGAATTGATCCCGAACTCGCCGAGTATTGTTATGAATTCGGCAAGTGACCCATTGTAAATATGTACTTCAATCCACTCTATTAATACAATTCCGAGGCAGGATCAATCAGGGCTTTTTTTCGCTTCATCTAGGAGATGAGGGGGAGGAGGGTGAATATATGTCTTTTATGTGTCAATCAATACGTTTCGACCTGAGCCACATATCAAACAAATACATGTACTCTTGATCAAAATATAATAGCGACGAAACAAATCCCGCAAATTTAAACAGCAAAAAAATTTTGCAAACTGTTTTTGTTGTACCGACTTTGAGGTATTGGCTCAAGATGAGAGCATCTCTAGCAGACACCCCATACCGGCGGTACCGCATAACGCGGATGGGGTTAACCGCTTCGGGTTTTTGGTTGCTAAAAAAACGCCGCGGAAAGATCCCATATAGCAATACCGTAAAATGAAATATGTTTTTTTACGGTTTAGGGATGTTGTATCTATTAGGCCGAATCGTCCCCGAGCTGCAAAACATGATTTTGCTGGTTTATGTGTATCTCACAATTTACATTCAAATAAATATCAATACAAATCAAATTTATTGTTCAAATCCCACGGTACAGCAACATTCAAATTACAATACTTGTTCAAATCAAATAATTAAACAAATGAATAGTGCAATGAAGAGAATACAATAGTTTCACACACATTGAGAATGAAATGAAAAAAAAAATTAACCGCCAAGAAATTCCCAGTGATGTTAGATAAAATCCTCTAGCATCTGGGTATGCTTATCACTATCCTCAATCTGCATGTATGTCTCAAGAAAAGCTTTGATTCGATTAGGTTTTCTAGCAGGTTTCACACGGCTGCCAACATTGTCAAATTAAAAGGGGAGATCCATATCTCTCCCATCCCATATTGTGCATGATCACTCAAGCAGTGTTGGTGTTATGAAAGGCCTTCTTATCCCACAATTTGGCTGGCTCTCGAACACTAGCAAACCTAGCTGGCAAAACACCGAATACTCTCTCTATATCCTTGCGAGCTATTTCCTGATTTTTTGCAAAAAGAGCATTATTCATGTTGGCCGGTTTGGGTATGGTTTTCACAAATGTGAACCATTTTGGATAGATCTCATCTGCTAGATAATACCCCATGTTCTATGGAATGTGTAGTTGCAAGCCAGCGCCTCACCATTGATAAGTTGACCAAAAAAAGGTGATCTTTGCAGAACATTGATGTTGTTCAAAAATATTGGTAGGCCAAAGAAAGCATGCCAATCCTGAGATCCTCCGAGGCCACTGCTTCAAGCACAATAGTTGGATCATGATGATGTGTAGTTTACTGACCGTGCCATGCTGCCGGGCAATTCTTCCATGTCCAGTGCATATAGTCGATGCTGCCAACCATCCCTGGCCAGCCCATTGCCTCATTCATAGGCAGCAGGCTGTTTGTGTTCTCCTCATTCGGAGCTTGGAGATACTTTTCTTCAAACACACGAATCACTGTCTTCGCAAAGGGGCAAACTGATTTGATTGACGTATGTTCACCAATTCGAAGATACTCGTCTGTGTAATCGACGACTATTTCTTAGGCCATAATCCTCATCGCCGCTGAGATTTTCTGGTATGGGGTAAACCCGATGAGGCGACGGCATTTCTCCAGCAAGTGAAAAAACGACACCTATCCTTGCATGCTTTCACTATTGTGACGAACGGCTCTCGCCTCATCCGAAGTCATCTACGGAAGAGATGTGCAGGATGGGTAGGTTCCTAGGTGAAGTAGTCCCGCATCAGCATCTCCGAGCCCATCACTCGGTTGCGCGGGATGCAGAGGCATCCGACGGTTTATCCTCGCATCTTCCTCTTTCGATTCTACTCGTCGTGCAGGTTCTGCACCACCACCAGCAGCTGGGGCGACACGGAGACGGTGTCTGCGACGCTGGCGGGCTCCAAAGCAAGGCGACAAGGATGAACTCGGGCACAAGGACGACACGGACTAGCAATGGCAACGCGGACAGACTCGGGCGGTGACATGGGTATACCATATTTGGTACTCAATATGGACAACCCTGGTGCAGATTCAAGAAGAAGCGTACAAGACCCACAATGCCCAAACGGAGTCCAAGAATAGGAACTATACCAAAATACGCGAGTATATGCCACATCGGGTAAACAGTCATAGATCATTGTAACCGATCCGGATGTAGACTCTGAGATCTACCCGGATGTTTGGAACCTGGGTGCGCGCGCACCTGTTTACGAAAAGTTCAAAAAATGTTATTTAAAAGTTTTCAAAAAAATCTGAAGTAAATTTTTGCATGTACATATTATGTTGATACTTACTCGTGTGAGTTTTCACGAAAAAATACCATTATGTGTGGCCTGCATAAAAATGACAAAATGTCCAAATGAGAATAGTGAATAGGAATTTGTACTATTCACATGAATATGAATTTATATTTTGTCATTTTTGTGTAGGTCACACACAATGGTATTTTTTCGTGAAAACACACATGAGTAAGTATCAACATAATATATTATACATGCAAAAATTTACTTCACATTTTTTTGAAACTTTTGAATAGTTTTTTTTTAAAACTTTTCGTAAATGGGTGGGCGCGCACCCAGGTTCCATTCACCATAACTAGGAAGGATATCCAAACCCTTGTAATCTCACCCGCCAACATATTTTTCGCCGGATACATAGTTTTCGTCAGATGTGCCCGTGTACGGTTTACCTAACGCGCACTACATAAAACTGAAAAAATCTACTACGATCCAGTAGGCCACTTATTATTGGCGATCAGGACGCGTATGAAACCTGACCGTACATCCCGCGTCGCTCACCGGAGCGGTTCATTGTACGCTCCGTGTGGCATGGATCTGTAGCTAGTCGTCTCTCTCAGGTCAAGGTCTTAATTTGTATAATCCCAGATACGGAGTACCCTGCCAGATCTGCACCGGTTCCAATTAATGTAGTAGTCCGTAAACGATAAACGAACACGTCAATAAGCTATAAAAGTACAGTACTTTTACAATATATGACCCACCTTTTAGTTTTATATAGTATATAGGAGCACGTGCTAGAGCTGGCTATTAGATAAGAGCTCACTCCCTTCTCTCTCATAATCTCTCTTCTCCAACTAAGCAAACTTATAATATTTTATCCCTTATAGCCAGCTGACTATACTTATTGTACTTGCTCTCAGACCATCATCAGTCCGTAAAGCTTTTGTAGGCTAAGCAGTCTGTAAGTCTAGTGTTATTGCTGCTCAGACCATCTACAGTCCAAGCGGGATTAGAAATCAGTAAAGCGCCGCTGGTACCAACAGCGGCAAAAGGACACTACAGATAATCGTCTTTCGCTAAATCTATGCGCTCTTTTTCGATAGTCATGATGTACATAACTAAGCAGAAAAATGGTGGCCACAACGACGAAAATCTAGAAATTAATGAAACCTTCCCAGGCAAACGGTTGTACACCCATGCAGGCGAGCGATGTTGCATCGAATCTAGAGGAGCGGCGAGAAGCCGAGAAGGGCAGCCGAAGAGGTTGGAAAAGGGGCGGAGAGGAGGGGGGGGGGGGGGGGTGGAGTCATGGTGTAGGCGGAGCTAAACTAACGACATTGAAAAGGGCACTGACGATTTGGCAGGAGTCTAAAAGTCCTGAAGCACATTATAGGCGACGTAGGGGATGGGATATGCACATGTGGTACCCGCCTGTTGAGTACTTGTTGTGTCCGATGCTTCTAGAAAGCTCCTTGTGGATTGGAGTCGGTCTAAAAATGTTAGTCGATTTATTGAACCAGGCCGGGCAGAAAGATGCCATTGGGGTCATGAGTAGGCCCGGTTCCATGTGAACACGATTGTAGTTACTAGAAAACTGACAGATTGTGTCACAGATATGGGGAACTTAGAATACGGGCATGCATGTATCGAATCAATTCAAATGCATTACAGCGTTTGCCCTAAATCACTATCAGTTCGGCAGTCGCCAGTATTCCAGTAGCTCGGCCGTCATCTATTCTATTATATATTAAAAGTACATGACGGGCTCACCAGAAATTAGAGAAATCGTTAGAAAATCCCACAAAAAACAGAAACATCCAACCATTAGTTAAGCTAATTAGGCGATTAGTACCGTTGGATCTCCTTAAAAATTATTTTGCATCATAATTACCCACCAGTGCCATTGCTTAGATTTCCCCGTACCCCTTTGATCTCATGTCTAGCTAATAGAACTGATTCCATCGTTAAAACTGGAACCTAAAAAAGGGGCTGCCACAGTTGGTTTCCCACGAAAGAAAATCAAAGATGCAATTTGCCTTGCATGTCCTCACGCATGTGGTCGCCGCCGCCCGTGAGTATATCGCCTTTCGGCCGGCCGGCTGGCCGACATGCTGATCGATGGGCTCCTTATATATTAAAAGTACATGACGGGCTCACCAGAAATTAGAGAAATCGTTAGAAAATCCCACAAAAAACAGAAACATCCGACCATTAGTTAAGCTAATTAGGCGATTAGTACCGTTGGATCTCCTTAAAAATTATTTTGCATCATAATTACCCACCAGTGCCATTGCTTAGATTTCCCCGTACCCCTTTGATCTCATGTCTAGCTAATAGAACTGATTCCATCGTTAAAACTGGAACCTAAAAAAGGGGCTGCCACAGTTGGGTTCCCACGAAAGAAAATCAAAGATGCAATTTGCCTTGCATGTCCTCACGCATGTGGTCGCCGCCGCCCGTGAGTATATCGCCTTTCGGCCGGCCGGCTGGCCGACATGCTGATCGATGGGCTCCTTTTGCCAATACGAAGATGCTAGGTATGAGATCGATTGAACATACAGTCAACGCTGCCGTCAAAACGAATTTTCTAGGGTACGTTCTTACGCGCTCTAATGCGGCCACCGTGCATGTATTCTGATTCTGTAGCGTGTCCTCAAATATGTGGCCGCTGCTGCCGTATTTGATAGTTAGTCAATTTACTCTCCATGCCGCATGCACATGGATTAATGGCATCATGTTTCATCTTAGACATGGAGCTATAGAAGATGGCTCTGTAAGTTTCGGTAGATTTGTTTGGAAGCGTTGCCCTTTGTCTCGGGCACGTGTGCGTGTTTATATGAGCCAGAAATAGCCCCTGGCGTGGCGTACAAGATGAAGATTGCTAAGTATCCAAAACAGATACGAACTAACCAAACCCTTATATCTCTGGGTTGGTTACATAAAATACCTGAACACGACACATATTCTAACAGCCCCCCTTAATCACAACTTTGCTAAGTTGAGATTACGTTTAAACTCTTCTAAGCTTCTTGTCGGCAATGCCTTTGTAAATCCATCAGCAATTTGATCTCCAGAATGAATAAATCTAATCTGCAGCTGTCTGTTGGCAACTCTTTCTCTGACAAAATGATAATCTATTTCTATATGTTTTGTTCTAGCATGAAACACTGGATTAGCAGATAAATAAGTTGCTCCAAGATTATCACACCATAAACAAGGTATCTTTCTCTGTTTAATACCCAGCTCACCAAGCAATGACTGAACCCAGATAACTTCTGCGGTTGCATTTGCTAATGCCTTATATTCAGCTTCTGTACTTGACCTTGACACTGTTGGTTGCTTCCTTGCACACCATGAGATCAGATTAGACCCAAGAAATATTGCAAACCCTCCTGTTGATCTCCTGTCATCCAAACATCCAGCCCAGTCTGCATCAGAAAAGGCACTTACCATCATAGATGATGTTTTATTAAAGACTAAGCCAACACTAGAGGTATGCTGAATATATCTCAAAATCCTTTTAGCAGCTGTCCAATGAACAGTAGTAGGTGCATGCAGATACTGACAGATCTTATTCACAGAAAAAGCAATATCCGGCCTGGTGAGTGTTAAATATTGAAGTCCTCCAACAATACTTCTATACCTTGTACTATCCTCATATCCAAGAGGTTCTCCTTCATAGGCAGACAATTTTTCCGTAGTTGAAAGAGGAGTCGGTGAAGGCTTACATCCTTTCATACCAACCCGAGCCAACAAATCTGTTGCATATTTTTGCTGCGTCAAAATTAGTCCTTCTTTGGTTTTCTTCACTTCTATCCCTAGAAAGAAGCTTAAATCTCCAAGATCCTTAAGAGCAAAATGTGAGCTCAAATCCTTTAACAATGCTGCAATTGCATTCTGTGAGGAACTAGTGACAATTATGTCATCAACATAAACTAGCATATAGATGATTATACCAGACTTGTTATAAATAAACAATGATGTATCAGACTTGGGTGACACAAAACCAAGGTCAAGAAGCTTAGAGCTCAAACGTGAATACCATGCTCCGGGGGCTTGTTTTAAGCCATATAATGCTTTATCAAGTTTGCACACATATGAAGGTGCATTCTTGTCCTCAAATCCTGGTGGTTGCCTCATGTATACCTCTTCTTCCAGAACACCATGCAGAAACGCGTTCTGAACATCTAGCTGTCTTAAACTCCATCCCCTGGTAACAGCAATAGACAAAACCAAACGGATAGTAGCAGCTTTAACTACAGGACTAAAAGTATCCTCATAGTCAATACCATATCGTTGCTTAAAGCCTTTTGCAACTAGACGAGCTTTGTACCTATCAACAGTATCATCTGCTTTCTTCTTGATTCTATAGACCCATTTGCAATCTATTAAATTTTTACCTTTGCTTGGTGGTACCAAATGCCAGGTTTTGTTTTTCATCAAGGCTTCATATTCTTCTCCCATTGCCTTCTTCCATTTTCACTTTTGAGTGCATCATCTAGGTTTTCAGGTTCACCTGTAGATGTTAACATAGCATATCTGATTATACCAGGAAATAATTTTTTCGGATTACTTATCCCTTTTTGTAACCTGGTAGTCATACGTGTAGCTGCAGCATTTTGATCCACAGAGGATCCTGTGTCTGCTGAAGACTGCACAGAATCTGTGTGTACAGAAGATCCACTGCTGCCAGGGTTACCAGGGTCTGCTGCTGGCGCGTTGTCCCCCTGGCCCGCAGCTCTCGCGTTGCTTTTCCGGTTGGCAGACTGCGACGTGTCACGCTCCTGCTGGTGGAACGTGCGGGAGATTCCTCCGCTGGCACTGCTGCTACTTGCGCTGCGCCCTAAGCCGTCTGGCTGCATCGATCCCGAGGCAGATCTGCATAGGGATCCGTCGATCTGACGCCCAGGTGTGGCAGGCGGATCTACCTCGGATCCAGCACCTGCTTCACCATTGTTTTGGCCCGGATTTTCACCGTTTTGCACCGGATTTTCACCATTCTCTTCCTCTGCGAAATTCTGCACATCAGCACTAGCAATAGTATTAGCAGGATTAGTCCTTTGATCAATATTATTCACACCCCCATGATCAAAGACGGAGGTAGGTTGAAGTGATTCAGGAAGAAGCAGAATTTCTTTACGAAGAAGTGCACCGGCATTAGGATGAAGAGATTGAAACAGAAATACGGTTTCATCAAATACTACATCCCTAGAGATATAGACTCGACCAGTTTTGGCTTCGAGACATTTGACACCCTTATGACGAGAACTGTAGCCTAGGAACACACATTGTGTGGAGCGAAAAGCAAGCTTGTGAGAATTATAGGGTCGAAGATTAGGCCAACATGCACATCCAAACACACGAAGAGAGGAATAAGTGGGTTTGGTATGGAAGAGACGTTCATAGGGTGTGTCAAAGTTGATAGTTTTGCTTGGGAGTCGATTTATCAAATAAGTTGCTGTAAGGAAAACTTCATCCCAGAATTTTAGAGGCATCCCTGCATTTGCTAGGAGAGCTATACCCATCTCTACTATATGACGGTGTTTGCGTTCTGCTGAACCGTTCTGTTGATGAGCATGAGGACAAGACACATGATGAGATATTCCAATAGCTTTGAAAAAGGAATTGAGTTTTTCATATTCGCCACCCCAATCAGATTGAAGGGAGAGAATTTTCCTCCCAAACTGGCGTTCAACTAGTGCTTGGAAATCTTTGAATACATCAAGAACATCAGACTTCTTTTTGATAAGATAGATCCATGTGTATTTGCTAAAATCATCAATGAAACTTACATAGTAGCTAAATCTGCCAACAGAAGTGGCAGCTGGCCCCCATACATCAGAAAAAATTAATTCAAGGGGAAAGTTTGAAACACTACTAGAAGTAGGATATGGTAATTGATGACTTTTGGCTCTTTGACATGAATCACATACTGAATCTATACTAGAATCATCTAAGGATGAAATTTTATTACTCCTAAGCACACGTTGAACAGTAGAAAAAGAAGGATGCCCTAGATGACTATGCCACCTTGACGAGGAAATTTTGGTGACACTGAAGGCTTGTTTAATTGATCTCCAATCTTGAGGAACTAGGGGGTAAAGTCCACGCCTACATCTGCCTCTGAACAGAACTTTCTTCGTGACCTGATCCTTGATAAAAAAGAACCATGGATGAAACTCGATAAAAATATTATTGTCAAGAGTTAGGCGATGAACAGAAAGGAGATTCTTTGATGTACTAGGGACATGCAAGATATTCTTAATTTTCAGATTTTTATAGGGAGTGCGAATAATAGATTGACCAATATGACTAATTTCCATACCTGCTCCATTGGCGTTGTGCACTTGTTCTTGTCCTCTGTACTTTTCCCGGACGACCATCTTCTCAAGCTCTCCGGTGATGTGGTCCGTGGCTCCACTATCAGTGTACCAGTTTGTATCTATTCCATATGAGGATGTGCTAGCAGAGCCAACCACCCTCTCTTCAGGTTCATAGTCTTCCTCATAACGATGCCAACAATCAGTAGCACCGTGACCAGGTTTGCCACAGATCTGACATGTGGGTCGATCACGCCCACCATTGCGACCACCACGATTGTTGTTGTTGAAGTGGCGGCCTCCTCGATTTCCATAGCCGCCATTGCGGCCACCACGGCCTCCACGCTGTGCTCCGCGTCCACCACGGTAGCTGTAGTTGCCGCGTCCTCGTGCAGCAGCGTTTGCTGAAGACTTGAATCCCTCTGTAGTCCCTGCTTCTCCGAGCAGAGCATTGCGCGCGTCATAGTTAGACAGCCGCGCATACAGATCATCCAGGGTGATCTGCTCCTTTTGTGCATCAATGGCCGCAACCAGAGAGTTGTAGTCGCCTTCTAGCCCGGCCAAAATATATGACACCACTTCATCCTCAGCGAGCGGCTTTCCAGCCGCAGCGAGCTCGTCAGCAAACCCTGTCATCTTGGCAAAGTATGCAGCAACAGTCAAGTTTCCTTTGGAGCCTTTGGCAAGCTGAATCCGCAGATTATTGATCCGCGATCTTGACTGAGACGAGAACATGTTCTCAAGCGCGCTCCAGGCTTCGTGCGACGTGGTTTTGGAGATGACCTGCGTCAGGACCTCCTTGGAGAGGGTGTTGATCAAGTATGACAGAATATGTTGGTCCATCGCGATCCAGTCGACATACTCTGGATTCTCAGCAGATGAAGACGAGTCCTTCTCCTTCCCTGGGAGTTTTTCCTCAGGTGCAGCGATCGATCCATCTAGGTACCCGATGAGACGGGCCCCGCGGATTGCTGGGAGCACTTGGGCTTTCCAGAGGAGATAGTTCTCCCTTGTCAGCTTCTCGGTGACTTGCGACGCAGATAGATTCGGCAGAGGCGCCGGTGTCACCATGATCGCTAGATCTCGTCGAAGAAGAGGAGCTCTGATACCATGTAAGTTTCGGTAGATTTGTTTGGAAGCGTTGCCCTTTGTCTCGGGCACGTGTGCGTGTTTATATGAGCCAGGAATAGCCCCTGGCGTGGCGTACAAGATGAAGATTGCTAAGTATCCAAAACAGATACGAACTACCCAAACCCTTATATCTCTGGGTTGGTTACATAAAATACCTGAACACGACACATATTCTAACAGGCTCTAGAGTATTTGCCTCGGTGCAGTCAGCCGGCTGACCCTTCTCCGTTGTATCAGGTATTAATTTAGAGATGGAGCCATACAAGATGGGTCCTTGGATTAAATTAAGATTTGCCTCATGCACACAGCCGGACAACCAAATCAAGGTAATGCACGGCACATGAGAAACTATTTTTTTTCACATATATACAAGTAGATACTCTATTCCAAAGTTTAGGAATCTATTTATGAATATGTTTAGTCTAGGTTAAGATTTAATATGAAAGAAGAGCAGCGGCGACTGAGCAGTCCGGTGCCGGCGGCCCAGCGCTTCAGTAGTTTTTGATGTGAGAATACAAGGTTCGTGTTGCCCGGTATTCACGTGCAAATATTATTCAACCTCGATCGAAGAAACGTTTCACTATTTTGGTTGCAGCATGATGCCCAGCGATGGGAACGCACAAAGCAAACGTGTCTAACCAGGTAATAGAAGGTTGGGACTTAACAATTTGTTGTGGACAAACATCTGGTCTTGACCATCCTATCTCATTGCATACATAGGTGATTAAATAAATTATTATAGTTTATCTGTAAGAAAAAACTATTGCTAATGTTAATGCATGCAAAATGATGCCGAGTAGTTCAGCAACGGCAAACTTATTTGTTTGCTCCTAGGCACCAAGTTACCTCGGTATCGTCATCACCTTACAGAGAGCCAAACGGTGATGCCATTGAGCTGTCTACTACTGCTTAATTTGATTTCCGTGATACGTACATTATGTTATAATTTTTTTTAGCAAATGCCCCAGATGATTGTGAATATACAAGAAATTAATGATAGATTGAATATTGTTTAAATAATATGATGTTTTTGTCGTTAATAATTTTCTTTTTCATCATACATAAATTAATTAGTTAAACTATAGTTAAATTATATAAACCATTATAAATAAAATATATGAAAAATATTATGTAGACCCGTCAAACGTTACCTTACTTGCGCACACGGTTTCAGTACAACCATAGATGTATACCTCCTCTACTTGGTACATGTATAAGGTTTGTACAATGCACCGATTAATAGATTCTACATGGATATAGATCAAAATAGCATATGAATTCAATTATTGTAGATGTATATCTGCAGAACAAAATCTATATCAGAGCTGATTGATCGATATGTTTTCTTAGATTAAGAAAAATCGCATTGAAGTATTTTCAACTACAGAAGCTATGTAATTATAAATATAAAGGTATGACACCTTAGTAAGAACCCGCTGTTTGGAAAGAATATAACATCAGGATCTCTAGATTTTAGATACAGAAAGGACCTTTTTTCGATGCAGAAGATGTATGGCACTTGAGTACGAGTTGCGATTTGGAAAGATTATGAAATTCACAATCTCTCAGTATAGTTTCTGAGCCGTTACATCTTTTGCATATATATAAAGCCAGGCTGATATCTTATCGTTAATTTGCACCTCTGATTTATATGCAAAACTTAAGCGCAGCCTCACGTTTGGTGGAATTTAGTGGATGTGTTCCACCTTTCTATGTATCTATTATAAAATTTAAACACAGCCCAGTTGAACAAATTCAGTTCATATAGGCCGTGTTATAACAAGTATATATAATCATGCACATATGAGTATCAGCAATTGTATATAGAGATATCAAGCATCCGTTGATGCTTATTGATCATTGCATTGACATCAACATTTGAATGTTCCACGACTATTTGGCACAATCCTAATTTATTTTTGTAAAATATGCTTATTGATTATGTATCGTTCATGCCTACAGATGTACTATGCCCAGGAAGAACAATTGCATACATATTTTCTAAATGAGACCATACAAAACTTTATTCAACTTATTTTTGGAGAAAAATAAGGATAAAAACATGAGACAATCCAGAAAGCGATTGATCATGATCAAATTTATAAGCTCACTTGGATATTGAGAATTTACCCATAAGAATAGGATTCTTTTCAATTATGAGTCATTATACACCTAGCAGATCTGACATTATATGGTTGTCTCATGTACATTAGAACAAAATTATTCTTTAGACCACATCGTAGCCTGTTTTCAATTGTAAAACTAACACCAACAAGGAATGAAGTGTAATTATACATACTAATCTAATATATGTCATATGCATAAATGAAATATATGCATGTTAGTATGGTGTTTTTGTAGGCGACCTCATAATCACTGGACAGATATTAAAAAATATTAACGTCTTGGAATATTCATAATGGTGGTTATAAACATATTCCTTTTATCATGCAATTTAAAATTAAATAAATCCATTTATCAGTCACTTTCAACACACCAAAAGTTGATGCCCTCGCATTTGCGAGGGCCACTATGCTAGTTAATGTAACAATGACAGTATCCAGAAGTTGATCTCCGTTTAGACCTGACAGTGTCCACCTTCTCTTTCCAACCTGAATTTTTCGCCAGGGGTCTTCGCACGTCGTCGTCCATGAACGGGACACCCTGGCGACCGTTTCGCAGAGTGCCCCTGCTAGTGATCGCGCGCATCACCATCAGTTCACACAAAATATCGCCGTCGCCGTTGACATGAGTATGACCCAAATAGTCCAAGGTAAGGAACGCGATGGCTTGGTCACTGACTTGTCGCACGCTGGTTTCTTTCTTTTATAGTAGTAGTAGCAGCAGCTGAGTAGTAATACTAGTATAGTGTACCGCGAACACGGTTTTCTTTCTTGCCGAGTCATCGTCTCTTGAGCCAAGGGGCCTAGCTGGAACCTCGCTTTCTCTAATCGCGCATCCGAACTAACCCCAGGAATGCCTTTTGATCTCGCAATCAGGTGTGGCAGTTTCGGAGTACGCGCATACACTGACGGAAACTCAAACGACCCAATATATATCGATGCCAGGTTATCTGCTCCCTCCACGGCAAACTTGCTTCTAGCCTTTCTTTGGCCCATCACTAGCTAGTGTTCAAGCATTTCGTTCCTGAAACTGTATCCCCGTCTCCTTTCGTCAGAGCACCAAGGCATTCCGTGAAAGCCAGCCGCGATGACGCAAAAGATAGTGATCAAGGTGGAGATGTCCAGCGAGAGGTGCCGGTCAAAGGCAATGGCGCTGGTGGCGGCCACATCGGGGGTGGACTCGGTGGCGCTCGCCGGAGATCCCAAGGACCAGGTGGTGGTGGTCGGCGACGGCGTCGACCCCGTCAAGCTCACCACCGCGCTAAGGCCTTGTTTGGTACTAGTGTTTTAGTGGGGATTAGTGGGGATAATACTGCAGAGTATTGGGTGAATTTTTGTTCGAATCTCCACTAGGTAGGGGTAGTATTGGGGATTGAAAAATTGCACTAAAATTTGGAGAAAAGTGGGGATAAGTGGGGATTAAACTCGCTCATACTCTAGCACCAAACATGCATTGGGGATAAGTGGGGATTTGAAGTTTGGAGCGGATTATCCCCACCAATCCCCACTAAAACTCTAGTACCAAACAAGCCCTAAGGAAGAAGGTCGGCCACGCGCAGCTCCTGCAGGTCAGCGACGCCAAGAAGGAGGAGGAGAAGAAGAAGCCGGCCGAAGCCGCCGCTGCCGCCACCGCTGTCGAGTACCCGTGGCACTACTACCAGTACTACCCTTCGCACTCGGTGCCGGTCTACGAGCACCCCGCCGGCGCCTATGGTTACCAGCAGTACCACTCCCGGCCAAACACATGCTCCATAATGTAGATTGAGCTGACGGATTTTTGTAAACGGCAGGGTACACGAAAGGTTGCATGCCTACGATCCTACGCATAGAGTTCTTGAGTATTCTTTTTGTTCTTCGATCAAGGGTGCTAGTAGGGTCGCAAATTCCAAACGTGGATTTGTGTAGTGCTGTTTCTTGTGTAGTAATTAATTTATCAATTCATTTGCCTCTCATTTGAGTAGTCACTACGGGAATTTGATTTATGGGATTTGCTAGGTTTTTTTTTTTTGAGAAATAGCTGAGAACTAAGTTCGTGATCAGTCAAGTCCTACACTGTTAGATTTGATTCGTGATTTGTGGTAGTTATCAATTGCAATATGAATTACAATTGAAATTTGATGACACTGTTGTTAGTCGCATGAGAAATAGCCACACCCTTAATTTATAGAGTATTAAAACACTCAGTATAGCCCAAAACATACATGTTTTTTTTTTGACTTTTTAGAGTTATTAAAGTAGACGCACTACCATAAAAAAAAATTATTTACATGGAGATCTCAAAAAAGAAAAAGAAAAATGCAATACCCAAGGTAAACTAGGAAAAAACTAAGAAACACGGGTTCGTGGGTCATCTTTGAAGGACAAATGCATTCATGTGTACTTTAGAGGATCCACGTCCCGAATCAGAACTACATCATGTAAGAGAAGAGTCAGATTGGTGAAAACCCTTCTATTGCCTTCATTTCAAACTACCCATAAGTGCTCAAAATCCTAACCTCCCTCCCTCCCGTGGTGCTCTCCAGGGCGCCGCCGGGCGGCCCAGATCCAGCCGCCGACTTCCCCTCCCTCGAGCTGCATCTCTCCCGCTGCTGCCGCCAGCGTCTGCCGCGGTGGCAGCGGTCCCTGGTACCGAAGGTGCTCGTGTGGAGGATCGCGGCGGCTGTCCGTTGGTGCGGCTGGGGCGGTGTCAATGGCATGGTCGTGGACGGAGGTCGGGGCGGCGTTCCCGGCCTGGCGGCGGCTGTCTCGCCGGACGGTGGTGGCACGCCACGGGTCTAGGTCCCCCACCTAGGGTCGCCGTCCTGTGGCGGCGCGGTGGGGCGTGGGGTGATTCGGCTGGTGGAGGGATACAGAGGCGTCGCTACGGCAGCGGCGGCCCTTGGTGGTTGCAGTCGGCGGCGGCCTCGAGTTAATGCCGGTGGCGGCGCGGCCATGGCCTGATCTGGGCTCAGATGGGCTTGGTGGGCTGCGGTTTCGCGATTGTCTAGGGCTCCTGCGTAGCCTGCTGGCTCCCGCATCCCAGGGTCGTTCGTTCTACCAGATTTTCGGTGTGACGGGTGGCAGGGATGGCCGATTGCGTGGGGGCTCGGCCTGAATAAAATCAGTGTTCCTAGGGTTTCTCTCGCGCCAAGACGAAGACCTCTTTGTTTCATGTCCTACTGAATTTGGCTGGATTGTTGAGTTCCGGAAGGCTCCGTTGGTGAATGTAACAGTGCATGTTATGCTTGGAGTTTACTGGATCGGTGGTATTCGGTCGTGTGCACCCATGCTTTTATTCCGACCGTTTGGTTCTAGAGGGAGTGGCGTGAAGCTCTACTCAATGTTACCATTAGATGACACTCTGGTCCATGGTGAAATCAGATGCGGAAAATATCACGAAGGTCAGATTGGAGGTTCGAGTCTCTACGATGTTGAGGAACTTGCTTGGTATTCTCGGTTTGCAGCAGCAGTATGCAAGAGGGGGCGGCATCACAGGTGAAGTTCAGAGTCTTAAAGCATCTCCACTCGCCCTCCTCAAAGGCCCCAAATATGCTTTTGGGGGGCGCCGGCGCCAGAAAACGCGCCGAACCGCGGTCCCCAAAATAGATTTTTGTTCGGCGCGGCCCGAATTTACATCCGGCGCCCCCAGGCCGAAGCCAGTAGAAAGGGAGACTAGCGGGCGCGCCGGACGGCTGGAAAATCGCCGCATGGCAGCCTTGGCAGTGAGATGAGCATCTTCCCGCCAGTTCCGTCTCTTCCCGTCTACATCTTTCCACCAGTTCCGCCGCTTCCCGCCATTGTCGCCGCTATATAAAGCCGGGAAGCGGTGAAAGGGACACATCTCATCCTAGTTTTACAGATTTCTCCCACGCATCTCACCCGTGGAGCCCGGTGATCTTGCTATACACACGCGGAGGTGGAGGCGCTCAGCGCCTCAAACTACCCCTGCCTGCCGGGGTTCATATGCCCCCCGGGCAGGCGCCTGAGCGGCGCTAGCGTGCCGGTTTCCCCGGGCCCCCAAGGTGCAGCTCGACGTGCGGCCATCACTCACCAGTACTACGTCGAGCTCACCCCCGAGCAGCGCATGGATCCCCGCTGGGATCCCGACAACGCCACAACTTGGGATGCCTTCTTCGCCAATCGCCGGGATATGGAGCTCGCCAGGTACGAGGGGGACGTGCCGCCTCCCATGGACAACAACGAGGTTGTACGGCGGCTATAGCGGGGCGGACGAACTCTCGAGGGAGTGATGAACCACATTTTGGCGGGCGATTACCCCCGCCTACGATACCCTCACTTCCAGTCGCCGAAGAAGAGTGGCAGCGACGGCGACGGCTTCGTTACCCGGATGCCATATCCCCCCACCCCCCACAGCTGGGAGAGCAGGAGGAGGGACCAGAGTCGAAGGCGCCGACGGAGTACGCCATGGTCGCCAATGACTTCAGGTGCCCCGGCGGCGACCCGAAAGATTTCCCGGGCCAACGCGTGGCCATCCGCGCCTCTCTGAAACTGCCACTCCCACGCCGGTGGAGGCTGGTCGGTCCTAGTGGGTGAAGGAGGAACAGGCCTACCGTGCACGCTGTGGTAGCGACGGCCTATGCTGTAGTCGCTGCGGCCATTTGTCCCCGCAACGACCACCACCACCGCCGCCGCCTCGTAGGTTCGAGCCGCCCCCGACGAGCGACGAAGATGTTTCCTCCTCCGACGACGACTACGAGTACATGTACTATAGGCCTATATAAGAGTATGACTAGTCTTTTATTTATTTTATGGAATAAAAGTTATTTTATTGAAAATGTGTATACTTCCTATGGGGGGGTCACGGCTGGGGGGCCGATCGACCCCCATTTTTTGGTAACCGCCGGAGCCCCCCCCCCCCCCCCCATATGGGCCAAATAACGGCTGCACCGGAGCCTATATGGGGGGCAGGGGCGAGTGGAGATGTTGTTACCTTTCATGGTGAAAATTTAAGGTCTGACCTTAATTGGTTTTGCCTAGCAATGGCTTTTTTGAAGGCATTGTTTTCAGAACGGAGACTATCTTAGGGTGAAAATGTCAACACCCGGGTTTTTAAGTCCGGATGCCCTATTATATCATACATCGCAATCCCAGGAAGATTGTTATTGCGAGACATAATAGTAAGTCGTTCAGAGTCATCATTTATTACAACACATAAGGTCTTACATCGATGGATCACATGATCCAATATTACACAAATAGATTGTTCAACATCACACATAAGTAGCGGAAGCGTAGTAGTAGTAGTGGACTCATAATTCCACAGCAACTTGACGTTAGAAGACGATCCTAGTTATCATAGACGTCCTGCTGTCCGTCATCCCGATATTGTTGCTCCTCTTCATAGTCCGCATTTGAATAGCCAGGGCAAAGCCATGAGTACTTTTAAAGTACTCGCAAACTAATACTAAGGTAAAGCATAATGTATTGTAGTAAAGGGGGGTACTAAGCTCTAAGTTTATTTGCATAAAGCCAAGTTTCTTTGAATAAACATTTGATAAAAATCCTCATTATTTAGTAGACTAACTCAAGTGGGAACATTAGTGTCATTCCCATCATTCATTTGGGATTCAAGACAATTCATCAATCACTATTACTATCTCAACATAAAACCTGATAATGGAAGTAGTATGGCCCTTCCAACCGTCCGTAACCGTGGACACGGCTATTCGAATAGGTTTAACACTCTGCAGAGGTTGTACTCTTGTGCCACAACTTTTGATTACATCCGTCGAGGATAACCTCGAATCATCGTAACTCAGTACGCGGATCATCAACCATAACCTTTCACTTATATGTCCTAGTATAGGCACCTCTCCCCATGAGCTTGGCCTCCCGGTGAGAACCAACTGTTAACGGGCTGCACAGCTTGGGTCGTACAATCACCTCATGAGTCACATCATTTCTCATATACGGAGGCAGCCTCAGCGTAACCCCTATGATGCTTGTTTAGAGGGAACCCATACTAAAATACACAAGTTTCTAGTTAAGCCCTACCCATAATCAGGTATTGTGGGGGTACTTGTATAATTGGAAAGGTATCGCATTCAAACCCATCTCAGTTTTAAAAAAATCACCATCTTCTCTTGGTCATATTCACCTTCAAAGTCCTTCCTTGGAATGAACCATCATTCCCAAGGTTTCAATTTCATATCAACATCACTTGTTCCCATCTAGAGTAGTCAAATTTTAATTGATTAGCAATAGCCACTAAATGAGGGTGCTAATCTAACTTTGATTTGTGTTTATCTAACCCAAGTATTGTTCTAGACCAAGTGAATCATAAATCAAAAGGTACTTTGAAGTAAATAAGCCAAAGTAAAATTAAGTAAAACATGGGATAGGTAATACATAAAAGTAAAGTGTGATGATGCCTTTGCTCTTGTAGAGCTAAGCATTTGTATTTAGCAAGGGTTAGCTTGCCTTGGGCTGAGTAGTGATCAAAGTTCTCTTCCTCCTCTTGGGAATAAGCCTCCTCTTCTTGGTAATCCTCGTTACTAGCGTCTATATACGAATACGAGGTATAAATACTAAGACAAACTCATATGCTAAACTAAGAACACTCAAAGAGTTCACACTCTAGTCCTAATATCAATCAAACATGACATGGTGAGTTTATTGGATGAATTCTTATTTAATAGAAAAATAATTTCCTCTCATTATTAATTTTTAATATGTAGATCCTTAGAGAAATTTCATTTCTTCTCTTTACTTTATAATAAGTTTTAATCTCATCATATAATAATCAGGTATGAAATATAGGTTGACCCAAGTCAACATTTCATATCTATTATATGTGAGTCTTAATTTAATTTAAGTGCTACCCTACACATGTTATCATATTATTATTTTAGATGCATTAAAATCTCTAAGTAATATTTATCAAGGGTTCTTTAGCCTAGGTTATTCCCCCTGGTTATATTACTTAGGATCAAGATTTAAATGAGAGAGTAGCTCTCATACTATTCATTAAATTTGAATTTCAAGTTAAATGGTGCTAGAATTAACTACATAGCTATTTTATTTGATCTAGTCCATGATCATGCAAATAACCTGACTATATTATTGCATAATTAATTAGAGAACATCATTTGTGATTTATTAGAATTGGAATCAACTTAAAATCATTTATAGATTATTTTTAATAATTATTTGAAGTCAGAAAAGGCTCTGTCTTGTTATTTTTATCATTTAAAAATTAATACGAATTTGGATATGCGGCCAGTGGCATTAGTTAGATAATTTTATGGGCTTTCCAAAGATATAAAGTTTGCTAGATTTGGTTTGGCAGATTTCAAATTATTCAATTTTTACTAAACCATCTGCAGCACAATTCATATTAAGTTTAAACCTCTATTTGAATTTTGGGCCGGCGGGAAAAGCTAACGGGCCGAAACGATTTAAACCCACTTCGCAGCCCAGCAAGCAACGGTGCGGCGGGCTGCGCGACAGGTGGGGTCCACTCGGTGCCTCATAACACGCCGAAGCGGTACGAGTGATAGGGAGCGTCGGATCAAACGCAGATCAACGGCTGGCGTGCGTCGTCGTCCCCGGCGAGACTCCGGCGAACCCAGAGCGCCAGGGGGGTCGGAGAGCTTACCAGGCCGTTGCAGGTCTCGGCAATGTGCGTGGGGAAGTGGTGGTCGATGAGGAAGCGGCTGGTGCAGTTGTGGAGCTCGGGGAGGCTCCAATCGACGCAGAGCTTCGCGGGCTCCGGCGGGCTCGAGCTCGCAATTCGAGCAGCTCCGGCGAGCTCGGCTAAATTGACGGTGTAGAAATGCTCGGTGAGGAGAGGAGGAGATGGTGTGTGAAGTGAGGGTGCCGATCGTTGGTATTTATAGATGGAGGGAGGTGGCCGAGGGTGCTGCAAGGGCGCGGCCATGGCGCGGCTTCTGTGGTGCGCCAAAGGGCAAGGCGAGGACGGCTACGGCTAGGCGGGTCCTGGCGATGCTCAACGGGTATTGGTGCGGACGAAAAAGCTACGGACGCGCTCGAGTTCTTCCAGTCATCATCGCGGTACCCGCGGTACGTCGACGACGAGGACGACGGTGACGAGGCTCGGGCGGTGCTCGAGCATGTCTAGGACGTAGAGTGAGTGGAGTGGAGGCTAGACGCAGTGGTAGGGATGCGGGCGAGGACGAGCGCGTTCGAGTGCACGGCGTCCTGGCGCGCTCCAGAGCGCGCTCACCGCGGCATGGGCACGGTACTGGCATCAACTTGGCGCGTTCTGGCCAATGCCAAGGCTTGGCTTTGCTCGTGCGTGTACCATTCGATTCCTTGTGCTGTGTAGATGCTCCAGGACAAAGGCAGAGGTTAAAACACGGGCTGGAGATGGAGATGCCAAAGTGGCCGGCATGGTGGAGTTGTGCATAGTTTAGGGTTTTTCCATGGCTTTAATCGACCATGCAAGTACTGGGCTAGAGGCAGGGGGTATAGAACTAGCTCATGATCACATTTGCAAAGGGGTTTAGCCTCAAATCTGTTGGACAAAAGGGTGTTGCTCATTACTGAAATTATGCCTGCCAAGTGTTCGACACAATGGCCGCATGAAGAAAATTTTCAAATTTTGAAATTCTTTTTGGTGAATCTCTTTTATATAATTATTGTGATGTAATGGTGGTGGTGGTACTCAATTTGGAAATGAAATGCAAAGTTTCAAATTTGAGATGATCTTCATTTTATTCTCTGGTCCTGTTTTGGCAATTAATTTCTGGTCAACCTAGTCAACTCTGGACCTGGTGGTCAACATGAAAAGTGTTCACCTTGACATGGTCTTGGATGACATGGCTTTGGTTGACAAAGTTTAGTTTAGGTTTTAAGAAATACAGGGGTGCAAAGTGGTGAAGAAAATATTTTTCACCAAAGTGACCATTATCATATGTATGATGAGTTCTTGATTTCTCTTGCTTTGATTCATGATTCAATGATGCAATTGTGTTAGTTTATCATATTAAAGCTTTTTAGAAGCAAGGAAGCAAGCAATTATGGCCTTGGTGGTGGTTTTGTATTTTTGCATATGGTGTATGTGAGTGATGAAGGGATTTTTCTTATTTTCTTTGTTTCTCCTCAAGCTAGGGTTTTGTGATCTTGATTAGGGTTCATATAGTAATTGAATTACATGCTAACACTCATCATGGCAATAGCACACAAGAAAAATCACTTAGATGCACAACACTATATGTGGCACTATATGCATAGAAAAAGTTTTTGTTAATTGTAAATTTTGAGTAATTGACATATCACTTGCTTTATTATTTGTTGAAAACTTGGGATGTTACAAACCCTTCCCCTTACAAAAGATCTCGTCCCGAGATCTGGAAGAAAACTAGGTACTAAAGAGATTGGGGTATTCAGTCTTCATAAAGTCTTCTCTTTCCCAAGTGGCTTCTTCTGTGGTTACTCCATTGTATCTTCGAAACTTGATACTCCGTGTACGAGTGGTTCTGAATGCTTCCTCCAGAATGCGAATAGGTACTTCGCGGTAGGTTAGATCTGAGTTGATATCCACAGTACGATGGTCAATGTTCTTGAACACCTCGGTCTTCTCAGTACCTCCAAGCACTTGGAGTAATGAGATATGAAACACATTGTGCACCGTTGACATTTCTTGTAACTCTAGTTGATAGGATACTTCTCCTCGGCGACTCAGGACTTTGAAAGGTCCGACATAACGGGGTGCGAGCTTTCCTTTAAGCTGGAATCTCTGCATTCCTTTAAGAGGGGACACCTTGAGATATACGAAATCTCCGATCGCAAAAGTCATCTCTCGGCGCTTATCGGCGTAGCTCTTTTGTCTTGATTGAGCGGTCTTGAGGTACTCACGGATCTTGTGAACCTTCTCTTCAGCTTCTCGGAGAATATCTGGTCCAAAAACTTGACTCTCTCCAACTTCCGACCAATTGGAGGGGGCACTTCCTTCCGTACGAGCTTCAAAGGGGCCATCGCAACCGGCTTGGTAGCTTGTTGTATGAGAATTCTGCGTACGGCAAACAGTCTTCCCACTTGGATCCATATTCCAACACACTCTCAGCATATCTTCTAGTATCGGTTGACTCGTTTTGTCCATCCGTCGAGGGTGATAGGTGTACTAAAGTTCACCTAGTTCCGAGTCCTTCATGTACCTTCGCCAAAATTGGAGGTGAATTGGGATCCTCTATCGAGATACTATTGACTTCGGAGTTCGTGCCTGACTATCCGTGAGATATATAACTCTGCCGTCTTGGTCCTTGATAGGTGGTCTTGACGGGGATGAAATGGGCGACTTTGGTCAATCTATCGACCACTACCCAGATAGAATCATTCCCCTTACTAGATTTGGGCAATCCGGTGATGAAGTCCATTCCTACGGAATCCCACTTCCATTCGGGAATGCAGGGGCTGTAGTAGTCCTGCGGGTCGTTGGTGTTCTGCCTTGACTCTCGACGGATGTCACACTTGGCGATGTAACTCCCGATTTCTCGCTTCATCCCATGCCACAACTTCCTTTAAGTCCTGGTACATCTTAGTACCTCCGGGGTGAATAGAATACAAGGTGTCATGGGCTTCTTTTAGAATCACTTGTTTCCACTCTGAATCTGACACGCACAAGCGTCCGTTGTACCAAAGTACTCCTTCTTCATCAATAGTGAATCCCGGTGCCTTTCCTGCTGCTAGCTTTTAATCCCGTCAATGCTTGCATTGCTCTTCTGGGCTTCCTTGATTTGACTAATCAGGGTGGGTTGGAGTTCAATGCTGGCGAGAAATCCTTCACTCACTAGCTCCATTCTGTTCAAACTCTTGGTGAAGGCTAGGTTGTTCTTTGGCAATCATGGAGTTCAACTGACACGGCAGTCTACTCAAAGCATCTGCTACTACGTTGGCCTTGCCTGGGTGATAGTGAATATCCATATCATAATCCTTGATTAACTCTAACCATCTCCTTTGCCTCATGTTCAGTTCCTTCGGTGAAGATATACTTCAAACTCTTGTGATCCGAATAGATCTCGCATCGATTACCCATGAGGTAATGACGCCATACTTTCAAGGCTAACACTCTGCTGCTAGCTCTAGGTCATGGGTTGGATAATTCTGTTCATGTTGCTTCAAGCTGGACAGGTATGAGATCACCTTGCCTTCTTGCATAAGTACACATCCAAGACCAATCTTGGAGGCATCACAATACACATCAAATGGTTTGGTGATGTCCGGCATAATCGATTGGGGCTGACGTCATCTGTTCTTGAGCTGTTGGAAGCTCTTTCACACTTGTTCGTCCATTCGAACTTCTTGTCCTTTTTCAACAATTGAGTCATTGGTCTGGCTATGCTCCTTCAACGAATCGGCGGTAATATCCCGCCAATCCGAGAAATGCACGGACCTCGGTCTGGTGGTTGGGGCTTTCCATTCCAACGGTCTTTATCTTTGAGGGTCAACGGCAATTCCTCCGGACAAGATATGTCCCAAATCCTACTTCCTCAACCGAACTCACACTTGCTGAACTTGGCATACAATGGTGTTCCCGAAGAGTCTCTAACACCATTTCCAAGTGTTGCTCATGTTCTTCTTCAGTTTTGGAGTAGATAAGGATATCGTCGATGAAAACAACGACAAACTTATCCAGGAAGTTCATGAAGATCTTATTCATGAGATTCATGAAATAAGCGGGGCATTGGTCAATCCAAATGACATGACATTGTACTCGTACAATCCATATCGTGGTGAAGGCAGTTTTGGGAATGTCCGATGCACGGATTTTCAGCTGATGGTAACCTGTCCTAAGATCAATCTTAGAAAACACGGTGGCACCGGTCAACTGGTCAAACAGGTCTTCTATTTTGGGCAGGGGATACTTGTTCTTGATGGTGACATCGTTGAGTTTGCGGTAATCCGTACATAAACGAATAGTACCATCCTTCTTATCCACAAACAAAACGGGTGATCTCCAGGGTGATGCACTTGGTCTAATCAAACCTTTGGCTAACATGTCATCCAGTTGTTTCTTCAGTTCCACTAATTCTGCCGGTTCATGCTTAAGCTCTCGGCTATAGTCCGGTTCGGGGATTAACTCGATGATAAACTCGATATCCCGATCTGGGGCATACCGGTAGGTCTTCAAAACACATCAGGTATCGACAGACGACTCGATTTGATCCGGGTGGGTTTGGTTAAACTCGGTTGCAGGTAAATTTTGGCAGTTTTTAGAGATGTGCTCCACTAACACTCCGGTGCTACTAGTCATGGTGATGGCCTTCTTGGCACAATCAATCAATCCATGATGTTTGGACATCCAGTCCATACCCAGTACTACCTCTAAACCTTTTGTTCCCAGAACAATTAGATTGGCATAGAAATCTATTTCATGAATCCTGATAGGAACATCTTTGCAAATTTTTCTAGCTTTAGTTGTTGATCCAGGTTTGCACTACCATGACATGCTTCAAACTGATGGGTTGAATCTTACTAGTGCATGCAAATTCTTCCGTAACAAATGAATGCGATGCTCCGAATCAAACAGCACTCTTGCAGGTATTGAGTTAACAGAGAACATACCCACGACATCTGGGGCTTCCTGAGCTTCTTCCGCACTCATGTGAAAGAGGCGCTGCGGTGTTCGGGTTGTTGGGCGAACTTCTTGTTGTTGGCGACACGGCGTTGCTGCTGAGCAGGGCCGGTGGTGTTGGCGGCCATCTTGGCGAGTCGCTGGGGACACTCTTTGGAGAAGTGCCCCAACACACCGCACTCATAGCAGTTGATGGTGGACTTGTCCTTGGGGCGCAGGGACATCATTGCTCCCAGTCCTTGGAGCAATGTTGGTGTTGGGATTGGCAGGGGCTCTTGTCGGGCGCGGTTGAAGTTGTTGTTGTGGTGGACGAAGTTGTTGCTGTTGTGGGGGTGTCCTCCCGTCCGGGGTTTCCTCCTCCGGTTCGATAACCGGCGCGACATCTCTGGTGACTGTTGTTTCGGGGTGAAGCCTCCGCTTGAGCGAGCGAAACTTGGAGTTGTTGCTGGGCCCACTCTGGTGCATCATGCGACGCTTGCGGTTTTCGTTGGCCTGGTTCAGCTTGCCCTCCATCTGGATGGCGGAGTCAACAAGGGCTTCGAGGTCGAAAAGGGATGTTGACCAACACGTGCATCTCATCGTGCATCCGTTCAGGAACCTCTCCTTCCTCTTCTCGGTGGTATCGGTCTCATCCGGGCGTACCTTGACAAGGTGAGGAACTTGTCGCGGTTCTACCACGGTCGACGGCCTTGCTTTAACTCGCGGAACTCATCCCGCATCTTCTTGATGAGACCTGGTGGCACATGGTACTTGCTAAACTTGAGCTTGAAGTCTGCCCAAGTCATGAGCTGCCCGGCATTCAATGCGCGAGCACTCGTCCACCAGCACGTGTGGTCCTGCCAGATAGTGAGTGGCAAACAGCACCTTGTCATTTGCCTCCACTCCGGCAACCTCAAGATTGTTCTCCATTGTGGAGCCAATCATCAGCATCAAGGGGTTCCTCTGTCTTGCTAAACACCGGTGGGTTGGTGTTCTGAAAGTTCTTCAACTTGGAGCCCGGGTGATCATGGTTTCCGTGGCCTTGGTTGTTCTGTGCTAACTGTTGAAGTACAGCTAAGTTAGCCGCCTTTCATCCTATCCACTTCTCTTTCAGCCAACATCTGTTGCAGTATCTGCGTCAGCGCATCCGGATTGGCGTTGCGATTGGAATGTGCCATCTGAACAGAGATATGGATCATGAGATAAGAGGGACAATTTCTATGGCTTAATGTTGGGGAAATAAACTCACATTTATTTAAAACATGGTTCATAATATACAACTATTACACATACGAAACAGAGTCATGAAGGTAGCACTTATTACAAGCCAACATTCCGGAGGGTTTGAAGAACCCTTTCAACAAGCTACGATACAAGGGGCGAATACAAAGGACCGATACATCTCAGGCTACGCGGTGCTCAAGGAGAGGATGGAAGCTATCCATCGATGCGGAGCGGGAAGGTGGTGTCCATCCCGGCAGGCAGGTCTGGTGGAAGTCGTCGTCTCCTCCTCCTCCGGCTCGTAGTCGTTGTCGTTGCTGACGTAGGAGTAGCCATCCCCTTGGATGTCTTCCCCTCGCCTTCTCCCTCCAGGATCTGGAGCTGCTCCACCGAGTGGAGATGGTCTCCTTCAGGACGGCGATCTTGGTCTTGAGGCGGTGGATGGTGGCATCCCTCTTCGCGACCAGCTGGCGCAGAGTCCTGCGCTCCTTCGCGATGACCTTGATGGTCTCCGCGTACGGTTCAGCGCTGCTGAGTGTGGTTGGCGGCGGAGCGGGGTCGCTCAGCGCGGACCGAGTCTCGTACAGCATGTAGTCGAGGTGGTCCACATGGTGCCTCAGCACGGGGTGGTACGGCAGGCTGAGGGGCAGACCAACAGAGGAGTGCCTTGCGAAGTGCGCAGCGTTCCCCTTCGATGGCCAGCGAGTTCTGCCCGCACGACGAGCGAGAGACTCTGCAGCATGGGCGAGTCCATCCACCCAAGTGTTCTCGCGGAGCGAGAACTGGATCTGGCGGAACATGGGTGACTCCGGCTTTCCCGGAAGGTTAGCCATGATCAGCCATTGGAGCTGGCCGTTGTCCGAGATCTGACCCCCGTAGAACACGGGAGGCGTGCGTCCGAGGAAGTCGGTGAGAGCGAACAGATCGCGCTCGAAGATCAAGTCTCCCCCGTTCGCCAAGTCGTAGACTTGGGTCTGGAGAAAGGGCTCCGTCGGGATGATGGGATCCATCTGTAGAGGGAGTGACAAATAAGTTAATAATTGTCAGTGTTCAAAATTTTAAGTAATAATCAATGAAATGGATTATTTTGAAAAGGAATTCCAAGGTAAGGGTATGAGTATATTTTCATAACTATTTTATTTTAAACTAAGTTTGTTGGACGTCCATTCTAACTAAGGTCTTCTAAGGTCAAACAATGGCTCTGATACCAACTTGTCAACACCCGGTTTTTAAGTCCGGATGCCCTATTATATCATACATCGCAATCCCAGGAAGATTGTTATTGCGAGACATAATAGTAAGTCGTTCAGAGTCATCATTTATTACAACACATAAGGTCTTACATCGATGGATCACATGATCCAATATTACACAAATAGATTGTTCAACATCACACATAAGTAGCGGAAGCGTAGTAGTAGTAGTGGACTCATAATTCCACAGGCAACGCTTGACGTTAGAAGACGATCCTAGTTATCATAGACGTCCTGCTGTCCGTCATCCTGATACTGTTGCTCCTCTTCATAGTCTGGCATTTGAATAGCCAGGGCAAAGCCATGAGTAGTACTCGCAAACTAATACTAAGGTAAAGCATGATGTATTGTAGTAAAGGGGGTACTAAGCTCTAAGTTTATTTGCATAAAGCCAAGTTTCTTTGAATAAACATTTGATAAAAATCCTCATTATTTAGTAGACTAACTCAAGTGGGAACATTAGTGTCATTCCCATCATTCATTTGGGATTCAAGACAATTCATCAATCACTATTACTATCTCAACATAAAACCTGATAATGGAAGTAGTATGGCCCTTCCAACCGTCCGTAACCGTGGACACGGCTATTCGAATAGGTTTAACACTCTGCAGAGGTTGTACTCTTGTGCCACAACTTTTGATTACATCCGTCGAGGATAACCTCGAATCATCGTAACTCATACGCGGATCATCAACCATAACCTTTCACTTATATGTCCTAGTATAGGCACCTCTCCCCATGAGCTTGGCCTCCCGGTGAGAACCAACTGTTAACCCGGGAACTGCACAGGGCTTGGGTCGTACAATCACCTCATGAGTCACATCATTTCTCATATACGGAGGCAGCCTCAGCGTAACCCCTATGATGCTTGTTTAGAGGGAACCCATACTAAAATACACAAGTTTCTAGTTAAGCCCTACCCATAATCAGGTATTGTGGGGGTACTTGTATAATTGGAAAGGTATCGCATTCAAACCCATCTCAGTTTTATATCAAAAATCACCATCTTCTCTTGGTCATATTCACCTTCAAAGTCCTTCCTTGGAATGAACCATCATTCCCAAGGTTTCAATTTCATATCAACATCACTTGTTCCCATCTAGAGTAGTCAAATTTTAATTGATTAGCAATAGCCACTAAATGAGGGTGCTAATCTAACTTTGATTTGTGTTTATCTAACCCAAGTATTGTTCTAGACCAAGTGAATCATAAATCAAAAGGTACTTTGAAGTAAATAAGCCAAAGTAAAATTAAGTAAAACATGGGATAGGTAATACATAAAAGTAAAGTGTGATGATGCCTTTGCTCTTGTAGAGCTAAGCATTTGTATTTAGCAAGGGTTAGCTTGCCTTGGGCTGAGTAGTGATCAAAGTTCTCTTCCTCCTCTTGGGAATAAGCCTCCTCTTCTTGGTAATCCTCGTTACTAGCGTCTATATACGAATACGAGGTATAAATACTAAGACAAACTCATATGCTAAACTAAGAACACTCAAAGAGTTCACACTCTAGTCCTAATATCAATCAAACATGACATGGTGAGTTTATTGGATGAATTCTTATTTAATAGAAAAATAATTTCCTCTCATTATTAATTTTTAATATGTAGATCCTTAGAGAAATTTCATTTCTTCTCTTTACTTTATAATAAGTTTTAATCTCATCATATAATAATCAGGTATGAAATATAGGTTGACCCAAGTCAACATTTCATATCTATTATATGTGAGTCTTAATTTAATTTAAGTGCTACCCTACACATGTTATCATATTATTATTTTAGATGCATTAAAATCTCTAAGTAATATTTATCAAGGGTTCTTTAGCCTAGGTTATTCCCCCTGGTTATATTACTTAGGATCAAGATTTAAATGAGAGAGTAGCTCTCATACTATTCATTAAATTTGAATTTCAAGTTAAATGGTGCTAGAATTAACTACATAGCTATTTTATTTGATCTAGTCCATGATCATGCAAATAACCTGACTATATTATTGCATAATTAATTAGAGAACATCATTTGTGATTTATTAGAATTGGAATCAACTTAAAATCATTTATAGATTATTTTTAATAATTATTTGAAGTCAGAAAAGGCTCTGTCTTGTTATTTTTATCATTTAAAAATTAATACGAATTTGGATATGCCAGTGGCATTAGTTAGATAATTTTATGGGCTTTCCAAAGATATAAAGTTTGCTAGATTTGGTTTGGCAGATTTCAAATTATTCAATTTTTACTAAACCATCTGCAGCACAATTCATATTAAGTTTAAACCTCTATTTGAATTTTGGGCCTGGGCGGGAAAAGCTAACGGGCCGAAACGAATTTTAAACCCACTTCGCAGCCCAGCAAGCAACTGGTGCGGCGGGCTGCGCTGACAGTGGGGTCCACCTGTCGGTGCCTCATAACACGCCGACGGTACGAGTGATAGGGAGCGTCGGATCAAACGCAGATCAACGCGGCGTCGTCGTCGCCGGTCGGGAACCAGCGCGCAGGGCCGGGAGAGCTTAGGGCCGTTGCAGGGCAAGTGGTGGTCGAGGAGGAGCTCTGCGCTTGTGGAGCTCGGGAGGCTCCAAGCGACGCGCGCTCCGGCGGCTCAGCTCGCAATTCCAGGAGGCCGGCGAGCTCGGTGAGAAAGGTCGGTAGGTGTGTGGAGGTGATGAGGGTGTGTTGGTATTTATAGAGGAGATGGAGGAGGTGGCCGAGGGTGGCGCCGGGCGGCGGGCTGCGCCAAAGGGCAAGGCGAGAGACGGCTACGGCTAGGCAGGGTCCTGGCGATGCTCAACGGGTATTGGTGCGGACGAAAAAGCTACGGACGCGCTCGAGTTCTTCCAGTCATCATCGCGGTACCCGCGGTACGTCGACGACGAGGACGACGGTGACGAGGCTCGGGCGGTGCTCGAGCATGTCTAGGACGTAGAGTGAGTGGAGTGGAGGCTAGACGCAGTGGTAGGGATGCAGGGCGAGGACGAGCGCGTTCGAGTGCACGGCGTCTGGCGCTCCAGCGCGCTCACCGGCATGGGCACGGTGCGGCATCAACTTGGCACGCGCGTTCTGGCCAATGCCAAGGCTTGGCTTTGCTCGTGCGTGTACCATTCGATTCCTTGTGCTGTGTAGATGCTCCAGGACAAAGGCAGAGGTTAAAACACGGGCTGGAGATGGAGATGCCAAAGTGGCCGGCATGGTGGAGTTGTGCATAGTTTAGGGTTTTTCCATGGCTTTAATCGACCATGCAAGTACTGGGCTAGAGGCAGGGGGTATAGAACTAGCTCATGATCACATTTGCAAAGGGGTTTAGCCTCAAATCTGTTGGACAAAAGGGTGTTGCTCATTACTGAAATTATGCCTGCCAAGTGTTCGACACAATGGCCGCATGAAGAAAATTTTCAAATTTTGAAATTCTTTTTGGTGAATCTCTTTTATATAATTATTGTGATGTAATGGTGGTGGTGGTACTCAATTTGGAAATGAAATGCAAAGTTTCAAATTTGAGATGATCTTCATTTTATTCTCTGGTCCTGTTTTGGCAATTAATTTCTGGTCAACCTAGTCAACTCTGGACCTGGTGGTCAACATGAAAAGTGTTCACCTTGACATGGTCTTGGATGACATGGCTTTGGTTGACAAAGTTTAGTTTAGGTTTTAAGAAATACAGGGGTGCAAAGTGGTGAAGAAAATATTTTTCACCAAAGTGACCATTATCATATGTATGATGAGTTCTTGATTTCTCTTGCTTTGATTCATGATTCAATGATGCAATTGTGTTAGTTTATCATATTAAAGCTTTTTAGAAGCAAGGAAGCAAGCAATTATGGCCTTGGTGGTGGTTTTGTATTTTTGCATATGGTGTATGTGAGTGATGAAGGGATTTTTCTTATTTTCTTTGTTTCTCCTCAAGCTAGGGTTTTGTGATCTTGATTAGGGTTCATATAGTAATTGAATTACATGCTAACACTCATCATGGCAATAGCACACAAGAAAAATCACTTAGATGCACAACACTATATGTGGCACTATATGCATAGAAAAAGTTTTTGTTAATTGTAAATTTTGAGTAATTGACATATCACTTGCTTTATTATTTGTTGAAAACTTGGGATGTTACAGAAAACTTAAGATTTTCTGATCGGGCGACGACGGCGCTTGTGGAGGCGTCGCTTTTGGAGAGCCTAGAGTTGAGGTGTTGTCTTGGTGGTGGATGTATTGTTGCTGCTACGGCTGAAATACCGTAGCTAGACTTTTTATTTCTTAGTTTTTTTTTAATTTTTTTGCTGTGTGCATCCGTACTACCGTTAGGGCATTGCGTTGTTGCATATGCTAGGTGTAATTGGCATCTCTCCATATTACTATATTTCCTTTATTAACAATTTTTAAACTACCCATGTGTTGTAAATTTGTTTTCTTTGAAATGTGATGTACATGGTGGTCCAACTTGTGGTCCTCTTCAGTTAACAAATTCCGGACTCTCACGGTGAAAGAGCACCCATGGTAAAGGTACTGCACCCAACGGCCAGGCAATCTTTACCGATCAGAGACCATATTATTTCTGAATAAGAGGCTTTCCCCTCATTTCCACTAATAGGAACCACATGTTGGCTACAGATCAAGCGCGTATGAAACCGTGCTTCCCGGCGTGTTCATGGTACGCGTCATGTGTCATGGATCGGTAGCCAGTAGAATTCTAATCCTACTTGGTGCAGGTAAGCATATATACCGTCTTTTTTATGGTCCAAGCATACCCATCCTTTACGTTCTTTGAGGAATCTAAAGAATGGAGAAGAAAGCTATGGAAGCACATGCGTGTCCTCCTCGATGCTGCCTTGCATATGATCACCCGAAAACCGCCACTGAATAGTAATGACTCATTTAGTTGTTATATGGCAACTGGTCATAGCTACGACTGGTCAAGGAGGTGAGAGATGGTAGTTAATATAAGCTGTGTAACCGTATTATATATATCCATTATACAAATATGCATGCATTCAACCAGTTCAAAATTAAAGAAATGCAGCCTTTTTTTTCGAAATGGGGACTAAAACTCCAGCTTCTGCATCATGATGATATACACGGTCTTTTATTAAAGAAATGCAGCTCGGTGCGCCTTTCTTTTCGTTTGATGGAACACACTGACGCGTAACAGCGCACTCCACAGCTCTGCATTTCCCTCTAATATAGACACCACTATATGTTTCGCAAAACAATGATGTATATTGTAAACGTGCAAAATGCTTATATTTCAGGCTACAGAAAAATAACAAAAATCTAACAAATTTTCGAGTTTTCAAAATGCGTCCTGTTCACTGTTCTCATATCACATTTTTGTCAGTTTTGCGTGGCTGCTTATAGTAGTATATTATTGCGTACCTACAGAATTTTTTCCATTTTTTTCTTTTGAAATATGTTCTTTTTTTCCAAATAAAGAGCAATATGGAGCTCATCCTCCGGCTGAAACATCTTGCTGTTTTGCGCTGCTGATCTGGGCATTGCTCTGAACTATTACTACCAGTCCGCAGTCACCGGTAGCTCGGCCGTCAGTATGTGAATGTACCTGTACTACTGTGGTACTCATGAGTCATTACAGTATGTAGATGTTGGTTTGGTTTCCCTTTTACTATACCTGACAGAGTCCATTTTGCACACTGTAACTGTAAGGTAAGGCAATTCAGCCCAGCAGGAGTCTTCGGTCGTCGTCGTCCATGAACGCGACAGCCGGCGACAGTTTCGTCATGCCCCTACCACACGGTGCTGACCAGTGACCGCGCGCGTCGTCCATCTCGCCGTCGCCGTCGAGACGAGAACGACATCAGCGTATGTTTTAGCTCTGCTCCCTGTACGTTGTCGCGTTTTCCTAGCTTACACATCATAAGCAGCAGACGTTCTTTGTCCCCCAACAAGATTCCAGAATTAAGTAGACTCGAATACTTGGCTTAACAACCGAAGACTCCCAGGTCAAGCATCAAATGCTTGCTTTGGTCACTAAGTTGGGCACTGGCTAGTCGCAATCTGGTTTCTTGCCGAGTCGCGTATTCAGCTAACTGACGCACCAGGTCACAAACAAAGTCCCATCCTTCCCCAAAAGAATCTAGCTAACTACTCACGGAAACGCCTTTTGATCTCGCGATCAGTGTGGCAGTTTCAGAGTACGCGCATACACACACTCGCATCACTGACTGACCAGCGGCACTATATATATGGACCTTAGGTCTCTGCTCCCTCCACGGAGAACTTGCTTCTAGCTTGCTACTCTCACTTCCTCCATCTAAAACTTGATTCCGAGTTTCCAACCTCCTGTGTGGCTGTGTTCAGCATCCCGGAGCACTCTGTGAAGAATTCAATTCATAGCACGCCGGGATGACGCAAAAAATTGTGATCAAGGTGGATATGACGTCCGACAGGTGCCGGTCCAAGGCCATGGCGCTGGTGGCGGCGACGTCAGGGGTGGACTCGGTGGCGCTGGCCGGGGACGGCAGGGACCAGGTGGTGGTGGTCGGCGACGGCATCGATTCCGTCAGGCTAACCACCGCGCTGCGCAAGAAGGTCGGCCGCGCGCAGCTCGTGCAGGTCGGCGATGCCAAGAAGGAGGAGAAGAAGCCCGCGGCGGCCGTCGTCGAGTACACGTACCCATGGAACTACTACCAGTACCCTTCGCACGCGGTGCCGGTTTACGAGCACCCCGCCGGCGCCTATGGTTACCAGCAGTACCACTCTAGGCCGAACACCTGCTCCATAATGTAGACTAGATTTTGATGTGCGCCTTGACGCATGACCCCGTGAGACTCGTTCCGTTAGAAAATGACAATAAATCTTCTTACATTTTACAGTGTAGGAAACCACGCTAAATTACAAACAGAGAAACTAACATTTATATACAACCATGGAATGGGAGGAAAATACGTTATAACAACTAATTTTTTTGATTCTACCGAGAGAAACAAAAGCAAGGAACAAACACTAAGATAATCATACATAGGCAATGCATTGTCACGGCATGGTCTTTAGAAGTTACGGAACAAAGAAAATGTAAATCTAATTAGAGCTTGTATCACCAACAGTTAACACCACTGCAAATAAAAAGATAAATTAATCAATAGTTAATTGGGAATCGAGACAACACAAGTAGAAGACTAATTCATGTTCAAAACACATTAAAGCTGCACACATGTACCTTGCCGTTACAATGTACCGGTGGCATACCGGGTTTATCTCGCCGACACTATTTTCGTTCTTCAGTTGTCAGCCCTACGTCCACTTTGCAGGCAAGTAATGATGTACCATCATTGAATCATCAACCTAGTGTACTTATCATATGTGAACTTTTGAGAGCTGAATCTGTTATGTTCTTATAAATTATTCAACTACATCTTCACTTCTTAGATCTCATTACAAACATACAAACAGAATGATCTCCTTACAGACAACCTGTGGACATTTATCTAAGTGCGAATGCCAATAATTTTAAAATTAACAGAAATATTCAAACTATTCAACTACTGGAAATTGGGCAGTTCATGGCATGCTATACTATCTGTATTGAACAATGAAGCTACATGGCATCGACTAAGAAAATAGTGGCCATGCAATTAAGAATTGAAGTTATACTGCTTACTGTCACTAATTACGCATACATTTGAAATGACGGCTGCTAACTTCTCCAAGGATGCATCATGCACAAACATTAATATGTTTTCTACACATGTGAAGAGAGACATTGTAATGCATGCAGTTGGTTGATAGTTATTTCTTCACCACTGTTAAAAATGGCTAACCCAAGCAAGGAAGGCGATGCTGAAATTTGAATGAAACTATTATATCCAACTATTGCATCCAAAGCCTCTAAAATATGAAACACGGTTTGTTGATAGTTATTTGTTCACCATCATTTAAAATGGCTAACCCAAGCAAGGAAGCTTGATAAGTTTTTGTAGCAAGAAATATTATAATGCAGACTTTCCATATCTTCTCTACCAGGACATCGAGAAGATGCTCAGACAAAGCCTCTCTGTTTAGTGGTCATGAGAACAATTATATATTACAGTTCTTACACTTTGCTATGGAGAATCAGAAAACACAATCATAGTGCTCTACTAATAGCCAAAGTAGAACAAACAACACCAATCAAGTACATGTGGGATAATAGTCACTGAACTAAATTTGTATATAGGGTATCAGCAGCACTGCTCACATAATGTCATGCTCCATACAGGAAATTCAGAGCAGATTGAAGCAATGATAATTAGTGCACGCAATATATTGAATTGGAATTTGAAGTGGAGGGTGCAAAACATCGGGTCAGAACTACTGCATAATCAAGAACAAAAGCAATAAAAGCTAACCTCATTTAACTGACTTCCACCATACTCTGTTTTCTCATGGACCAAGCTCTCAACAAATGAAACCTATGATTTGAAATCATTGAAGCATCAATAACTCAAGTATAGCACCGAATAGTATAGAGAGAAAAAACTACAGCGAATCAACACAACGGGCCACCTCGGGCAATATGTATTCGTACACTGTCAGCCGTGCACGACGGAGGCGGAAGAGCTCAGACATGCATCTCTCCATCAACTGCAGGCAGTAGCAAGGAAGGACTGATGAGCTGGCTGAAAGTGCATATCAGATCAGATGCAGCCGCAAGTCAAAAATCGACATGGATTCACCATCAGGACAACCAGGTGTACCCCAACAACAAGCAAACCAAGGGAGGATCAAGCTGGTTTGAGATTAGATGAAGTAGGAATGCATCCCATTTCTTACAAAACCATGCCTATTAAAATAAAATGATATTATGAGCACCACATACTGGAAACAACTGGAGTCTAACACAGATAACCAAAACAAGGTGTGTGGTCTGCATCATTAACCATCAATGATATCTCAATCCACAATGTTATATAAAAGTTTTTCATGCATAGTCCATGAAAAGATAAGAATCTGCAAGCATCATTGTTTTAAACATATACAATAAAATTAGGCTGCTATTAATTATGAATTAACATGTAGGAAGACTCCACTAATTTAGAATATCCAATGATGTTGCAAAGATAGGAAGAAATGGGAAAATGAGAGAAATATCACTTGTGCTTACTGTAGTGCAAAATCTGGAAGCAATTGAAGCAAACAACTAATGTCGTTTATCCTAGGTACTTGTCAAGAACATAGTATCACGCCTACAAAATACATACATAGAAGCAACCAACATATATACATATACAATGGCGAATTTACTCGATACAAATGTAATGACTCGCTTCATCTACAACCCGAAAAATTTGAAAAGGTAAATCTAAGTCCAAAATAAATATTCACACCAATATTTCAAATGACCTCAGTCAAATATATATCTAGCACTACCCTTGTCGCAATTATTTTGGTAATTGTTTGACCGAGAATTAGATTTAGTTTTATGGCATAGGGAAAACGATCTAGTTTTCACTGAAAGTGGCCAAATAAATTTTACACAGTGAAGACACGAAAGCTATCTTTCATCTCCAGGCTTTTCTGGTATACAAAACTTAGAATAAGCTCATGTATGTTGCTTCTCTGTTTTTTAGGCAAAACGACTGAAAATTAACGTAGCAATGTAATAAATGGGGAAGGCGGAATATCAACAGCTTTAGCTGTCAATAAGCATCGTCCGACGGCTAATTTTTCTTCTAATGATTACAAGGCAATCTCAGGGAAAAGCTTTATACAAAAATGCAGAGAGTGGAGCGCACATTATGGTGTGGCTTAAGGAGAAGGTAGGAAGAAAATGGTAGGAAGCACCAGGAGACATTTAGGTAGTTTAAATTACAAAACTTATTATTCTTTATCGTACACACTGGAATGCCATACTAATATTTCTGTAGTCTAGATAGAACACATTGAATCCAGTATGATATGCAGAGTTACAGGCTACCTAAACTTTACTTTATTTTTTTGCCTTCCATTTTATCCGCAGCTTAGGAATGTACATATAGGAGTTACAAAATATCCATGACAATACAGTACATGTATGAAAATACAGTATATTCAACCAATGTATATCCTAGAGAAACCAAATAATTCTACCACAGCGATCCAAATTATTCCACCTTGGGGATAGCAGTGCTCGGTAATATTATCTAGAATTTTCCAGAAACCAACACAAAATGTCTAATCACACTGTTAAGTTAAAATTTCCTGATATCATTAGTACCTTGTAAAATAGCTTACAGTGTAATGACTGATAAAAAACTATTATTTCAGCATCTGATGATAACATGTGTTCAGTTCATAGTAGAGAAGAGATAAGAATGTTGAGTAGGTTGAAGTCTATTAGTTTGTTAGGAACTTTTTTTGGGGGGAAGTTTGTTGGGAACTTCTAAAGCCTAATTTTTTGGGAACTTCTAAAGAGTGAAGTCATAGAGTGGTTTGCAGCAGGAACAGAATGCCAAACCTTTAAAGGATGCAGAATAACCATAGTTCGAGAAGTTGTTTTATTAAGTTCTTCTCTGATATTGCAGTTATGCTCATTTTGTCAACTCATGCACTATTGGAGGTACATAAAATTCTACATTTCGTAAGCACCACCAAGGAAACTATAACAGATTTTAATTCTTCTGCAAAAAAACATAGTCATTTCTTCAATTGCTTATGGAAACAGAGTCCCTAAGTGTGTACCTACTTTTAAATTGGTACATATCTTTAGTGATTGGCAATATATTACATCTGCTGAATAATGCAAGATAGCAAGAAAGTAATAAAGATAGCAATAGGGCAAACATATGAAGGTATCTCAACAGTGGCTATAGTTAGTGCTCGAATAGTAACCCATTAGCAAGAATATGAGATAGGTGAACTTTACTTTGTTAACCAGTGCAAATATCTCAGAAGTATTGTCACCTCCATGCAGCTAAGAAATTTAAATTACATGGCACACATGCATCATTTATAGATCAATTTCTTAGAACAATATAGGGATTTTATTAAATGATATGCAGAAAGGATAACTTAACCTTTCTCGATCCTTTTCTCTTCTCCACATTAACAAATCTGCAGTGACGTAGGAAAGGTCGAAAGAAAAGTAAGCGCGGGATAGTGTCATTGGCTGAATGGAAAAACATACGAAACAGTTACCTTGTCTTTTTTATTCTCATGACAGATCAAGCAATGCTAAATCAGATGTGAAGGACGGAGTATTCTTGGATTGCATACACACACTGAAATCTGCACACAAACATGGAATTACGCAAATGGAAACTTTTTGTAAGATGAAAAGCATCTCATCTAGCTTATTTTCAATAGAAAGATAAACCCAAACCATAACAAAATAAGAGTCTAACTGATGCAATAGTCCAAGACACGGAGACTGTTGTATTCACTCAATGATATAGGATGAACAATGTCGCTATAGCAAAGGCAACACTTGTTGGCTGCAGAACATCAGAACTCAAACACCTATGGTTCAAGAAATTAAAGGCAACTGCAAAAACAAAAAGGTCCAAAATCGACATCTAGGGAGTTTGGGAACCCCTTAGCTCTGAACTCTGCACCTGGCACGACATCCTTAAGCTCACCTGGCGTGGCCTACACACGGCGGACCAGCCGACGGGATAATGCATGGCGATGCTGTCAGCGGCTCCTTCCGACAAAGCAGTACAGCGCCGGTGGATGCACCGCCTACGCGACTTTGAACCGCCAGCGCTACCAGCCGCGGAACCCTCTGGGCGCCACCAACCGCTGTCGCATAAGTTAGAACCTACCTCGACAAATGTAGAATCTGTTTTTTTGGAAACGTGCTAACTATGAGGTCAAAGAACTTGTGCTCCGAACTACACATATGCATAGGTTATACACACTCTAAAAAGACACTAATATTGCTGTGATACCAGAAAAGAGAGAAGATACCTCATCACCATTGAATAAAGCTGATCATGTACATCTTATGCTTCAATATTATTGTCTTATATGGGCAAGAAACCAAGCCATGCTTTAATGGCCTGAGAACCATATGCAGATTCAATTTAGACAATCACCCCTGATTTGGATCATAATGTAAACAAACATGTAATGGTGACCTGACAATAGCCGACTTAAAATGAAGAGAAATTTGGTGGTCTTACCCCTGAGGAATCTTGGAAGATCCATCATCTAATTCCATGTTAGCCTCTTCTCCTCTATCCACTATCTTCACCAAGTAAACATGCAGTAAGTTTCAGTTCCAAAGGAAAATAGAGCTAGGGTTTCCCTCAAAGATAATAGAAGAAAATAAAAATGAAGAAACAACAGGATCAAGGAGAGCAAGGAGCACGATTGTCACCTCAAACCGTCAGTTGCTGCAGCGGACGGTGAGGTCTGCGTCTTCTGCCGTTGCTGCTCAGGCGCCATCTCGGATATGGCGAGGCGCGCTGCCCCATCTCCTCCACCCCCACCTCTGTCTCCTTCTCCCCCACATGATGCCTACCGCCTCAGCCCTGATTCTCCTCCTCCTAGGCCGAGCCGCACGGGGAGTCAGCGGAACGAACATGAAGGAGAGGGGCTGGCGGCGGGTCGAGGCGGCGGCCGGTGCTCGTGCTGTTCGGTGGCTCGAGGCGGCGACCTGAGGAGCGAGGGAGCAGGGCTGGAGGTGGCGCGAGGCGGCGGCCGGCGACGAGAACGGGGCAGGGACGGTGGCAGGGGCAAGGGCGCGAGGCGGAGCGGGGCAGGTCCGGGCGGGGGCGCGAGGCGGGGCAGGGGCGGCGGCTAGGGTTTTTTCGCCCTGGGGGTTCGTTTTTATACCAGCCAACCTAAAATACCAAAAATACCCCTGCGGGTTGAGATTCACTGCCAGATGCCAATGCGCACCGATAGAGATCTCACCCGCAGTGGCTGACGTGCGGGGCCGGCAAAGGTGGGGCCCACATGCAGCTAGAGGCGGGTAACAATCCGCCATTGCATGGGGTTAGCTAGTGAGAGGAGTGTCCAGAATGAACGGACGAGATGCGCTGATGGAATGATCCGACGGCTCACGTGCTCTGATCGCTGTGAAGCCCCCATGGGGGGCAGCTATTATACCTTTAGATTCAGCTGCCGGATTTTTGTAGGCGGTAGGTACACAAAAGGTTTGCAGGCAATCGCAAACATATGTATAGAGTTCTTGGGTATTCTTTCTGTTCTTCAATCGGGATTTAGCTTTAGTTGTGTTGATTGTTCCCAAAGCTTTCTGGTTATTAGTTATAATTGTTGGAATCATTTGCAGCTCAACCGTAATGCTACTCCCTTCTGTCCAAATCAATTATTACAGATATTGTCTAAATCTATCGAGGATTTATCGAATCTAGAACAACTAATATAAGAAATTTCGTGCCAAAACAGTTGCACGGATGTCCGTTTCCAATTAACATGCACGACCAATTAAGGCCAGAAATTGAATTTTAAACCTGAAGAAAGTTCTCCCTCTTAAAACAATGACTTCAACAAAATCATTACCAGGAACGACCAATTAAGGTCAAACCTTAGTTTTTCATCTTGAAAGATAAGTCCACCTGTGTTGCCGCCCCCGCTTGCCGATGTCGTTGCTGCAAGTTAAGAAACACCAAGCAAAGTTCTCTTCGCCATGAAGACTCAGTCCCCCATTACAAGACCTCACACCTAAGTCGCCATAACATTCTCCACCACTATCTTCTCCATGAAAATAAAAAACCGACATTTAGATCTAAATACATCTAGGATTTAAGAATCTAAAACAACTAATTAAGATCCGAGGTAGTATAAGAAATTTGGTGGCAAAACTGTTGTACGCCATGAAGACTCAGTCCGCCATTACAAGACCTCAGCACTCCCAGCGACAGCTTCACGTACATGGACCCCACAGAAATTTTTCTTTCTTCTTTATTTCATCACCACTGACCTTATCTCGTCCCCAAAATGTAGTTCTTCACACAGCCACCCGCTACCGCCGCGTCGTCGTCTCGGTCCGCCTCCGCCGTAGCTTGCGCGCCGCTGTCTCCCTCCATTTGAGCTCCGACTCCCTGGGCGCGGCCGCCGCCTCCCTTGACCTCCTCCTTTTGCATCCGCGATGTCGCGTCCTCGTTGGCGCCCAAGCTCTTCTTGGTCTCCCCCGCATCTTGCGCACCTTCGTCGCCCTCCAACATGAGTTCTGCCCCCTGCTCATGTTCGCCGCCTCCCCTGACCTCGTACTGCTGCAGCCGCGCCACCGCGTCCTTGTCGGTGACCACGCGGAGCTCGGCCTCCCTGGTAGCTCGTGCGCCTTCGTAGCCCCCCACGCCAAGCTCCACCTCCGTGGGCGCGGACGCCGCCTTCCCTGACCTCCTCCTTTTGGTTGTCTTCGTGCATCTCTGTACTCCCTCCACATGCAGCCAGCGTGCGAGATACCAACAAACGTGCGTCTTCTGGAAGGGCGCGGCCGTGGCTATCGATGTGTCGGACACCAACAAGCCTAACCTCATTGAATGCTACATACGAAGAGCAGCGGTCCTATCGAATGTCGACGCATTGCTTTTCTAGGTCGACGGCGATGCTACATTGGGCGATGGTGTGAAAGAGGTGTTACAAATGACAAACCACGATGCTACCAAATGATGTCCAGGGTTGCTTTCAATGGTTTTCTATGTTTCTACATGGGCGATTATATTTTGGCATTTTGCATCTATATGTTCCGTGGATTTGCAACATAGCTATATATTTTTGCTACAACTTTTCTGCTGTTTTGCTACAATTGCATAATATTTTTGCTACGAGTTCTCTGGTGATGTCTCGGCAACGTCTCCAATGAAGTTGTTTTTGCTACAAAAGAATAATATTTTTGCTATGAGGTGTCCGGTGAGTCTCCAGTGAAGTCTCCAGCGACCTCAGTCTTTTCTTTTATGTCGTGAATGAACCGGTTTTTTTGCTACATTAAAGCAGAAGCGGGGGTGATTTTTTTCTACATGGAGCAAAAATGAGATGTGTTAGCATAAGGACCCAGGGGCTAGAAAATCAAATCCCCCGGGGGACGCCCAATATTGTCCAATTGGAAATTGACAATGGTGATGGTGGAAATGGATGATTTTGAATCTTCTCATGGTGGGTCGTTCACATAAAATTAATTTCATTGCCGAATGGGCAATCTCTTATCCGTTTCCTTGAATTTGACTTTGCTTTGCTTTATAAATAAAGTTTCACCGCCGAATGGATATAGAGTGATAAAAAACCTTCTTATAAACAGATCAAATGTAAACAGAAAGTATACGAGTAGCCACACCCCGAATAACGACATGAGACTACTAACTAGAGGTGACACCACGTCTCCTTATGAAACTACCGAAAATCGTACTACCGCACCCACTAAATTATCGCAAAAGAGGGTTGCCTGACATGTCTCTCATCCGGTTTCTGCACGCAGGTTGCCAGGTGTTTCTTGCTTCCTCTAGTTCATTTTTTATTTTATTTTCACAAAGGGAATATATTGTTATACCCATCCTCTGCAACGATGAAATGTCCCAAAAACATTATGGATGCACATAGCCATACTACAAGGAAGAAGAAAAACAATAGATCCCGATACGATGATCAAAGTCTTGTAGTTGCAACCCAAACCACTGCCAAGACATCGGCTAGAGTCCATGCTCTTAAATAATACCTTCAATAATGCATTGCTAGCACAACCAATGAAGTCCAGACTTTGAATTTCCACACTGGAGGATTCCCCCCTCTCAAAACAATGTTAAATCTTGAAACATAAGTTTCAAAGTTACGACTAAGAACAACCAATTACGACTAGACCTTAGTTTTTCACCTTGAAACATAAGTTTGTACTCCTCCACTGCTGTCGGCTTCGCTTGCCGATGTCGCTGCTGGAAGTTAAGAAACACCAAGCAAAGTTCTCTTTGCCGTGAAGACTCAGTCTGCCATTACTAGACCTCCGACCTCAGTCGACATAACATTCTCCGCCACTGTCTTCTCCATGGAAATCGAAAACTGACATAAACCATGGGGACAACAAATACCAAAGCTTCATGTCACTTCCTCCTGAAGCCACATGGCCAGAAATATTTGTGCCCGCGACCGAATCCCATCTGATCCAACAATTACAGGCATTATGCGGCCAATGGAGATAGTCGGCAGAGCCTTCCGTAACTCATCACCGGCTAGATCAAAGCGAGCCAGCATCAAGAAGAACACCGTCTTAGAGCGAGAAAGAACCCAAGGACCACCTCCTTTATTAGGCAGATAGGCAAGCACCCCCGCCGCCACCGTTCATCTCATAACAACAGACTGGAGATCTTAGCAGGCACCACCTCCATAGCCCGCACCACACGGAGATGAGGGGCTGAGCCATACCGAGTCCTCGGAACTAGGCGCCATGCCACTATTGCGGCCACCACCATCGTCAACGTTGCCGAAGAACTCAGGGGCTGCTGCCTAGACGTCTATCTCCGCAAGACGAGCCACGCCATCCAGGGCACGCCACCGTGAAGCTCTGGCCAGAGATCCCACCACACGAGGAGGAGGAGGCCCCCGCCGCCTCCAGTCGTGCTTGGAGCATGCCATTGCCGTCCACCGGGAGGGACTTTGCCACCGAATTCCTCCGAAGTAGGCGGGGAGATGCGGGAGAGGAGGGGTGGGAGGCAGGTGGAGTTTCACCCGAGCTACTGATGACGTTGGGACTCCAAGTGCAGAGTGTTGTGTCAGTAGAGTATTTTCCCACAAGGGTGACTCGAGAATTATATCGAACTCTCAGGGATTTAGTAAAGAGTTATCTCTCCCTCTCTTCTTCTACAAATCCTACCAAATAAAATAAATCCTTGTGTCCCCAACTCCACCGTGTGGTTGTCAAGCACAAGGTTTCGTATAAGTCATAGTAAACAAAGTAGTAACTAAAGTAAAGTAAACGAGACAAGTAAAGTAAACTAAGTAAAAGTAGTAAAAGTAGTAAATGTTTGATTGTTTTGGTGTTTTGTGTGCAAATAAGATAACTAAATATTTTTGTATTTTCGTATTAAAGTAGTGTTGCAAGTACAAAGTAAGACTGATTCAATGGAAAGGTGTTTCTTATGATTAAAATTGGACCGGGTTCGTGGGTTCACTTGACTATTCTCTCTTTTAAGTTGTAGTGAATAATAACAGTTCATCAATTAGACATAAAGAATATAATTTTAATATGTGTAAGATACGTATTTATATGGGCATCACGTCCCAACGTAGATATGATGCAACACATCTCTCTTATACTCCAGAAGACAGGGAAAACTCCATCCAATATTGTATTAAGAATTCACATAGTATAGTCATAAGTACTTTGACATGATGCTTCAATATCAAATATGCTACCTTGAGAAGAACATAGCACATGCATTCGTTTTATCCTTAGTGAGATAAAAAAAGAAAAGGCAAAGCCATAATAGATCATGAATTTGTTGTCACTATCAAATCACTAAAACCATATTATTCCATCTAACACATACCTCACCCAGCACATGTTCTTGCATACAAGTTGAATCATAACAAATACTTAATAAACGAGGTACATAATATGCACCTATCAATACATCTTAGACAAAGTAGGGTCAAATCTCATAGCACAATATCATAGAATAAAGATCCACCACATAGGTATTACATATGACCATAATCATGTTGGGTAGCTCATATGGTACTAAAAACTATTAAGAACATGAGAGAAATAGACCAAGCTACTGCCACAAACCCATAGTCTAGATGTGTACTACTCCCTGTTGATCATGGTCTAGATGAGGAGGACGTTGGAGAAGGTGGAGATCCCTCCGACGGCGGCTCCACGGAGTTTCGCCCTCTAATCTTATCAGTTGCAGCCTATGTTTTCGTGTTTCTGTGTTTCTGCGGTTTTCTCCCCCAGAGAACCCTCGGGGGTCAATAGTGGTTTTTAGGTCAAAATACGTCGGTTCGAGAAATAATCAAAATCAAGTGATTCGGACGATCAACGGACGAAAGAGAAGGGGATGGTATTTCGGGTTTCCAAGCCCTCTAGGTCTGGTCCAAAATCTCATCTTGCTTCTCCCTGTGAAAAATAACTCTCCTGTTCTGCTGAGTTACAACCCAAATAAAGTGGATCATTGGTAAATATCCATAAATCAGTATAAAACATGGTAATAACATCATATTTGTTAAAAAATATGGGAATTCATGTTAATAAAGTACAAAGTTCGAATTTTACATGCATCAACATCAACAAGATTATCCTATGCTCGTCCTCGAGCATAAAGGTGATAAAACTAACATAAAGTTTATTATATTGCTTCTATGTAATCATGGAAAGTCTTACAAGGTTCGGCCAATAAAGAATGACAATAAGTAATATAAGCTCATGAAGTGATAAATCTTACATTCTGCAAAGCATGCATAATAATAAATAGCTTTGTAAGAAAATGAATGATAATTATTATGAATCATAAAAGCATGCTTTGGAAAATCATATAGAGATTTTTTTTGGAAGACTCATTGTCCTCTCTTTTGATTCTTTACCTATATTCTTGACTCTTGAACACAAGAAAGTAAGTAGGGAATATATGTGCTAGTCCTCCAACAAAACAAAAAATGTAAAGAGTGCATAAAATAAGATTTTCAGATATGCAATTCATGTCAACAATACTCATAAGGATGGGGTACCATTAATCTCTTAGTTATATAGACACCTATGATTCATGTTTTTGACTTCTTATAGTTAAGTATTCCCTCAAGACCCAGCACTTAGGTAACCACACATCGTATTACTCAACTTTAGATTATCACAAACCTTTCACATTTTGTTTTAACCAAGAATAACAAAACGGGACATCCATGCTGCCTATACAAATGACCAAAGGAGACCTATAATCTCGACTTATGTAGGCCATCCATACCGGGACAACAAGGACAACTGTCTTGTGAGCATCCCCTCTAACTCTCACTCTCTCTCACTTTTTTCTCTCTATTTTTCTGTCTTTATTTTTCAGCTCTCTTTCTTTTTTCTCTCTTTCATTTTCTTTTCACTCCTCCTATTTGAGGATGCTCATGCTGAAATTTCCACCATTATTAGGAATGGCTTCAGTTAGTGCCCCAATGCACTTCTCTAACATATATGCATACTCTAGTCTTTATTTGATAACACCCTTTATTTCATTCGAGATGGCCACCAGTTACTAGGTACACTATGATCAACTTAAAGGTAAGTGCAATGTTGAAAGGTATTGTAACATCCCAAATTTTAAAACAAAGAGAAAATGAATTTTTATTTTTCCAAAAATGAGAACCAACAAAAACTTTTCTGAATGAGGTGCTATGCATACTACTTATGCTTGATACTTGTGTTATTGCCATGATGGTTTGTTTATTACGTTGAACATAATTCCAAAACCCTAAACCCTAACCTTCTAAGAACCCAATGGGCCAAATATGAAGAAACTAAAATAAAATAAAAAAGACATATGTGGCACATAGCCATTTTACCAAAACTTGATCTAAGCACCTCTAACTTGACCAATTAGTTTGAAACCAACACTAAACCTTATCTAACCCTAAATGAACCCTACACCATGCCCTTTGATCAAATAAAAAGAAAAGGAAATAAAAATAGAAATAGAAATACACATATGAGCCTAAGACTATACTGGAAAAATAGGTCTAAGACATGATCTACCTTTGCTAGATGGTTAGAAAATATTAAGAAATCTTACCTAGTACTCAACCAAGCCAATCCAAGTTGAAACAAAACAAAATAAAGAAAATATCAAAATATCCATAGAGGCATATGAGGAGAAATGGCCAAAAATACAAATTTGAGCAAAAGGCCACCAAACTTGTTTCCATTGCTTGGATTACTTTCTTATATCCTTTTAAACCTCAACCACATCAATGGGGTCAAGAAAAACCAAATCAAATTGAAAATAAGAGGATTTTCCAATACACATATGTGGCTATGTCCAATTTTCAAAATCTTTAACCTAGACCCTTTTGGCTTGCACCATTGGTTGTAAATGGTTACTAAACACTTATTAACACTTTTGGAAGCAAAGAAACACAACTCAAATCAAATTTGGAGCAAATTTGAGCTCACATGCATTTATGGTCACATGTGACATTTTTAGCCTGATGCCCACTTTGAGACCCTGGTTTGGAAGATTACTAAACTATGCTTTGCCCACTCTTTGCACCTCATCCAAGACAACATCAAGGAGAACAACTTTTCCCAAAACCATCATCCCAAATTCTGTCTCAATTTCAAATGGTGAGCAAGCAAAGTAGGGACTATGAAACATATGTAAGATCATATACAATATGTGATTTTGCATTTCAACTTCATTTTTGACCACCACCACCTCCATTCTACTTCTATTATTATATCTTTACACTCCACCAAAAATCTTTTCAAAATTCAAAAATATTTTTCTTTTGGGCATTATATCAAACACTTGGCAGGCAGGAGGAGAAATTGTGCCCATGCTGAGTTTGGGCTTGGACCAGGTCCAACCCTGGCCACCCCTGCAGCCCTGGAGCATCACCTCACCCTCCTGCACCATTTCCATCACCTGCAAACACTGAAGCTCGCTCACCTTTGACCAAAAGCTTCCATGCCGACCATGGCATGACACCACCATGCCACCCCTCTCTCTGGTCACTTCGGCCCTGCAGAACCATGTCACCTACAGTCCCCTGGACCCTAGACACCTTCCAGACATGGTCCTGGGTGGAGGAGAGCAAGGACTCGACCACCATGCTCATGCCATTGTCCATGATCACCCTCCCGTGGACACCATCACATCTCTGCGTGCACACTGGAAACCAATTCTTCCTACTGCGCCACTAGCTTCCTCTCTCCCCCACGCACCTGCTAGACAAGCCCGTTGACCCTATCTCGCGCCAGAGTGACGCCATGAAGTGAGGACACCCCCGTCGGCCACGTACCCGCGCGCCCTGCACACAACGCCAGCAGGCTTGCCACTCCGCGCGCGTCACCACCTACCCGGTACCTCTCTTGATGACGCTAAAGCCAGGCCAGAGGCGACTGTGCACGACGCACACCACGACGTCGCCACCATGCCGGCCATGCCGCGCCTCCCTCCCCTGGAGCCTATATAAGCAGCGCCCCTCGCCTTGGATAGCCTCACAAACCCCAGCAGCCTCCCCTTCCTCCTCCTAGCACTTCCCTCCCGCTCTCCTCACAGCTCACCGGCGTCAACAAGCTCGCCACGGCCACCAGCGGCATCCCTCAAAAACCGCCCATATTTTCATCACAATAGCCACCGAGCCCTACACCAAAGTTTTAGCCCTTGGAAAAACCTTTCCAACGCACCTAAACACGCCTCAATCCGAGCTACGAGGTGAGAGAAATCGCCCCCGCAAGGTTGCAGAATCGCGAGGAAGACGACGGCCCAGCGCCGTCGGATCGTCATCCGACGATCTGCGCGCCCCGCGCGCGGGCGACGTGCCATGCACGCACGGCCCGGGCAGCAGCTGGGCCGGCCCAACTCCTTTCCCGCCCTCTGTTTATTTTCAAATCTCGTTTTATTTATTTTCTGTGAATTGCTCTCAGATGCTTTGCCAAATCTTTAATAACTACAAATCTACTCGGTCATTTTTGATAAATTTTATATATTTAGAAAGCTCACGAAAGCCCCCATCCAACCACACTGGATTCAAATCAAAATCATATGTAGAATTTGAAAAGTAAAAATAACAAGGCAGTAACTTTTCAAACTTCAAACAATTATTAAAAATCAACCATAAATGCTTTTGAGTTGATTCCAACTCTCATAATTCACTTTTCAAATACTCTAATTGTTTATGTAAAAATATGATATGGGTACTGTATATGATCATGGGTTAGAATCAAATAATGGCTATGTAGCCATTACTAGCCCATTTAAATTATTCTCAAATGTAGGAATTTAAATCTATGAGGTGTAGCACCTCATTTAAATCATCTTCTCAAGTTGTATGAAGTAATGTGATGACTCTTGTTGCTTGGTCTCATATTTGCTCACTTAAGAATATTAAAGGATTCCCATAGTAGTATTTAAATTGTTCCAACTAATTATTAAATCATATGAGATGTATTCTTCTCATTTAAATCTTTGTCTAAAGTAATTCTACATGAGGTAGAGACCATGGTCTATTAACTCTCATATTGAATTATTAGATGATATTAAATCATTACTATGTTGGTATTAAATTTCATGAGGTGCATCATCTCATTTAAGTCATGTTTCTCAAATAATAAGTGTGAAGTGTTGACCTTGCTCAACATGTGTTCATACCTTAGTATTTGAGGGAATTAAATCTTAACAAGATTCAATGAGAGGAAATTATTTCTCCCAAGAAATAAATAGAAAACATTAATTAATATTTGTAATGAAAGGAAATTATTATTGTTCTTTAAAAGAAAACAAAGTCAACCAACATAATAATGATATGGTGATGCTAGAATAGCTTGTTTGATCCATTTGTGTGATTAGTCTAGCACTTAAGTATTGTTTGGTGATTGTATCCTCGTATTCGTTTATAGACGCTAGTACCGGAGACTATCAAGAGGAGGAGGTTTTCTACCAAGAGGAAGAAGAAGAGAACTTTGAGCACAACACCAACCAAGGCAAGCTATACTCTTGCAAGCTAATATTCTTGCAAAGTGCAAAGCTCTACTAGAGCAAGGCACACTCACCAATTTACTTTATGCTTCATGATCCCATCCCAAGTTTTGTTCTTACAAACTTTTACTTGGATTATTATAACTTGCTTTTATAGTTAACTTTGGTCTAGAGATAGAGTACTACAAGAGTATCAAAGTTAGCCTAGAACAATCAAAGCTAGTTAGCACCCCTCATGACTAGTTGCTAGTGCTAACAAATAAAATTGGCTACTCTAGATGGGAACTTGTGAAATGAAATGACTTTGGAAAACCTTGGAATGATGAGTCATTCTATTGAAAGATTTTGAAGGTGAATGTGACTTGTGAATGACATGGTGAACTTTACAAAAACTGATGGTTGGGTTCGGATGCGACACCATTCCAATTTTGCAAGTACCCCCACAATACCTGATTATGGGTAAGGGCTTAACTGGAAGTTTATGTATCTTAGTATGGGTTCCCTCTAAACAAGCGTCATCGGGGTTATGCCAAGGGCTGCCTCCAAAGAAATATGAAATGACGTGAAATGACGTGAAATGAGGTGAATGTCCGGCCCAAGCCCTGTGCAGTTGCTGTGCCTTCACCGGGAGGCCAAGCTCATGGGGAGAGGTGCCTATACTAGGGTATGTAAGTGAAAGGTTATGGTTGGTAGTCCGCACACGGAGTGTGATAAATCAGGGCCAGTTAACCCTGACGGATTATTGCAAATGTTGTGGCACAAGTGTACGACCTGCAGAGTGTAGAACTATTTGAATAGCCGTGTCCACGGTTACGGACGATTGGAAAGGCCATATTGTTCCGTCATCAGACCATTTTCAAAAATGTGACATATGACTTGTGACTTGAATTTGGAAAGGGTGAATGGTGACTTTGACTCGAATCACAACAGAGTTGTTGGAATGACACTAATGTTCTCACTTGAGTTAGTTAGCAAATGAAGAGTCCTTTACTAAATGCTTATGAAATAAAACTGGCTTTATGCAAATAAACCTAGAGCTTAGCACCCCCTTACTATAGTTGATATTACTTACACTAGTATTAGTTTGCGAGTACTTTAAAGTACTCATGCATGGCTTTGTCCCTGGCTATTCAAATGGCCAGACTATGAAGGAGAACAGCAGTACGAGGAAGATGGACAGCAGGACGTCTCGACAACTAGGATCACTCGACGTCAAGCGTTGGCCTGTGGACTATAGAGTCCTTGTATCTTACGCTTCCGCTATGAACTTATGTTTGTTCGTTGATCGTTCGTTGATCATTAGATCAACTATTTGTGTAATATGGATCATGTGATTCCAATTTGTAAGACTTTATGGTTTGTAATGAATGATGACTGTGATACTTAACTATTATGCCTCGCAACAACAATATTCCTGGGATTGCGATGTATGACATAATAGGCATCCGGACTTAAAAATCCGGGTGTTGACAAGTTGGTATCAGAGCCATTGTTTGACCTTAGGAGACCCTAGTTAGAATGGACGTCTGAAAAATTTAGTTTCAAAAACAAATGAAGTGAATATTTCTGAAAAATTATTCACTCTCTTACCCTTGAGATCTTTTCAAAAAGAGAAACCCATGCTCTATTTTTCCTTGAAAATTCTACATAAAAGTTTGCACCCTTGATCACCTCATTAACTTACTCATCTTAAATTGCTCACAGATGGAATACCAATGTGAGTCCCTATCAGCTTGGCCATGGAGGAGACCTAATGTTCGAGAAGGATCTGGAGAAACTAGTTGAATATTTAGGACGCCCGTATCCCGAGTTCTTCGGAATACCCCTCAACCATCCATCGGGAGGACCACCTCGGTGGGAAGTTACTACAGATCTGGGAGGAAAGCTAGGAGCCCCAATATGGGAAACCATATGGTTTTCTGTAACGGGAAACACTTGGAAGGATGGAATAGCCAAAGCCATGCAAGAAGCAATTGCCCGTCTGTGCGGACAAAATGAGAACGAGATCAAGAACACTCGCTTTGTCTACTACCCAAGACATGATCCCATGGGAAGACCACTAACCATGCCACCGCACCCGGAGATGAACTACTATGTCGCATGCCTGGACTTCCTGCTACACAAGACACGCAAGGAGTTAGACAACGCCTGCGCTGGTCGCTAAGCACACCACCCATGAAGATAAAGAGTAGCATCACTAAAGCACTTGAGTAGGTGTGAGTTTGTATCAGGTCCCCCTTGTATCGTAGAGCGATGAATGGTTATTAAAACCAACGGTGTGTTAGCTTTGTAATATGTGATGCTTGGTATGAATGAAAAAGTGTTGTTGGTTTTTACCCCCTCAACACTACCCAAGTTTTGAAACTTGTTGAATTTAACTCAAACAAACCATAGAAATTTCCCTCTTATCTTGTCATCTACCTCAATCTTCAGATGGCCCCACCAACCCGCAGCGCCAACCAGGATGCAATGATGCAGATGATGATGGAAGACCGCGAAGCCGAGAGAGCTGAACGACAAGCCACCATTTCTGCACTGCAGCAGATAGCTCAGAACAATCAGGGCCATGGAAACCACAATCACCCTGGATCAAAGCTAAAGAATTTCCAAAACACTAATCCCCCAATGTTTAGTAAGACAGAAGAACCCTCGATGCTGATGACTGGCTCCAGACAATGGAGAACAACCTGGAAGTTGCGGGAGTAGAAGCCGCAGAGAAAGTAATGTTTGCCACCCACTACCTATCAGGACCTGCCAGAGCCTGGTGGACAAGTGCCCGCGCAATGAATGCCGGAGAAATGATGAACTGGGAAGACTTCAAGCTGAAGTTTAGCATATATCATGTGCCCCAAGGACTGATCAAGAAGATGAGAGACGAGTTCCGCGAACTCAAGCAAGGAAGGATGTCTGGGGTGGAATACCGCGACAGATTCCTCACTCTGTCAAGGTACGCCCGGATGAGACCGGCACCAATGAGAAGAGGAAGGAAAGATTTCTGGATGCATGACGAAATGCAAACTGTGTTAGTGAACATTCCGTTCGCCGACTTGGAAGCCCTGTAGACTCAGCAATACGAGATGGAAGGAAGCTGAATCAAGCCAATGAGAACCGCAAGCGAAGGATGATGACCCAGAATGGACCCCACCATGCACCGAAGCACCGCAACAACTCAACTGGAGGATTTTCCCCAAGATACAACAAGCCCCCTGCTCAGACTTACCGCCCAAACTACTCCAACAATAATGGAGGACCCCCGAAGCCCGGAGGCTACAACAACAACAACAACAACAGCACCAACAACCACAACAACAACCACCCCAATGGTAACAACAACAACCCCAATACTGCCCCGAGGACTGGAAGCAACACTGTTCCCGTCACCCCAAAGACAAGTCAACTGTGAATGCTATGAATGTGGAGTGGTGGGTCACTACTCCAATGAGTGCCCCAAGAAGCTTGCCAGATTGCCGCCAAGCTGCACCTTCTCAGCAACAGCGCCGCTTCGCAGTTAAAATGAACCAGAACAACCGCAACGGCCGCCTCTACCACATGAATGCAGCAGAAGCACAGGAAGCACCTCAGGCCATGCCAAGTATGTTTTCCGGTTAATCCAATTGCTCAATCTCCCTTAGGAACCTAACTTTTCTTAAAATCTCGGGACGAGATTTGTTTAAGGGGGAAGGGTTTGTAACATCCCAAATTTTAAAACAAAGAGAAAATCAATTTTTATTTTTCCAAAAATGAGAACCAACAAAAACTTTTCTGAATGAGGTGCTATGCATACTACTTATGCTTGATACTTGTGTTATTGCCATGATGGTTTGTTTATTACGTTGAACATAATTCCAAAACCCTAAACCCTAACCTTCTCAGAACCCAATGGGCCAAATATGAAGAAACTAAAATAAAATAAAAAAGACATATGTGGCACATAGCCATTTTACCAAAACTTGATCTAAGCACCTCTAACTTGACCAATTAGTTTGAAACCAACACTAAACCTTATCTAACCCTAAATGAACCCTACACCATGCCCTTTGATCAAATAAAAAGAAAAGGAAATAAAAATAGAAATACACATATGAGCCTAAGACTATACTTGAAAAATAGGTCTAAGACATGATCTACCTTTGCTAGATGGTTAGAAAATATTAAGAAATCTTACCTAGTACTCAACCAAGCCAATCCAAGTTGAAACAAAACAAAATAAAGAAAATTTCAAAATATCCATAGAGGCATTTGAGGAGAAATGGCCAAAAATACAAATTTGAGCAAAAGGCCACCAAACTTGTTTCCATTGCTTGGATTACTTTCTTATATCCTTTTAAACCTCAACCACATCAATGGGGTCAAGAAAAACCAAATCAAATTGAAAATAAGAGGATTTTCCAATACACATATGTGGCTATGTCCAATTTTCAAAATCTTTAACCTAGACTCTTTTGGCTTGCACCATTGGTTGTAAATGGTTACTAAACACTTATTAACACTTTTGGAAGCAAAGAAACACAACTCAAATCAAATTTGGAGCAAATTTGAGCTCACATGCATTTATGGTCACATGTGACATTTTTAGCCTGATGCCCACTTTGAGACCCTGGTTTGGAAGATTACTAAACTATGCTTTGCCCACTCTTTGCACCTCATCCAAGACAACATCAAGGAGAACAACTTTTCCCAAAACCATCATCCCAAATTCTGTCTCAATTTCAAATGGTGAGCAAGCAAAGTAGGGACTATGAAACATATGTAAGATCATATACAATATGTGATTTTGCATTTCAACTTCATTTTTGACCACCACCACCTCCATTCTACTTCTATTATTATATCTTTACACTCCACCAAAAATCTTTTCAAAATTCAAAAATATTTTTCTTTTGGGCATTATATCAAACACTTGGCAGGCAGGAGGAGAAATTGTGCCCATGCTGAGTTTGGGCTTGGACCAGGTCCAACCCTGGCCACCCCTGCAGCCCTGGAGCATCACCTCACCCTCCTGCACCATTTCCATCACCTGCAAACACTGGAGCTCGCTCACCTTTGACCAAAAGCTTCCATGCCGACCATGGCATGACACCACCATGCCACCCCTCTCTCTGGTCACTTCGGCCCTGCAGAACCATGTCACCTACAGTCCCCTGGACCCTAGACACCTTCCAGACATGGTCCTGGGTGGAGGAGAGCAAGGACTCGACCACCATGCTCATGCCATTGTCCATGATCACCCTCCCGTGGACACCATCACATCTCTGCGTGCACACTGGAAACCAATTCTTCCTACTGCGCCACTAGCTTCCTCTCTCCCCCACGCACCTGCTAGACAAGCCCGTTGACCCTATCTCGCGCCAGAGTGACGCCATGAAGTGAGGACACCCCCGTCGGCCACGTACCCGCGCGCCCTGCACACAACGCCAGCAGGCTTGCCACTCCGCGCGCGTCACCACCTACCCGGTACCTCTCTTGATGACGCTAAAGCCAGGCCAGAGGCGACTGTGCACGACGCACACCACGACGTCGCCACCATGCCGGCCATGCCGCGCCTCCCTCCCCTGGAGCCTATATAAGCAGCGCCCCTCGCCTTGGATAGCCTCACAAACCCCAGCAGCCTCCCCTTCCTCCTCCTAGCACTTCCCTCCCGCTCTCCTCACAGCTCACCGGCGTCAACAAGCTCGCCACGGCCACCGGCGGCATCCCTCAAAAACCGCCCAGATTTTCATCACAATAGCCACCGAGCCCTACACCAAAGTTTTAGCCCTTGGAAAAACCTTTCCAACCCACCTAAACACGCCTCAATCCGAGCTACGAGGTGAGAGAAATCGCCCCCGCAAGGTTGCAGAATCGCGAGGAAGACGACGGCCCAGCGCCGTCGGATCGTCATCCGACGATCTGCGCGCCCGCGCGGGCGACGTGCATGCGCCATGCACGCACGGCCCGGGCAGCAGCTGGGCCGGCCCAACTCCTTTCCCGCCCTCTGTTTATTTTCAAATCTCGTTTTATTTATTTTCTGTGAATTGCTCTCAGATGCTTTGCCAAATCTTTAATAACTACAAATCTACTCGGTCATTTTTGATAAATTTTATATATTTAGAAAGCTCACGAAAGCCCCCATCCAACCACACTGGATTCAAATCAAAATCATATGTAGAATTTGAAAAGTAAAAATAACAAGGCAGTAACTTTTCAAACTTCAAACAATTATTAAAAATCAACAATAAATGCTTTTGAGTTGATTCCAACTCTCATAATTCAATTTTCAAATACTCTAATTGTTTATGTAAAAATATGATATGGGTACTGTATATGATCATGGGTTAGAATCAAATAATGGCTATGTAGCCATTACTAGCCCATTTAAATTATTCTCAAATGTAGGAATTTAAATCTATGAGGTGTAGCACCTCATTTAAATCATCTTCTCAAGTTGTATGAAGTAATGTGATGACTCTTGTTGCTTGGTCTCATATTTGCTCACTTAAGAATATTAAAGGATTCCCATAGTAGTATTTAAATTGTTCCAACTAATTATTAAATCATATGAGATGTATTCTTCTCATTTAAATCTTTGTCTAAAGTAATTCTACATGAGGTAGAGACCATGGTCTATTAACTCTCATATTGAATTATTAGATGATATTAAATCATTACTATGTTGGTATTAAATTGCATGAGGTGCATCATCTCATTTAAGTCATGTTTCTCAAATAATAAGTGTGAAGTGTTGACCTTGCTCAACATGTGTTCATACCTTAGTATTTGAGGGAATTAAATCTTAACAAGATTCAATGAGAGGAAATTATTTCTCCCAAGAAATAAATAGAAAACATTAATTAATATTTGTAATGAAAGGAAATTATTATTATTCTTTAAAAGAAAACAAATTCAACCAACATAATAATGATATGGTGATGCTAGAATAGCTTGTTTGATCCATTTGTGTGATTAGTCTAGCACTTAAGTATTGTTTGGTGATTGTATCCTCGTATTCGTTTATAGACGCTAGTACCGGAGACTATCAAGAGGAGGAGGTTTTCTACCAAGAGGAAGAAGAAGAGAACTTTGAGCACAACACCAACCAAGGCAAGCTATACTCTTGCAAGCTAATATTCTTGCAAAGTGCAAAGCTCTACTAGAGCAAGGCACACTCACCAATTTACTTTATGCTTCATGATCCCATCCCAAGTTTTGTTCTTACAAACTTTTACTTGGATTATTATAACTTGCTTTTATAGTTAACTTTGGTCTAGAGATAGAGTACTACAAGAGTATCAAAGTTAGCCTAGAACAATCAAAGCTAGTTAGCACCCCTCATGACTAGTTGCTAGTGCTAACAAATAAAATTGGCTACTCTAGATGGGAACTTGTGAAATGAAATGACTTTGGAAAACCTTGGAATGATGAGTCATTCTATTGAAAGATTTTGAAGGTGAATGTGACTTGTGAATGACATGGTGAACTTTACAAAAACTGATGGTTGGGTTCGGATGCGATACCATTCCAATTTTGCAAGTACCCCCACAATACCTGATTATGGGTAACTGGAAGTTTATGTATCTTAGTATGGGTTCCCTCTAAACAAGCGTCATCGGGGTTATGCCAAGGGCTGCCTCCAAAGAAATATGAAATGATGTGAAATGACGTGAAATGAGGTGAATGTCCGGCCCAAGCCCTGTGCAGTTCCCAGGCTGACTGTCTGTCTTCACGGGAGGCCAAGCTCATGGGGAGAGGTGCCTATACTAGGGTATGTAAGTGAAAGGTTATGGTTGGTAGTCCGCACACGGAGTGTGATAAATCAGGGCCAGTTAACCCTGACGGATTATTGCAAATGTTGTGGCACAAGTGTACGACCTCTGCAGAGTGTAGAACTATTCGAATAGCCGTGTCCACGGTTACGGACGATTGGAAAGGCCATACTGTTCCGTCATCAGACCATTTTCAAAAATGTGACATATGACTTGTGACTTGAATTTGAAAAGGGTGAATGGTGACTTTGACTCGAATCACAACAGAGTTGTTGGAATGACACTAATGTTCTCACTTGAGTTAGTTAGCAAATGAAGAGTCCTTTACTAAATGCTTATGAAATAAAACTGGCTTTATGCAAATAAACCTAGAGCTTAGCACCCCTTACTATAGTTGATAGTACTTACACTAGTATTAGTTTGCGAGTACTTTAAAGTACTCATGCATGGCTTTGTTCCTGGCTATTCAAATGGCCAGACTATGAAGGAGAACAGCAGTACGAGGAAGATGGACAGCAGGACGTCTACGACAACTAGGATCACTCCTGACGTCAAGCGTTGGCCTGTGGACTATAGAGTCCTTGTATCTTACGCTTCCGTTATGAACTTATGTTTGTTCGTTGATCAGTTCGTTGATCATTAGATCAACTATTTGTGTAATATGGATCATGTGATTCCAATTTGTAAGACTTTATGGTTTGTAATGAATGATGACTGTGATACTTAACTATTATGCCTCGCAACAACAATATTCCTGGGATTGCGATGTATGACATAATAGGCATCCGGACTTAAAAATCCGGGTGTTGACAGGTATTTCCCATGAAAAGCATGGTTCCAACCTAGCTCATCACTCATAACTAGTCAAACCCATGACATGCATAGTGGTGTTTTCCTTCCACACCTTACTTTCATATGAGCTTTAAATTACACAAAAAAGAATATTTTGAAATGGTTGGAGGCATAAAACACATATTATACTTGGAATAGAAAGTTCTATGTAGGTAGATATGATAGACATTTGGGTTTGAGTTGAATTGGAAACAAGTTTATGCTTGTGTGAGAATTCATTCTTTTGGGCTAGCAAGAGATCTAGAATTATGCAATATTATCCATAGTGATATTCATTCATCATGAAACAATGATACTTAATGTTAAAAATATATGTATACTAGTAAGAAGTAGCACTCATCAGTAAATAAAGCATTTGAAACTAGTAGTACCATGAACAATATAAATTTTAGCTTTAAATATTGCATCCCTCTTCATCTTTTAATAATATGCAACTTATTTTTATTGAGAAATTCATGAATAAACAGTTTGGTCCAGCATCTCATTCATAAGCATGAAAAGTATTCAATGTGATGGTCATCTTAAATTTAAAGCAAAACTAGACATAAAACAAAATAGATGATGCTCCAAGTTTAAGCGAGAATTCTATGTTGCACAAAAAACAAAGTTTAGAAGTGTGCAAACCAAGAGTTGTAGTATATGTCCAGTGGGGTGACTTGGACATCCCCAAGTTTATGGTATTCACCATTATTGGATTGCTCTTGTTGTGGTGTTCCTCCATTCCATGTGAAATAAACTTCAACACAGAACTTTCTTCCCATTCTTTTCTATCGAGTGACATTGGTGGTACAAGGATATCATGCTTGTTGCTATTTTATTCATAAATAAAATTATTTCTTCATGAACAAGAGAGCACATAATTTTCTACTCATTCTATTATATCAAAAGTTTGAATAAAAAAAATCATTTTAATACTTAAAAGTATAGTTCTAACATTAATAGACATAATTTGTCCAGAATTTTTGCTGCAGCAAAACTGAAATTTCAACCACTTAGACATTTCAGGAATTTTAGCCACTTTTTTTTCCTATAGAGGATGAAAATTTCAGGTAACGTGAATTTATCAAGATTTTAGGAGTTATGCAAAAAAACATAAAAATCATTCACTAAAAAGTGCAGCGCAGAAATCAAAAACTCCATAATTGTTTTGCAACTTTTATCATCCAAATATGTAAAAACTTGGTACTATATTTAAAAACCAGAGATTAAAATAAAATAAAACTAACATGCTACATCAAGCATGTAGATATAAAATAAAATGAAAACATCTCGCGTGCCTCCCGTAAAGCGTTTTCTTTATAGCCACATAGCTATGCTTACTTACTTGGTTCAAGTTGTATGGAGATCATGTGGTATCTTAAATGTTGGGGACACCTCCTTCTTCCTTGGAAAGTGCTCCATACACTTCTTATGTGGGAATTGAAATTTGACATTCCCCTCTTTTGAATTAATAATTGCCCATGTGGTTCTCAAAAATGGTTTCCCAAGAATTATAGGACTAGAGGTATTGCTACCCATGTCCATAACAATAAAATCCACAAGCACATATGTCATATGTAATTCAACTATAACATTATTAACTCTTTCTAATGCATTTTTAGTTATATCATCAGCAAGTAAAAGATCTATAGATAATTTTTCCATGTTTTGAAGATTAAGCAAATCATATAGCTCTTTAGATATAACTGAGACACTAGATCCTAAATCTAGAAGAGCATGGTGCGTCTCTTTGTCTATAACATCTTGGGGATCCAAGCATCCCCAAGCTTAGGTGGTATCATAGCTTCATTGTTATACCTTTCTATCTCTTCTTTAATAACATAATTATCAATATAAGAGCCAACACTAGCTTGATGAACATTGATAGTAGGATCTTTAGGTAATTTTTCAAGAATAGCAATTAATTCATGCAAGCTAAATTTATCAAGATCTAATAATGGCTCTCTTACTTCACTAAGAATTTTCACTTCTTCTACTTTCTTGTCCCTATTATATAAATTGAAAATTTCATATCTATCATCGAAGACTTCTTCTGGAACTTCAGTTTTTTCTAAACTTTTCATAATTTTAACTTCTGAAAGCAAACCATCTAACAAAACATAAGCATGAGAGGCTGGCACATTCCTGAGAGCGCCTCCACACTCTTTATCTAAATATTCCTTAGATGTGTTAGTTAACCCAATATAGAATATAAACATAAGCGTTAAATCTCTTAAGCCATGCTAAGTCCCATAGGAAAGTCCCCGGAATCTCTCCCAAGATTTTACTAGCAATTTATTTTCAGTTTGCTTAAAGAAATAAAAATTTCGCTAAGGTCACTTACTATCTCTGAAGAACCAAACCTCACTACAAAAGAAGCTTTAAAATTGAACCAAGAGCTAAAGTTCCCAGTTGGCCATTTTAATACCCAATCCAAAGCATTACCAGCAAGTGAGTAAGGGAAAAGTTTAACCTTGAGGATATTATTATTAGTATTGCTTATCTTAAGAGCTTTGCATTTTTTGTTGAATCTATTTAAATGTACCATAGGACAATCATTTGGTTTTCCATAAAAGCGATGTTCTTAAATTCCTTTTACTATCTTAGGATCAATTTTAAATGGTTCTATGGGTATTTCATTATCTGTTGGAAAATTCCTCACACTGAAAGGCCAATGAGTTCTTTTTTCCATTTTTACTAGTAGAACAAAATTTTATATATTTTGTATTTTAAAAGAAGGGACTAGAAATTAAAGACTAAAAACAAGACAAATAAAATACTTTGCAAAATCTAAAAGAGAAAAGAGAGCTCACAATGGTGCAACCTCCCCAAGCTTGGGTGTTTGCACTAGGTTGATGATGAAGATGAAGGTGCCAGAAAATAGTCTGGCAATTGCCTTGGAAATTGTTGTACTTCTAGCTTGATGAGGATATAGTTGTGAGATGCTCTTCCAATTCCCCGGTAACGGCGCTAGAAAATAGTCTTGATGACGTTGAGAATCCAAGTGCAGATTGTTGTGTTAGCAGAGTATTTTCTCCACAAGGATGACTCAAGAGTTATATCGAACTCTCGGGGAATTGAGTAAAGAGTATCTCTCCCTCTCTTTTTCTAAAAATTCTGCAAAATAAAATAAAGTCTTGTGTCCCCAACTTCATTGTATGGTTGTGAAGCACAAGGTTTCGTATAAGTAGTAGTAAATAAAGTAGTAACTAAATTAGAGTAAACTAGACAAGTAAAATAAATTAAGTAAAAGAAGTAAAGATTTGATTGTTTTGATGTTTTGTGTGCAAATAAGATAACTAAATATTTTTTTATTTTCGGATTAAAATAGTGTTGCAAGTATAAAGTAAGATAAATGCAATGAAAATGTGTTTCTTATGGTTAAAATTGGATCGGGGTTCATGGATTCACTTGACTATTCTCTCTTTTAAGTTGTAGTAGATAATAACAATTCATCAATGAAATATAAGGAATCGGATGAAGCCTGGTGACCGGGTGTATACGTGAGCACGCGGTAACTGAGTGAAACGTGTCTGACGGCGTTTATTGTCCGTGAGGTGATGTACTAGTATTAAAAACGCACGCACACACCTGCCGACGCGTGTCTAACACCGTTGGTACTCGGTTTGTGCAGAATCTTACTTTGCCCGACCCGCACGTACCCACCTCACCACAAGCGACCTCCGTACTATTCTCTTGTTCAAATCCCCTTCGTTGGCTGAACTGCACGACGAGCTCCGCCCCAAGCCGGCCTCCACCGCCGCCACCGCCGGACCCAATCAGCTCAGCCCCCTCCTCTAGCAGCAATTTCCGTTTCCCCAACCGATTGTGCGTGCGTCTATTGGCCGCGGGTACGGCCACCATCCGCTGTTTTTCTCCCGGACGGCGGCAGCTCAATCGCGGTGGCCATCAATATGGAGCATCCCGAGCGGGGTAAAATCAATCAGAAGCGACCGACGGCCAAATCATCATCGTCAAACCGCTCTGATTGACGCCCTCAGCCGAACCGCTCTGATTCTTGGTCTCCAGGCCGGCGCCCCTGCACACAAGGCGCTCTATTTCTAATGCACTTCGGCTCTGATTCTTGGTCTCCAGTCCAGCTGGGCGGCGATGGACTCCAGGCCGGCGTAGGCTGCCGGGCACCTTCTCCCGTGCCGCCCCAGACCGCCACCCCGGTGCTCCGCCTGCACGAGCAACAGCGTCGCGGCCCCGTGGCCCCGCTTGGAGCCTGGACGCTCGATGGCGTGCGGCGGGAGTGGTCCGCTGGATCCCGTCCAAGCTCACCGACGCCGCCCAAAATTGGAAGGGGCTTGACACGGGGCTTGACGAGGAAGAAAGCTCCAGGCAGAGGAGGTCGAGCGGGGCTCCCCCTCTCCTCTCCCAAATTGAACGCGAACGAGTGGCAGGAGCTCGACGGCCGTCGCAGATGTGGTCAGAGGCGGCTCAATCGAGCCCTCAAGAGCAGAGACCTTGACGCATCTCGACTCCATGGAGCTCCTGCATCAACAGGTCGACCGGCGCCAGCACCGTTGACCTTGAGGGTCGCGATTCGGCGTATCCTGGGTCGGGCATCTTCCGGCCTCGCCTTGACCGGTGACATCGAGTCCAGCCTCACCTCGACCGGCGCCAGCACCTTTGACTCCTGAGCCTCGATTTTGGCCGCTGCCCCTCGAGCTACCGTCGACGAAGCACGCCAAAGACCAGCTGCAGAGGAGGTTGAGGTTTCATTTGTCTCAAAAAAAAAATACTTCCCCTCGCCCAGTAAGGGAGGTGGAGCAGGTGCTGCGTTATCACTTCACGGACGAGCCACTCCGTCCGTCCCGCTCCGCCACCGCCGCCCCTCCGACTGCGCGTCCGCGCGCAGCTGCTCCTGTCCCCAGCCGGAGGCCTGCTCGCACGACCATGCCCTGCAACGGCCGCCGCGCTCCTGGGCGCGCCCGCTCGGCCCGGTCCGCTCCAGGCCGCAGTCAAGGCTGACCCCGCCGCGTCCACTCCCATAGGAGCAGTAGCACCCCCGCCGCCGGGGCGCGTGACGACGAGATCGAAGGGAGCACCTCCGCCTTTGGGCCGCGCGACGGGAAGCGGCGGCGGTGGTGAGGTAGCCGGCGACGGGAAGCGGCGGCGATGGTGAGGTAGCCGGCGATGGGGGAAGCCGCGCTGCGCGGTCGAGCACTGGAGAGAGAGAGGGCCCACTCAATCGTCGTGTGCTGGGCAGCTGTGTTGCTAGCGAGCGAGGACAGAGTTTTTCAGTTGAAAAAAGCAGATTAACGTCGTTTGGTGTCCGTGTGTGAGGCCCGAATCTCAAAGCGAATCCAACGGTAATAGGCGCGTGCTCACGTATACACCCGGTAACCAAGAATATAATTTCAATATGTGTAAGATACGCATTCATATGGACATCACTTCCTAACATACAAATGATGCAAAATATCTCTCTTATATTGCAAAAGATAGGGAAAACTCCATGCAATGTTGTATTAAGAATTAACAAAATATTGCCATAAGTACTTTGACATGATATTTGAATATCAAATATGCTACCTTGAATAAACAAGATCATCATTTTTGTCACGTGACGAACATAGCACATGCATTCACTTTATCCCTAGTGAGATAGAAAAATAAAAGGCAAAGCAATAATAAATCATGAATTTGCTGTCACTATCAAATCACTAAAACCATGCTATTCCATCTAACACACACATAACCCGACACACGTTATTGCATACAACTTGGATAAGAACTAATAATTAAAAACAGGGTACATAATATGCATCTAACAATACATCTTACACAAATTAAAGTCAAATCTCATAGCACAATATCATAGAATAGAGATCCACCACATAGGTATTACATATATGACCATAATCATGTTGGGCAGCTCATATGTTACTAAGAACTATGAAGAAAATGATAGAAATAGATCAAGATACTACCAAAAACCAATAGTACAGAGGTGGACTACTCCCTCTTGATCATGGTGTTGATGAGGAAGCCATTGGAGAAGGTGGAAATCCCTCCGGCGGTGGCTCCGGCAGAGTTTCCCCCTCCAATCTTCTCTCCTGCAGCCTCTGTTTTCGTGCTTCTATGTTTCTGCGGTGTTCTTCTCCAGAGAACCCTCAGGGATCATATATATAGTGGTGTTTAGGTAAAAATACGTCGGTTTGCGAAAGTATCAAGTGATTTGGACGATCGACGCCCGAAAGAGAGGAGGTGGCGCGCCCTAGTAGGGAGGGCGCGCCACCTACATTATTTTGGGCTTCCAATCCCTCCAGGTCTGGTCCAAAAGCTCCAAAAGCCCATCTTACTTCTCCCGGTGAAAAAATGAATCTCCAGAAATTCAAGCTTAATTTGATTTTGTGTCTCTGAAAGTAAAAAAAATACATAAAACAGGGTTTTCCTGTTTTCCACAGTTATAACCGAAATAAAGGGAATCATTGGTAAACCCCATAAATATATATAAACCTTGATAATCACATCATATATGTTGCAAATATATGGGAATTTATGTTAATAAAGTACAAAGTTCATGTATGCATTTTACAAGCATGGCCTCATGTAATCAGTTCGTTATTAGAAATTGTCCCAACATAAGGTGTACATTTTAGTCTATTATTTTCTCGAAATTATAATTTTGACAATTCTTACCCGACCGAGAGTTAACTTAGAGCTTAGTCAAGTCCTCGGTGGTTATATTTGCATCGTGATTTTTGCTAGAGGTGGGCTGCAACATAATTTTTTTGTAGTTGCAGGTGAGTTGAAAATTAAATTTCTAATTATTGGTGGGTTGCAACTGAAAAATTTCCAATTGCAACCAAGAAAACATATTTTCACATGGTATAAATTCATACGATGACATCAAGCTAATTTTTAGTCAACTAACAATTAGACCCACCCTTAGAATTTAGGACTCTAGTTCTTACAAACTTTTCTAACAAATTTCTACAGAATACATTGGTATGCCTCCATTTCTATGTGGGAAATAAAAAATTCCTTCTAAAAGAATATTCTTAAACCACCCCCTCACCCACCCACCATCCTACCTTGCTGCCATCGGAAACCTCGCCAGGAAAAGCCTACACAATACCGTCAGTGACTCGGCTTCTCCCACTAATAAGAAAACCCTTAAAGAAAACATCTCATTAGTGGCGCGCCACTATGGAGACACGCCAATTTTCCCAGAATACCAACGATGTGCCAAGATTTGCCTGCTCCACTAATGGCGTGCGGTATAAAATCCATGCCACTAGTGTGCGGGAACCAACACACAGATCGAACATAAGATATGAGTGCATAAGTTTGGCTTGCTAGTGGCATGTCCGTCCATATATACTTACGCAACTAGGAACAAAATACTAGTGGCGTGTGGGACTAAAGGCCCATCAGCCACGCGGAAAAGGAAAATGGGAGTTTGGAGCCGATCTGTTGTCCACCTCTCCCTAGCTTGCTGGCCCCCACCTTCCCCTCTTCTCAGCCACCGTCCATTGCGGGGAAGAGGAAGAAGAGCTGGCCGAGAGGAGTGGACATGTGGTCGACCGTGGAGGAAGGTTTGATGGGAAGGAGTGGAGCGCCACTTCGGTAGCAGCAGGGCACTCGGTCCCCGGGTGTGTGTCATGTATTTCGATATCCTTCCTCTTGTATGTGTTTTGGAGATTAAGGTGGGTTTGCCGTCGTTCATATTTTTGTCCTTAAAAAAGATGTACCTGACAAACGCAAAATGTACCTGGCGGAAGCTACAGTGTACCTCCCGTACTTCCCGCGGTCAAGGTCTTTTATTTAATTCGAGATACTATGTGAGATCTGCATTGGTTGGAATTAATTTAGTTGGAGCCCAGCTCAATAATGTAGTTAGAGCCCCAACGATAAACAACACCTCACTCGCTTTCTGTTAGAATTCTAATCGTACTTGGTGCAGGTAAGCATGCTCTCCCTTTCCGTGGTTTGAAGAAACTAAAGAATGTAGAAGAAAGCTATGGATGCACATGCGTGTGCATGCCAAACTTCTACTGATAACTTGAGTCTAGTAGTTATATTGCAACTGGGTATTAGCTAGGACCGTTCAAGGAAGCGATGGCCCTTGATAGAAATTATAGAATACTGACTAAGCGTATTGTATACTCTCGTTAAGATACAAAGAGGCATGCAGTAGTCCAATTTAAATACAGTTCGGTGCGCCTTTCTTCTAATTTGCTGGAACATTCTGCATTAGTCCATTTTTTTTTTTGAAATGTGGGCAAAAGCTTTGCCTCGACCTATGATTCAGCAGAAGTTTTACAAGAAAGTAATTAAAGGTTTATGACTTATTACAAGTTTACTCTCCCGGAATCAAATGACCTAATCTTCTTGCGCCCGTTAACATCCATGACTTAGTTTGCTTTGTAATCTTGTCGAAGATGATTTGTGAGAGCGCGTGGTTGTTGTTGAACAGCCTATTGTTTCATTCATTCCAAATTTTTCAAGTGATGAGCATAGTGAGATCTAGAACCCATTTCTTTGCGGTTTCCATGGACATCATGTTCCACTACTCAGGGAAAGAGAGGTACTTCCATAGGTTTGTGTGAAGCTCGGGGATGCCCAACCAATCTTTAACCTTCTCCCAAAGTCGTATTGTGAAGCGATAATGAACGAAGAGGTGGTTAAGGCCAAGGGACTCCATGCATTGATTGCATACTGAATAGAATCCACAATTTGGCCACCCCCGCTATGCCAAGCGGTCAGCCGTCCAATTTGAATAGTATACTGTGGAAAGCTCGTCATTTTCCTTGGTAATATTGACTCTACAAGCCTGTTAATTCTCATTGTCGACATCAGTATTTACAGGGTGCATCAAGTGTATCAGCTGCCTACCTACGTTGCTGACCAGTGACCGCGCGCGTCGCCGATCAATCTACCCAAAAACATTGCCGTCGCCGTCGTGATGAGTACGACTGAACTGCTCTACGTTCTCGCGTTTTCCAAGCCTAGCTACATATCAGAACAGCAGACGTTTTTGTCCCAGATCAAGATATCGAATCAAGAAGAATTCAATACTTGGCTTGATAGTCGAAGACTCCAAGGTCAGGACGCGATTGCTTGGTCACTAAGTTGGGCACTGACTAGTCGCACGCTGGCACATGCACTGTAGTGTACTGCGAAGTGCCAACACGGTTCCTTTCTTGCCGAGTCGTCTCTTCATGACCCGAGCCAGGTCGTACCGATCTCCTCATCTGGAACCTCGCTTTCTCTAATCGGAAACGCCTTTTGATTTAGCATTCAGGTGTGGCAGCTTCGGAGTACGCGCATATACATACACACCGAGTGCGAGTGCGAGTGCGAGTGCGAGTGGCCAGAACCCTATATATAGGCCCCAAGTTCTCTGCTCCCTCCACAGCAAATTGCTTCTCTAGCTTGCTATTCTCACTTCCACCATTAACCCCCGACTTGATTCCAGCCAAATTAAGCACGCCGCCATGAAGCAGAAGATCGTGATCAAGGTGGAGATGACGTGCGACAAGTGCCGGTCCAAGGCCATGGCGCTGGTGGCGGCCACGGTGGGGGTGGACTCGGTGGCGCTGGCCGGGGACAGCAAGGACCAGGTCGTGGTGGTCGGCGACGGCGTCGACTCCGTCAAGCTCACCAGCGCGCTTCGCAAGAAGGTCGGACACGCGCAGCTCGTGCAGGTCGGCGAGGTCAAGAAGGAGGAGGAGAAGAAGAAGCCCGCTGAAGCAGCCGCCGCCACCGCTGCCGTCGTCGAGTACACTTACCCGTGGCACTACTACCAGTACCCTTCGCACGCCGCGCCAGTCTATGGTTACCAGCAGTATTACTCCGGGCCGGACACCTGGTGGATGTAGCCACACCACTCAGCATTCTTGAGTAATCATTTTTGTTCGTCGATCGGGGTTTAGCTCTAGTAGAATTTCAAATGCCAAAGGTGGGATCTGTGTTGTATTGGTTCTTGTCGAAGCTTCTTAATTAAAGTATTAATTAAGAGTAATTAATTGATCATATGGACTCATTTGCCGCTCAATCCAATAGTGCTACAAGCAGTTTTCGCGCAAAGAAGCCAGCATGGAGGTCCGGGACCAAAGGATGATAGTTAGACCTGAGCGACCTCATGACAATCAGGAGAGTTTTTTTTTGAGGGAAGACAATCAAGAGAGTTGATAGTGTAAAACTACACTCAGTTTTATGTCTAATGTTCGGAAAATTACCCCTTTACGCTATGATAGCAAAATTCTGCTTTTTTTTTTTGCAATGTCCACTAAAACACGAATTAGTACGAATTGACACCAAATCTGACAGCCCACATGCCAGGGACAATTTTGCTGAGTTGGACCGGATCCCAGTTGTCAGCCCAGTATATTCTAAAAATGTACCGATGGGAAGTCCGGGTCCGGGACGGATGTACCCGTGTACGATGTACGTAACACGCAGTTCCAAAAACAAATCTGTATGGCCAACTAATTCACTATCGCCATTAAGCTGCATGCTTCAATAGGGTGGACTAAGAAGCTGCTCAGATCATTAAGGCTCGGCTCGTTAGAATCATTGTTTGGCTTGGTTTGTCATGTGTTTGCGAGGGCTCGCAAGTAGCTTGTTAAGATTTGTTAAGAAATGATTAGCAGAAAAGAATCGTTAAGAAATAGACATGCACATTTAGGTAAACACACATATATACTTCCAACAAGCCGATAAATCAAAAACAACATCGCTTGGCCCCTCCTCTACTTAAATGGGATTGTTCGGTGGTAAGCATGCACGTGCATACGCATTGACGCGGGCAAGAGCGAAGGGCCGGGCAAGAACAACAAATGTAGTGGCGGAGATTCGCCATAGCAGGCGAGCAAGGCGCGGTCATCGGAACTCTGAGGCATCAGGTGATGCTGGTGGAACCGGTGAACCGCATCAAGGGGATCAAGAAGATGGGAGTCCGACTAGTTGAGGAAGAGGAGTGGCGACTGCTTAATTAGATCGTTCGGTTGTTACTTTGGTCTCCTTTAATGGGCTTTGTTGTTACCTGTTTACCTCATCTTAGATGGACCAGGAGCGTAAAGACGCAACAACGTACTTTCCCAAGACTTGGTTGTTACTCATAATGAGTAGCTCACAAATCTGGTTGGCTTGATGATCGTTTAGCTCGTCATTCTTAGAGCAAGTACAATAAGTCTTAGTCAGCTGGGTACAATAATTAAAATAATATATTTATGTTTAGTTGGAGGAGAGAGAAGAGGAGAGGGAATGTAAGTGTGCTCTTATGCAAGAGCTAGCTCTAGCACGTGCTTCTAGGCAAGTTGTGTGAATGAAACGTGGCTCCTCCATTGAAAAAGTATTACATTCTTATAGCCAACTATTGTACTTGTTGACTACATGTTGGCTATAGATGACATGATATCTTGCTTATAGCCAACAACTGGCTATACTATTGGAGTTGCTCTTAGCGAGCAAATTAAAAATCACTTATTGGCTCGTAAGAAAAAGAGCCGAGCTTAAATAAATCAAACAAACGAACGCTCGTAAAACTCACCGAGCTTGGGGCTTTCTGTCTAGCCCAGATCGATGAGCATAACCAACAAACAAATAAAAAGTCCCTATTGCTGATCAAAACGTGTATGAAGCCTTGCTTCCTGCGTCCCACCTACTGTGCTCATCGTCTGTGTCAGGTCAAGGTCTATTATTTAATCTGAGAATACTCTAGAAGATATGCGTTGAATTAATTTAGCTGGAGCCCAGACGACAAACAAACACATCAGTCGTCGTTTTCGCTCATAATTCTGATCATACATGGCGCATGTAAGCATGCATGCTATCCCTTTGCGTGGTCTTAAGAGACTAAAAAAAACTATCGATGGACCGACCCGGACGTTTGGAACCTAGGTGCGCGTGCACCTGTTTACGAAAAGTTCAAAAAATGTTATTTAAAAATTTTCAAAAAAATATGAAGTAAATTTTTGCATGTACATATTATGTTGATACTTACTCGTGTAAGTTTTCACGAAAAAATACCATTGTGTGTGGCCTGCATAAAAATGACAAAATGTCCAAATGAGAATAGTGAACAAGAATATGTACTATTCACATGAATAGGAATTTGCAATTTGTCATTTTTGTGTAGGTCACATACAATGGTATTTTTCCGTGAAAACACACGAGTAAGTATCAAATTTTTAAATAGCATTATTTTGAACTTTACGTAAACGGGTGCGCGGCACATCTGTGCCTTGCAGATGCATTACCAAACCGCAACCGATAGCCTGAGTAGTTATATGGCAACTGGTATTATGTACGACCGTTCAAGGAGGCGATGGCCCCTAACAGAAAACTGACTAAGCGTATTATATACTCAGGTTGAGATACAAAGAGGGATGCACTGAATCAGTTCAAAACAAATACAGCTCGGTGCGCCTTTCTTGTCGTTTGCTGAACATTCCGCGTTAACTCACTCTGGCGAATGTATTAACATGTAGTGAACACGGTTTCCTTCAGCTGATTAACGGACCAGAGCCAGGTCATAAACAAAGCAAATTCCTGCCTTCACGAATTAAAATCCTGTTCTCCTGCCCTCGAACCTGTTGATCTTGCAATCAGGTGAGGCAGCTTCGGAGTACGCGCATACAGACACACCCCGCACTGAGTGACCAGCAAGGCAGCAACCCTATAAATATCAACCCCAAATTCTCTACTCACTCCACGGCAAACTCTTTGCTTCCACCTTGGACCTTGCTATTCTCACTTCCTTCCGACCAAATCAATCAAGCCGCGATGAAGCAAAAGATTGTGATCAGGGTGGAGATGACGTCCGACAAGTGCCGGTCCAAGGCAATGGCGCTGGTGGCTGCGACGGTTGGGGTGGACTCGGTGGCGCTGGCCGGGGACAGCAAGGACCAGGTGGTTGTGATCGGCGACGGCGTCGACTCCGTCAAGCTCACCAGCGCGCTGCGAAAGAAGGTTGGCCACGCCCAGCTGGTGCAGGTCGGCGAGGTCAAGAAGGAGGAAGAGAAGAAGAAGCCCGCCGAAGCAGCTGCCGCCGTCGTCGAGTATGCCTACCCGTGGCACTACTATCAGTACCCTCCTGCCGGCGCGTATAGTTACCAACAGTATTATTCCCCGCCGGACACCTGCTGGATGTAGACACCGTAGGAGTAATCTTTTTGTTCTTAGGTCGGCGTTTTGATTCAGTAGGATTGCAAATGCCAACGGTGGGGATCTGTGTTGTACCATGTTGTTGTCGAAGCTTGCTGATTAATTAATTAATTGGTGGATTCATTTGCCGCTCAATTGAGTAGTGCTACAATCAGTTTTCTGGTAAAACAGTCAGCATGGAGGTCCGGGACCAAAGGATGAAAGCAAGAGTTGAAAAGGACGAGAGGCAACGATCGAGCTGAGCTAGCTACCTGGAAGTTAATAACGATCAGGGTGGAAATGGATGATTGTGAAATCTTCGGATGGTGGGTTGCTCACGCAGAACAAAGGGGCATTCTCATACTCGCTCATTGATGTTTCTATCATCGCGCTTGTCTTCCCTTGGAATGGGAAACACGGCAAGAGATCCGTTACATAGAGTGTTTCAATCTTGCGTTGCCAAATTCTGTATGTCTAGAACACACAACAAATATAGCACGAAGAAATTTTGGCATCACAGGTTTGATGCAACTACGATTAAAGATGTTACAAGCTTCTATTTCTAACGAAGATCTTTTGATCGGGCGACGACGGTGTTGGAGCACTGTTCCCTTCTTGGAGGCGTCGTTTTTTGGAGAGTCTGCAATTCAGGTGTTGTCATGGTGGTGGATGTATTGCTGTTGTTAGGCCTTGTTTTTGTTTTCTTTTCCTTTTTTGGTTGTGTGCATCCGTAGTGCCATTAGGGTGGTGCGTTGTTGCAGAGGCTGGGTGTAATTGGTATCTCTCGATATTAATATATTCCCTTTATCGAAAAACAAAATTTTACAGGACTTCAAACACCATATCAGGGTTGCTGTTGACTAGTGAGGCTGCTTAGTGTTTAGCGCCCAACTTCTTCTAAGAAAAGTGGCTACATCCAGCTCATAAGGGAGAGTTTTCCTCCTCCCTTCAATCCGATCTTTTAGGATGAAGACGGCTCTTAGTTGTAGCTAAACCGTATGCGTGTAAACATCTAAATCTATGCCGAGTGTTGGGTTAAGTCTTAGTGGGCGTTAACACTAGACGAGCCACACCGCACTGCGAAGCATATATCCCCTCTGGTTAACGATGGAACTGGGTTGTGTCACACTAGCGTGTGTGCCACACCAAGCACTGCGAGGCTAGCACAAATGGCTCACACAGCCTCGTGGCATTAAGGACACGGCCCAAGCACCAAGCAGACACTGGTAGAAAAAAGGGCTTTGGTCGCGGTTCGCAACAGCCATTAGTCGCGGTTGCGCGCGACTAACGATCGACTAAAGCCCTCCTTTAGTCGGTTGCTTCGACCGACTAAAGGCCCCATGTTTGGCATGCGCCAGGCGAAGGATCTTTAGTCCCGGTTTGTAACACGAACCGGGACTAAAGGCTATTTCGAGTTATTTTTTAATTCATTTAGGTTTCTAATTATTTTTACTCCCTCTTTTTTCTATTTTTTAGAATTTCTACTATTTCTGTTATTTGCATAGTTTAGTCTCTATCTCTAACTACACTTATCTCTAGTCAAATTACATACTCGTGGTCAAACTTCCCTCGGTCACCCATCCTCCCACTCTAGCACTAGCACGCTTAAGTTCCATCAGTTCCGCATCCAAGTGCTTCGCGCATGTATGTGATAGTAGTATCATATCAATCCTATTAACATGTTGGTCGATGTCACATTTCTTTATTGTTTGAATTTCAAATAATTCTTTTAATAAACAAAAATAATGATGTAATAATAATCTTGAACAAATAAATAAACATTATTTGTATTATTTTTAATTTTATTAATTAATTAAATATTTTTTTTGCCAAAACTAAAACCTAAAAATTTGAAAATCTAAAAATTGGGTAAAAATGATAGTAATCTTTATGCAGGATACAATTATTAATTTTAGGTTTTTTAAAAATAAAAAATATATAAAATCCGTAATTTATAGAAAAAACTAAAATCTTCCTGCTTTTGTATTTCCATTTGGAATTTTGAGAATCTAAATTTGGCTAACCGGGTAAGCCCGGTGAATTCGGATGTAACTTTTTCCCAGGATTTTTTTGATATATTATACGTTTTTTTCCGACGTCGTATGCAAAAGTTATTGCGGTTTTACATTTTTAAAACTTTTTTGGAAAAAAAGTGAAAATTCGAATTTCTTAATTTCTCCGAATAGTAGGTTGCATAACATACAAGAATCTGAAAACAAATTTTTTTTGAATTTTCTATCATTTTCTTTTGCATTTTACAAACCAAAAAAAAGGCAACTAAAGGTTTTTCCGCCGCCCGCATCCCTCCATAGCCCTTTAGTCCCGGTTGGTGTTACCAACCGCGACTAAAGGGTAACCTTTCTCGGATGGAGCATTAGTCGCGGGTCGCCTCCCGAACCGCGACTAAAGCCCCCTTTAGTCGCGGTTCGAATATTTTCGGGACTAATGGGGGTGGACGGAAGCCTCTTTTTCTACTAGTGAGAATAATAACAACTAGATTTTGATGTGCGCCTTGGCGCACGATCCCGTGAAATTTGTGTCAACGATTATTTTATATACTACAATTGTAAACATCGATGATAATTAGCATTAAGTAAAGAGTGAATAATTATCCGATAGAGCATCAGTTACCGTCAGGTTGTACATGTCCAATGTCTATAGTGTGTACTAATAGGGCATGTGAGGAGCACCTCTTATATCTCCACCATTCGATTGCCATCATGTGTGAACACTGAACACCAGGTCCACAGTGATTGTGTCGCCATCTTCATGCCCTTCTTCCATCATGGTTCATCTTCATGCCCTTCTTCCATCCCGGATTGACATGGATCTTCAGGATCTCTTCCCCTAGGATTGTCCTGCAAAGCTACCATGAGTACAAATTAGTATTTTGTTTTGTGCACGGACTCATTTGCTCATTTTCAGTAAATAATTCAAAATGATGAAGCACGCCAAAATTTAGAGCATGCTGAATAATTCTTAACACTGTAAACCAAGATCACATGGCTGAATTGTTGGGCTGAATCAGAACGGTCATTGCACAATGAAAAGAATCTTGCTTCGTAGACCATGAACAACTGCAATGCCCTAAACAAAATTCATGTAGAAATAAATATTTGGCTGTAAAACAAGCTCTACCACCTTATTCAGATTAGAAAGTATGGGTTCATGTGCAATAAACATGTGCGAACTGAAATAGCAAGTTCGTTAGGAAAGAAGAACAGAGAAAAAAATATGTGAGCCTGCTAGAGGTAAACTGAGAGCGAGACCTGAGATCAAGTGTAGGTGCACCTATCGTTTAGTTAATCAAACCAAAGGGGGAGGCAAAGGGACAAGGCTAGCTGCGGGAGAAGACGACGAGCCGCTGCAATATCCATCCCGGCGACCTGTTCTCCGCTGTGCTCAGGACGAGGTCGTCGAGCAAGGATGGAGAAGGCGGAGCCTGGCCAACCACCAGGCCCACAATGAATAGGTCTCAGCTGCTCAGCAACCATCCTAGTTTGTCAGTACATATGGAATCAGCAAAGAAAAAACTGGGTACAATGGTCAGGACTGGCCTACTATTGCAGCTAGTTTGTGAGTAGTATATGCTCCTAGTTTCTTGATGTGATTCTAAAAGTGCGGAAAGGAAAAATTCATTAGAATGCAATAACACAACATCAGCATGATAACCAACTAAATTCGTAGGATACTTGCTTCACTTCTTGTTACACGCATTCTCCAGAAGCGAATTTAGCTTCAGTTAAGATATAAAACTAACCAAATGGAGCTCATATGACTTTGGAGCCATCTTCGAAGATGGCTTGTCCCTAACCAGTGAAGTAGAAATAATCCTTTCCCAATAGAACAATGATTTCATCTGAAACATAAATGAAGCAAACGCCTCAAAACAAATGTAATTATATTATAAGTTTACAACACATTGCATAAATATTATATTTTCGGTGGGTAGAAGAGAGATGACTCATGACCTTAGATGAAGATTAAAAAACATGAGCTCATAGCCGCCCTCTTCTCTTCCCTATCCACTCTTCATTACCACATCAGTGACACCCGCTGTCGAACTTCGAGGGCACACTACCAATGCTCAGCAACCAGTCAACCACCGTTCCTCACCACATTGCTTAGCATCCTCCTAGATGTGTGTCATCTCATCAGCGCTGCTAGAAAATCAGAACCTAAAAGTAGTAAGTAATTATAGCATGCACCAGAAAACAGCCTAGAAAAATTCAAGAAAATAGGTATCCCACCATGTGCAAACTAACGATTGAAATCCATAAAATGAAAGAATAAAGAACCAAAGAGGAAAACAGAAGAAACAGAAAGAATATCGCCTGCGCTAAAAGCTCCATGCTGTTGTGAGCCATCCTCCAACAACCAGGGGAGAAGAAGAGGATGTCATTGGGCTTCCTGCCGTCAGTGTTAGACTGCAGGCTGCGAGATTGGACTCACATGTCATTTCTGAGCCGTTCGTCCATCTGTGAAATAATATATATCTGCCTAGTTCTAAATCATGACAAAATATCGCACTAAGGATCTGAATTTATAAACAATTTTATCAGTTATAACATGAGCAAATGCATTTTGAGCAAGGCAATGAACACAAAATATTACATGTCAACTGGAAGTAGGCAAAGAAACAAAAACATCAGTGTAATAATTTACGACCCGGACTATGCTAATTGCTAACAAAAAATCCTACGTCAGAGCATACTTCAATTCCCAAAAAAACAATACAAGACGGATAGAATATGGCATTTCTATAGTTTCGAGTCAAATAATAAACACTAAGATCTCTAGCTTTTCTTGTTTCAAGTGAGCAAGATATTAATAAAATTATGTAGTCTCAAGCACACAACTAATTGACCTGAACACAACCTGGATTATACTGTATGTCGAAAGTCGGTGAGAACATGGTAATAATATCCTAATACTAAAGATTTTGCAGTATCTTCTTGCACGAACTTTCTATAGTTTCGAGACAAATAATGAACACTAATATCTATGGTATTTCTTTTTTCAAGTAAGCAAGAAACTAATCAAACTATATAGTCTCAAGCAAACAACAAAGGGACCAGACCACAACGTGGATGATAAAAATCGGAGAGAATGTGGTAATAATATCTTAATGCTACAGTAGCATCTTGCACAACCTTTCCCAATCTCTATGTATATAAATTCATGTAGAATTCCATTATTAGCAAAGGATTTGCATAACCTATATATAGAACATCCAGGATTCAAGAATTTATTTGCATTGGTGAGATACATGAGCTCACCAAACATTTTTGGACAACAATAACTGTAAAATATATATGTTTAAGAATTTATGAAAGCCATTTGCTCTGTTATTTATGAAATCAAGCATGCATTTTTCACACAGCATTAAGCATGGCAAATCAACAGCATCTACCTTATCCATCAAATGAAGAGAATCTCCAGGACCAGTATATTAGTGTCTTCCATCACTGTGGGAAGTTAATTTCTTAGTAAGTTCACTGTGCTGCATAGGGAAAGCTGATGCAGCAGATGATTTCTGAATCTTGTAAAAAGATATTTAGGTTACTGCAGTAAAATAAATTAACAGATCACTCATTTGCTTGTTCCGGGATTTGTTCATAAAATTGCAGAGTATTCCAAAAAAAGAGACAAACTTGTCTTTTAAAAACCAGCTTTAGTATTACTAATTTGCCTTAGACCCAGGTTTGTAATGGTGGTGGCCATGTTTTTGTTCCAAAAAAACTTAAACAATGTTAACTGGTACACCATTAGAAACTGTAGGATGTTTTTCTTAAATGCCTAGTGCCACACACAACAAAAGTATGTCTTAATTATAATTTGGGCCTTTTATTGGTATGATAAGTACCAAAAATGCAAATTAAGTGGACATATAAAGTTAAACTCAAAAGGATGCCTTGATATATCACAATATTTGAAGTGGACATGTATAATGATAATCAAGCAACAAAATTGATAGGTTCTCACTCTAATTATCTTTGGATACTTTTGTGTTCAACAGGGATCCTTAGGCATCAACCTACCCAAATGCTTCTAGCTAGCAAGTTCAATATCCATGTACCCACAAGGTAAAACACATTTAGAACTTCATCGAAAATTCTAGGTGAGCAATTTGGTGGTGCCAAAATAACATTGATAGGAAAATGATTTGGGAAGAAAAACCAACATGAATGCAGAGCGAGGAAGGAGGCCTTTACATTTGTACCAGTCACATGATTCTCACTACTAGACAAGCGACGGCCAACACCTGCTCCTCGTCGCCATTGATATCCAGGGCCTAGCCGCCTAGGTGCCACACTCCATGCCAACAGATCGAACACACGGATGTTGCCACCTCTGCCAGGAAAAAACTTGATTGCCTCATATATCTTTTGGAGGACAAAATAAGCCCAAAGGCTGATTCCAGCACTAAAATAAAAGTGAGATGAGAAACATAAACTCTTCTAGCTTTCTTGTTTTAGCATTTCCATAAAACAAAGGCAAAAGCTAGATTACACAGAATAACCATCATAAATGCAAATCACCCAATTTCACCTAGCGTGAGCATGGTTAACTGATTCAAAGTGGCATAAATCTCATGTTACGGTGAAAAGACTCAAAAGCTGCTAATTGCAACAAACAAAAACACAAAACCTCAATCTAGAAAGTGGTAGTGCAGCCACACCAGATTACTTTTGACTACCAAATTGTCTCAAATTTATATCAGGCGAGGGTAAAAGATGCTACTGTTGAACACAACAAATCATCGTTCTGGAACTAAGTCTGTACTAAACAAAAGTCATGATATCAAGTAATTTACAATTTATTCTTTTTGCAGAAAGGACAAAAACTTATCACTCATCACTCAGTAGTAATTCAGGTATCCAGCAAGACCATCAGAAAAGCTCCATCAAGGCCATCGCTGAACAGAGCCGCATACTCCAATTTTAGTATACGTACAAGTGGATAGTAAGCAAGCACATTATTTAGACCCTTATTCTGATCTCCTCAAACCATTGGATGCAAGTGATTGATATGATATAACACTATTCCCAAGATACTAATAAGATACTAATGCACCATTAGTTTTAATCACCATGTCTGATTATGAGTTTCATGAAACACCAACCTACATCCTATAACATGTAGGACAAAGTATAAACAATATGTCTGTGAATTCCCGAAGAACCAACCACAACTCTATTCAGAGGATCCATATTTCCTGATATTAACCAACATTTAAGGAGATAAAAAATGTACACTAAATTTAGGAAAGAATAACACCCCAAGAAATGAAAACTAAACCTCTTGAAGTGCTTCACGATATATAATTATGTAGAGCGGAATGATGAAGAGCGATATTAGATATCACCTACAACAGCTGGACACAACTAAATAGAGTTATTTGGTGGAGATGCATAGAAAAAAGTACCAATGGAATACACATCAGAATGGCTTGTTGAGATATTCCCACCTCATTTTCACTTAAGCGCACAACATTTGAAGAATTTGGAGAAGGTGACCAGCCTGTAGTGCAAGTTGAGATCATGTCATCACTTGTTGCTTGTTTAGGGACTTTTGCTTCAATCCATATCTTGCTTGTACACACTGTAATAGTCAAAAGGGGAATAATAAAGTATGATTTAAACAGCAAGCAGTGAATCATCACTGTGTATGCTCAGTATTCCGACGGAACAAAGATCCAAAAACCATATTGAATGATATGGGGTGGCCCGATCTTCTCAGTAAGCAACGGTGGTGATGATGATCACGGGTGATGGCAGCGGAGATACACGACGATGAAGTGGATGATAACTTGTATGACGCAACGAGATCTCTCGATTGGTTCCTGTCGCCGCAACAGCTCTCAACCCGCAAGATATTCGCAACTCCACACACTTGCGCACGTAGCCGCCGACCACGAAGCGGTAAGTTGCAACCGTCTAATTCCCAATGGAACAGAGATCACACAAGACTTAAACAGGATCTACACAATATCCAAGCAATATGGTGTAGGGAATTCAATAGTTTTGCAGAGCAAACAACTAAGAACTAGGGTTTATCTTAAACGTGATCTAAAGCAGCTAGGGGGTCGTCCAAGGCACTTATATGGCGTCCGGGACGAGTTCTGGTCGAAAAATACAAGGAAAAACCGACCCGAATAGATCGGTCGAGACAGACTCGGACGCGTCCGGTCTGGGATCCGGTCGACCGGCGTGGACCGGCCGGTCCGGTTGGTGGCCGGTCAACCGGCTGTGGACCGGACCGTCCGGTCAGTCTCACGGGCTGGGGACCAAGCTGAAGTTTCCGGTTTTCGTACGAGGGCTTCGTCCGGTCGTCGTCCGGTTAGCGGCCGGTCGACCGGGCCAGGGACCGGCTGGCCGGTCTGGGGCGTCGGCCGGGTTCGACGGCCTGGACTTCTTCTTTTCCTCTCGCGCATACCTCCCGCTCCTCCCTCGCGCGTCCATGAGATATCTTCATGTCCAGCTCCATGTCCAGCTTCACGGCCATCTTGACGTCCGTCTTCATGTCCATGCTCCTCTCCTCGTGCGATGCTCGTCTCCTCTTGATACGATGATACATAAGTAATAGGACTTAGGCAGTATAAAGTTCTTATTAATCAAAGTATCTCTAGAAACAAGTTCACCTGTTGTTTAAGTAGCTTCGCACGAGCTCGTGTTATTGGTCCAATCCTAACTTCGTTGGACTTGAGCTTCACAGCAGTTCATCTTCATTGGTAATGACGGAGGTAGTAGTGAGGTAGGGATGTCCTCATCATCTCCCCCCTTCAAAAGGCGTCGACCCCGACGCTCCAAGGTCTTCTCCGTCATATGGTGTCATATCAGCAACATTGAAAGAATTACTGACACCAAACTCATCCTCTGGAAGATCTATCGAGTATGCATTATCATTGATCTTGGCAAGCACCTTGTAAGGACCATCACCACGAGGCTTCAACTTAGACTTCCTCAGCTTTGGGAACCTATCCTTGCGAAAATGTACCCAGACCAAATCACCAGGCTTGAACAACATCTCTTTGCGCTTCTTATTCATCCTTGCAGCATTGCTCTTGCCTTTCTTCTCAATCAACTCTTTAGTCTTCTCATGAATCTTCTTCACATAATCTGCCCTCTTTGATGCCTCCATATTAACTCTCTCATGTATGGGCAAAGGCAACAAGTCAAGTGGAGTAATGGGTTTGAAACCATACACCACCTCAAAAGGACATAGCTCCGTGGTAGAATGTACCGCCCTGTTGTAAGCAAACTCCACATGCGGCAAACAATCTTCCCACTCCTTCAGGTTCTTCTTGATCATGGATCTCAACGGTTGTGACAATGTTCTATTCACCACTTCAGTTTGACCATCGGTTTGGGGATGACAAGTAGTGCTGCAGCAGCTTCGTCCCCAGCTTTCTCCAAAGCGTCTTCCAGAAGTAGCTCATAAACTTCACGTCACGATCAGAAACAATAGTCTTCGGGACTCCATGTAGACGTACAATCTCCCTGAAAAACAGGTTAGCAATGTTAGATGTATATATATATCTTGTAGTTTCCCCATATGTTAGGGGGCTTTCTGCATATGTGCACCTGTACATGTACTATATATTGTGGCCTTTGCCCCCCTGTAATACAACACACATATTTCCCTAACATGGTATCAGAGCCAAGTTGATCCTCTAGTCTACGTTTCTCCGGCCGTACGTTCCTCTGGCCGTGATCCTTCCGTCTTCCAGATCTGATCCCGCTTCCGATCCTGCTTATTCGGCCGCCCGTCCCGCTGAGATCGACGAAGACGAGGTCGCCCGCAGAACCCCCGCTCGCCAGATCCGCGCGTGGCCCCGCCCGTGCGTGGCGCCAGGATCCGCGCGAGGTCGCCCGCAGAACCCCCGCTCGCCAGATCCGCGCGTGGCCCCGCCCGTGCGTGGCGCCAGGATCCGCGCGTGGCCTCTCGATCTCCGCTCGCAGGCAGGCTCTCGATCTCCGTCTCGATCCCCGTCGCCCGCCAGGATCTCTCCAGCTCCTGGTTCGGCCCGATTTGCTCTCCCCTGCTTCCTGCTTCGGCCCGATTCAAGAATCCCTTGTCCCCGTCGCCCCGTGCGTGGCCTCTCCTCCCTGCTCTCTGCTCCCGTGTTGACTTCCAGCTGAGGTAAAAACAAAAAAAAAAGGCAAAAAAAAAGGCAAAAAAAAAAGAGATATGTCTTCCTCGGGCTATGTTGCGATCCCTCGCTGCCCGGTGATCTTCGATGGCGCGAATTACCCTGATTTCGCTGCCTTTATGCGCGTCCACATGCGCGGTCTTCGTCTTTGGGTGTGCTTTACGGCGAGGTCTCTGTCCGCGCCTGTTGCTCCTACGGTGCTGTTGCACCGCCACTGTTGCCCTTGCCCCTGATCCTACTCGGGCGGATAAGGATGCGGCCAAGAGTCTTGATGACATGCTCGGCTGATTATGACCGGAAGGTCCAGGGACCACTCTGCCGTTGCGACTTAGGCGGGATCTGATAGTACTCGGTGGATTGATGAGGATGCTCGTCTGCTGTTGTTCTCACTCCAGTGTTCTGCCTCAGTATGCTGCTGAGTTTATGGGTCTTCCCACCGCTGCTCGGTGGGCTTTTCTTCGTCGGCGCTATCAGCCGTCGGTGATGCTCTTTACTGTCGTGGTCCGCCGAGCATGCCCTTCAGCAGGTGATTCTACTATTGATGAGTTCTACACTCAGAGTGCTGCTATTTGGCGTCGCTTGATTCTCTCCGTACAGGTGTGTGCCACTTGTCCTGCTGTCTGACCGTGCGCGCGGATCTGGAGTTCCAGCGCGTTTTGAGTTCTTGTCGCGGCTCCGCAAGGAGTTTGAGCAGCGCCCAGCTTCTTGCCCGTGGTCGTGTTCCGCTCTCGAGGTACTTGCTGAGCTTCGTGCTGAGGAGACTCGTCTTCGTGGTGCTGGTCTTCTTGAGGTTCCATCTGTTCTTGCTGCTCGTGGTCCTCTGTGCCGTCTGCTCGTGGACCTCCTATGCCGCCGACTTCGTTGCGGCCTCCGGCACAGCCGATACTTGCTACTCCTCCATTCCAGGGTCACGTCGCCAGCAGCCTCGTGGTTCGACGTCACCTCCTTGCACCTACGTGGCAGGCCTGGCCACACTATCTCTACTTGCTGGCAGAGGGATCCCAGCTTACGCCCGCTTACTCGTCGTCAGGCTGGTTCTTCAGGATCTTCTGTTTTCTGATCAGGACATTCTCCGTGGTCTTCGTGGTGCTCGCTGGTACAGGCTCTTCCTCGACGGGTACTGCTGGTTCTGTGCTGGCTCTTCGGCACCGCGCGACCACCACCTTCCACACGGTCAGGTACGTCATCCCCGTGGTATCTGGATTCTGAGCTTCTTTTCATATGACCTCTGCGTCTTCTATTCTTTGCTCTTCGCTCTCTTGTTTCGCCTGTTCGTGTTATCACGGCTGATGGTACCTCTCTCTCTGTTTCCAGTCGAGGCACCCTTTCTACTACCTCTTTCTCTGTTTCCGCTAGTCATCTTACTGATTCTGGTTGTCACGTCATTCTTGACGCTGATTCTTGTGCTGTTCAGGACCGCCGTACACAGGCCCTGGTTGGAGCTGGCCCTCGCTGCCTTGAGTCCCCGGGGCTCGGGAGTTAGGCGGCTTCGCGTTCCTTCTACGCCACTTCATCGCAGTTCTCCTGCGGTTGCTGCTTCATCACTGGATCTTTTCAGCAGTGGCATCATCGGCTGGGTCACCTCTGTGGCTCCCGTTTATCGTCATTAGTTCGTCGTGGTCTTCTGGGGTCTGTCTCGGAGATGTGTCTTTGCATTCGTGTCAGGGTTGTAGGCTAGGCAAACAGATTCAGCTTCCCTATCCTACTAGTGCGTCTGTATCTCAGCGACCTTTTGATTTAGTTCATTCGGATGCGCATCTCTCGTGATGTCACGTTTGATGAGACGCGTCCCTTCTATCCTCGTCCCACCTCGGGTACTTACCCGGTGGATGATATCTCTTTTCTTCTTTTTCCGGATGCACCCCTGCTATCCCATCTCCTCCCACTCCTAGTCCTGATGCGCCCCCTTCGGCGCCATCCTCTCCTCTGTCTAGTCCACCTAGTACTCCTCGTTCCCCGGCTTCGGATCCTTCGATGCTGTCCCTTCCTCCGCTTCTTCGATGACTTGTCCTCTGCTGATGACCTTCCCCCTTCACGGCCTGTCCGTCAGCGTCGTGCTCCAGCTCGTTACTCTCCTAGTCGTATGGTCTCTGTCGTTTCCGAGCCGACTTCTTATCGGGATGCCGAGCGTCATCCTGAATGGCAGCTTGCCATGGCTGAGGAGATCGCTGCTTTGAGCGCACTGGCACTTGGGATCTAGTTTCTCCACCTTCTGGTGTTCGTCCTATCACGTGTAAGTGGGTCTATAAAATTAAGACTCGCTCTGATGGATCTCTTGAGCGCTATAAAGCGCGTCTTGTGGCTCGTGGCTTTCAGCAGGAGCACGGCCGTGACTATGATGAGACTTTTGCCCCTGTGGCTCATATGACTCTGTGCGTACCCTTCTTCTGATTGCATTGAGTGCTCTCCCACTTGATGTTCGAATGCTTTTCTTAATGGTGAGTTGAGTGAGGAGGTTTACATGCAGCCTCCTCCTGGGTATTCTGTTCCCGATGGGATGGTTTGTCGTCTTCGACGTTCTCTCTATGGTCTCAAACAGGCCCTCGTGCCTGGTTTGAGCGTTTCGCCTCTGTGGTGACTGCTGCTGGTTTCTCTCCTAGTCTTCATGATCCAGCACTTTTCGTTCACACTTCTCCTCGTGGACGTACTCTTCTTCTTCTCTATGTTGATGATATGATCATTACTGGTGATGATCCTGAGTATATTGCCTTCGTCAAGGCTCGTCTTCGTGATCAGTTTCTTATGACTGATCTTGGTCCTCTTCGCTATTTTCTTGGCATTGAGGTTTCCTCCACCTCTGATGGCTTTTCTATCTCTCAGGAAAAGTACATTCAGGATCTTCTTGCTCGTGCTGCTCTTGGGGATGAGCGCACGGTTGATACTCCTATGGAGCTTAATGTTAAGCTTCGTCCTACTGATGGTGATCCTCTTCCTGATCCTACTCGTTATCGCCATCTTGTTGGGAGTCTTGTTTATCTTGCTGTCACTCGTCTGATATTTCTTATCCTGTTCATATTCTGAGTCATTTGTCTCATCTCCTACCACTGTTCACTATAGTCATCTCCTCCGTGTTCTTCGTTATCTTCGTGGCACGATCGCTCGTCGCCTTTTCTTTCCCCGTTCCAGCTCTCTCCAGCTCCAGTGCTATTCGGATGCTACGTGGGCGAGTGATCCTACGGATCGTCGTTACTTTCTGCTTATTGTGTGTTTCTTGGTGGTTCGCTTGTTGCTTGGAAGACGAAGAAACAGGTCGCAGTTTCCCGTTCGAGTGTTGAGGCTGAGTTGCGGGCTATGGCTTTGTTGATTGCTGAGGTGACTTGGTTACGGTGGTTGCTTGCAGATTTTGGGGTCTTTGTTACGACGCCCACTCCACTTTTGTCTGACAGTACATGTGCTATCAGTATTGCACGTGATCCGGTCAAGCATGAGCTGACCAAGCATATTGGTGTTGATGCTTTTTACACGTGCACAGGTACAGGATGATGTTGTTGCGGTTCATTATGTGCCTTCAGATTTGCAGTTGGCGGATTTCTTTACGAAGGCACAGACTCGAGCGCAGCATGATTTCTTCCTCTCCAAACTCAGTGTTGTGGATCCATCATGAGTTTGAGGGGGGGTGTTAGATGTATATATATATCTTGTAGTTTCCCCATATGTTAGGGGGCTTTCTGCATATGTGCACCTGTACATGTACTATATATTGTGGCCTTTGCCCCCCTGTAATACAACACACATATTTCCCTAACAAGCAATATGCGACGCATCGTCGCTCTTGTGGCAGGCAATAAAGTGGGACATCTTAGAGAATCTATCCACTACCACAAATATAGAATCATGGCCTCTCTTAGTACGCGGCAAACCCAACACAAAATCCATACTAATATCCTCCCATGGTGTAGTAGGTGCCGGTAAAGGAGTATACAAACCGTGAGGCTTCAGCTTGGACTTAGACTTGTTGCAAGTAATGCATCTTCGCACATATCTATCCACGTCCCGCCTCATCTTTGGCCAATAAAAGTGGTCAGCTAGCATGAGTAGCGTCTTCTCACGCCCAAAGTGACCCATCAAACCTCCAGCATGTGATTCCTGCAATAAAAGCAAACGCACAGACGATTCTGGAACACATAGTTTGTTAGCCCTAAACAAGAACCCATCATGTATGTGATATTTGTCCCATGCTTTACCAAGAGCACATAAGCGATATGGTTCAGCAAAATCATGATCAGTGGCATACAAATCACATAGCATCTCTAAACCAGGAATTTTAACATCAAGTTGAGTTAATAGCATATTCTTCCTAGATAGAGCATCAGCAACAATATTATCTTTTCCTTTCTTATGCTTAATAATGTATGGAAAAGACTCAATGAACTCAACCCACTTAGCTAGACGCTTATGCAAAGTAGATTGGGCTTTCAGGTATTTCAAAGCTTCATGATCAGAATGTATGATAAACTCTTTTGGCCACAAGTAATGTTGCCAAACCTCAAGAACTCTAATTAAAGCATACAATTCTTTATCATATATAGGATAGTTCAACTTAGCACCAGAAAGTTTCTCAGAAAAATATGCAATTGGGCGACCCTCTTGCATCAACACACCACCAATTCCAATACCACTAGCATCACATTCAATCTCAAATTGCTTATTGAAATCGGAAGTGCAAGCAACGGTGCAGAAGTTAACAATCGTTTCAGTTCATCAAATGCATGATCTTGGGCTGCGCCCCAAAAGACAACACCCTTTTTAGTCAAATCATTCAAAGGTGCAGCAATAGTAGAAAAATTGGGCACAAAACGGCGATAAAACCCAGCTAGACCATGAAAACTTCTAACTTGACTCACATTCATGGGAGTAGGCCAATTTTGAATAGCTTCAATTTTAGACACATCTACTTCTACTCCATGCTTAGAGACAACATAACCCAGAAATATGACCTTATCTTTGCAAAATGTGCACTTCTCAAGATTACCATAGAGTTGATTATCACGCAACACTTGCAAAACATGTCGAATATGTATAGTATGATCAGATTCATTGCGGCTGTAGATTAATATGTCATCAAAATACACAACCACAAATTTGCCAATAAATTCATGCAAAACATGGTTCATCAGTCTCATGAAAGTGCTAGGTGCATTAGTTAATCCAAAAGGCATTACTAACCACTCATATAAACCAAATTTTGTTTTAAAGGCAGTTTTCCACTCATCCCCTTCTTTCATCCTAATTTGATGATAACCACTACGCAAATCAATTTTAGAGAACACAGCAGCACCACTCAATTCATCTAGCATATCCTCTAAACGGGGAATAGGATGACGATATCGAATAGTAATGTTGTTTATAGCTCTACAATCTACGCACATACGCCAAGTACCATCTTTCTTAGGAACTAGAATAACAGGAACAGCACAAGGACTAAGGCTTATGCGAATATAACCTTTGTCGAGTAGCGCTTGTACTTGCTTTTGTATCTCCTTCGTCTCTTCGGGATTAGTGCGATATGGCGCCCTATTGGGCAGCGATGCTCCGGGAATCAAGTCAATTTGATGCTCAATACCTCGCAATGGTGGTAGTCCTGCGGGTACCTCCTCCGGAAACACGTCGCCGAATTCCTGCAAAACATTAGAAACACCAAGAGGAAGAGGGTCATGTCGTTAGAAACCAAAACCGTACCCCTGTACAAAAGCACAAGAGGCATGGCCGTAGGATCCTCACTAAATTCTCTCATGTCTTCTTTGGTGGCTAATGAGACTAAGGAATTCACTCTCTCACTTTTCGTTATATCACTCACGACATTATAATTCTCTCGCCTATCTAGAGGTGCATCCTCCAAATTCACTTCGATCTTCTGACGAGACTCATTGACAATTTGTTGTGGTGACATAGGCTGTAAGTTAATTTTCTTGCCCTTGTACTCCAAGTGATATGTATTGGCACGGCCATTGTGTTGCACAGAACGGTCATAGAGCCAAGGCCGACCCAATAAGAGGTGACAAACCGTCATAGGAACCACATCAAAATCAATGCAATCCTTATACGGTCCAATCGCAAATTCAACACGCACCATGTGGTTTACCTTCATCTCACCATTGTCGCTCAACCACTGAATATAATATGGATGCGGGTGCGGAAGATACTTCAACTTCAGCTTGGTACATAACTCCTTGCTTGCTAAATTGCGGCAACTCCCGCCATCAATAATGACCTTGCAAGCCTTGTCAGGACCAACTAAAGCTTTGGTTTGGAACAAATTGCAGCGCTGAGTAGATGCACTAGGCAACACATTAAGAGCACGCTGCGACACAACAATGGTGCGAACATCAGAAGGATATGCATCTTCACCATCAGTGTCATAGTCATCATCGTCTGGAGCATTTGGATCAACATCATCTCCAGTCTCATACTCATTGTCCTCATTGATAAACATGACTTTACGGTTAGGACAATCTCTCTTGAAGTGACCCTTGCCACCACATGTATGGCAAAGCATATCGCGGTTGCGCGTTGTAGACACACCAGAACCACTTGTACTTGCAGCAGATTCGGACTTCTTTGCATTAGATACATTGGAGACCGGTTTGCTAGGCGGAGTAGAGTAAGGAGCGGAGCGCGTCGAAGGCGCTGTAGAGGGCGCGCGGGGTGTAAAACGCCCAGCTCCCGTAGCACGTCCCTTAACCTTTGCTTCTTCAGCCAACTGTGATTCAGCTTCTCTTGCATGATGTAACAATTGATTCATATTGGTGTAGGTGTAATGACGAACAATGCCTTTAACATCATACTTCAGTCCATTCAGAAAACGCTGCATTGTCATCTCTAGAGACTCACGGACACGACCACGCTGCATAAGCATCTCCATCTCCATGTAGTACTCATCAACAGTCTTCACACCTTGCCTCAATAGTGTTAGCTTATCAAATATGTTCCGCATGTAATTTGTAGGCACAAAACGAGAAGTCATTGCCTCTTTCATAGCACTCCATGTACGAATAGGTTGTGCACCATCTTCATCGAGGTTACGAACCAAAGAATCCCACCAACGCAATGCATAACCATCAAATTCAGAAGACGCAAGCTTGATCTTCCTATCTTCAGAGTAGTGTGGATGTAGGCTCCATAATTTCTCAATCTTGAGCTCCCAAGTGAGGTATTCTTCAACATCAGCTCCTCCTTCAAACTTGGGTATGGAAAACTTAGGCTTACCCAATCCATCTTCTTCATCTTGTCCACGACCATTGCGGCCAAGTGGAACCCAGCCACGAGGACGATGACCACGAGGCGCACCACGAGCATTGTGTGCGTCATCTTCAAGTTCAGGATCTTCATCATCTTCTTGTTGTTGTTGTTGTAGTACAGTCAAGTTCTCAATAGCGAGACGCATATCCGCAATATTGCGCTGTATATCCGTCATTTGATCAGACAATCCAGTGACGGTGACATTAGTAGCATCCAGCGTTTGTTTGATCTCATCAACTGTACTCTTAAGCTCATCATCGTTAGTGTGGAATTCACGTCGCATCTCATTACGAAGAGCTTCATACTCCCTCCATGTGATGATATCTGCCGAATTCTTGTTCTCCTGGTTAACAATCTTATTATCACTAGCAGACATGATTAGTAGGTTAGTGCACTAAATCAAAAATATATGGTGGTACTCTCACAACTCACTCAAAACTGATAAGAAAAGGAAATCTTACCGTTCCAAAGTAAATTAGTATTGCTTACCACTTGTAGTAACAACTAGTGCACGGATGTAGCGAAGCGAATATCAAGGGTATAAGAACAATCACACGACAAAGCAGGGTATATGTGGGGCTGTAGGTAGGCTACCTATTTGCACCAATAACAAGCTCTAGCGCTGACCGTAGACAACCAAAGATACTCACACAAGGCGATATAATGGGGCAATGCAACTATCTGGAAGGAAAGGTTGCAATGCACAAGAGAGACGCTAGCAAAGCTCAACGAGACAGGCACAAGATTGCTCAACTACGGATGCAGTAAAGAAAACTTAGGCCTTTCACTTGATGTCAACTAGCACACACTTTTCTTTTTGTATTTTCTTTTTGTAACACACGCAGCTATGTAGCTCTTTTTGCTTCTTTTCAATTTTTTCTTTTTTTTTTTGATTTTATGACTCAACTCCTTGATAACACGGCCAACAAGATATGCAAAGCACCAAAACCCTAATGAGCAGCCTGTCGAGCGGTAAAACTAGTCTCTTCTGGGGAAGTTCCTAGTCACGTATATCGAAAGGCTGTGTCTATGGTTGGGAACAAGCACATTGTACGCTATGTGGACTCGGAGTAACAAAACTGACACTAGAAGATAAACTAGATAAAGCTACGCAAAAACAATTACGAAAAGCAACTAAAACTCGAAATTAGTGCAAGCTATGGCTATGGCAAACCCTAACCCTAAATATTTTTGGCTTTTTTTGGATAGGAAAACACTCACAACTCAACTATGGGATGGATTGTGGATGGCTTACCGAGGAAAACTGGAAATCTGATACCAAGATGATATGGGGTGGCCCGATCTTCTCAGTAAGCAACGGTGGTGATGATGATCACGGGTGATGGCAGCGGAGATACACGACGATGAAGTGGATGATAACTTGTATGACGCAATGAGATCTCTCGATTGGTCCCCGCCAGATGCAACAGCTCTCAACCTGCAAGATATTCGCAACTCCACACACTTGCGCACGTAGCCGCCGACCACGAAGCGGTAAGTTGCAACCGTCTAATTCCCAATGGAACAGCAGATCACACAAGACTTAAACAGGATCTACACAATATCCAAGCAATATGGTGTAGGGAATTCAATAGTTTTGCAGAGCAAACAACTAAGAACTAGGGTTTATCTTAAACGTGGTCTAAAGCAGCTAGGGGGTCGTCCAAGGCACTTATAGGCGTCCGGGACGAGTTCTGGTCGAAAAATACAAGGAAAAACCGACCCGAATAGATCGGTCGAGACAGTCGGACGCGTCCGGTCTGGGATCCGGTCGACCGGTGTGGACCGGCCGGTCCGGTTGGTGGGTCAACGGGCTGTGGACCGGACCGTCCGGTCGTGGTCCGTCAACCGGGCTGGGGACCGAGAAACTGCGTTTCCGGTTTCGTCGTACGAGGGCTTTCGGTCGTCGTCCGGTTAGCGGCCGTCGCCGACGGGACCGGGCTGGCCGGTCTGGGGCCGGTCGACCGGGTTCCCGGCTGGACTTCTTCTTTTCCTCTCGCGCATACCTCCCGCTCCTCCTCGCGCGTCCATGAGATATCTTCATGTCCAGCTCCATGTCCACTTCACGGCCATCTTGACGTCCGTCTTCATGTCCAGCTGCTCCTCTCCTCGTGCGATGCTCGTCTCCTCTTGATACCTGATGATACATAAGTAATAGGACTTAGGCAGTATAAAGTTCTCATCAATCAAAGTATCGTCTAGAAACAAGTTCACCTGTTGTTTAAGTAGCTTCGCACGAGCTCGTGTTATTGGTCCAATCCTAACTTCGTTGGACTTGAGCTTCACAGCAGGTTCATCTTCAGTTGGTAATGAAGGAGGTAGTAGTGAGGTAGGGATGTCCTCATCATTGAATCTCTAATCAACAATTGTTTCTCAGCAATATTACCAGTGCATAGTGCTGGGCCGGCTATTCAAGCTCGCCGTCGAACTGGGGATCATGGAACAGCTGCACCCTTTAATTGATAAATTCATGTCAGCAAGAGAAAAATATAGAACAATTTTGTTAAAAGAAATAGAGAAGTGTGAAAGAAAAAACAAACTCGGATAACTACTTGATATATTGCAGCACCTCCCGCACACGGTAAAGGAATAACAGCAAACACGACTACAACCTGCAAAACAAACGCAAGGCAAACTGAAGCCATCACAAGTAGGGGCAAAAATAGTGCGCAACACAAAAGGACCTCTTTTTCTGAATAAGAAAACTTCATTGGATGGTCTAGGACGTATTCAGTTATCCATACCAGACCACTTATAGATTCTTACCCAATAAATCGCAGATAGAAATCAAATCTCGACAAAAGTATACTAAGATGTTGCAGGGTAATTAGAGTTTCCATGTAGCATAATTTTTTCTTTGTATACATATTGTAAGGTAGACATCTTATCCGAGTTTTCAAATCAGTCCTAACAAATAGAAGGTTTAGATTTTTTTTTTGAATCATAGATCTTTTTCTTCTTAGATGAGCGATATAATTGTACATGAGTAGCTACTTAATATCAGAAAAATGCAAACAGTGCAAATTTTAGGCAAGTTCTATATATAATTCAACCAATTAACTTCATGGACAAAACAACTACAAAATCCAGTCTTAAGAAACAATATATACCTATCACTCAAGAATTTCATTTTACAGTAGGAACCGTTTTCCTTAGAAGACTGCAACTATCTAGCATCTGATTCAAGCAGCCCTTCCACCATCAACTTTCTGAGCCTGTCATCATGAAGTAAAACAGGTTACTCAGTTTAGATACAGAATATTTATATTGCACGGTGAACTTAGTAATCTGTAGATAGAAATAAGACCGTTAAAAAAATTTAACACCTCTCCTGTGGGCACATCATCAATCATCTGGAAGCATACATATGTAATTAATTCTGAAGCAATTCAGCAGCAACCTGTACATAAAAAAAAGAGCACCAAATTAAACAAGGAAAAGTGGGCATTGCCAAGGCAATGAAGAGAAGTGGATTAAAATGGCCTGCAACTGTTTACATAAAATCGCCAACCAACTACAACAGATAAAACCTTCAGGCTATAAATAAAACTTCAAAGATGCAGAAAAGCACACAGATAACTGAGCCAATACGCATCATATCTAAGCTCAAGACTGCAAGTTATAAGAAGTGGCTTTTCATGTCGGTTATAATCTTGGAAACTACCTATTTAAACTATTCCATGTGGTCAACATCTAGTCACATTCAGCTTCCTCTTGTAATAGTATCTCATAAATATCGGTGTGGGCGAACAATTTTTGGCCATTAACATTTTCAGGAGATCTGATTATCATTTTCTGGAGATCTGATGTGAGCAGCTGTGGGGATCAAATGAAAATGACGTAACCTTTCACCACCTAGAAAGAGGGAAGAATGGAAGCAGACCAATAGGGGAGACCAAGGATGAACTTTGGCGGCGGCTCACCTGGGCTCGTGAGACGACAACAAGCTCGACCAGGGGCCGCAGGACGTGCATCGGCACGTGCTCGAGGGGGCACGAGACCATGGCGGCTGGGGTTTCCACACCAGGTCACTCCCCGCACTTGACCTGCGTCGCCGACGACCTCGATCTCCTTTGCGGCGCCTCGATCTTTGGCGGCCTCCGGCGAGTCCAAGCGCTGCCACAGCACCTCCTCCTCCTCCTCCTCTCTTTGACGGCTTGTGCTGAAGACGGCGGTGTTCCTCCCACAAACTCGCCCCTTCTGCTTCTCGGTGCAGGAGGAGATCCTCACCGGACCCAGGCGCAATGGAGAGTGGTAGGGACGAGATATGGCGGTGATGGGAGAGAGGAGGAGGACGGGCGAGGCGAAGGGAGAGGCGGCGACGGGGATGAGAGGTGCGCGGCGGCTGTGAGACATGAGCGGATAGGGTTTGCTTGGTCGTGGCCTCTTTCCTCTTCCTGATTCTTTTGCTTATGTACTCTCATATGAGCCAATCATATGCTGACACGTGGCCGTATCGGTGGAGTCGTGAGTCGCCCAACCCGCGCGTGCGAGGTGCCTGCCGTGGATAGCCTCATAGAGCCCCATGGGGGTGCAGCAACTATACCTATATTCTAGTCTCATAGGAAATGTTTGTATAGCTCTAGTGCACTTCTCACCGGAGGGGCAGCGGGATGCTATGGCTACTGGATGCACACGGCTCCTGATGGTCGCTCAGGATATCTTGTGCCAGGCTGGTTGGCGACATACTAGAAGGCTATGTTAATGTGTAGTCATAGTATGTGTACTTTTCGATGGTTGATTTTTGTATCAATCCTCGGTGATGCGTGAGTTGTAAACACTACTTTTTGGATCCTTTTTTAAATAAATGGTCGTGTGCATCGTCATGATGCAGAAGCCGGGGTATACCCCCATTTCGAAACAAAAGCTCTAGCGCACTTTTCTTGATTTCATACATGTGAGAGTGAATGGAGTTATTAGTGCCCTCCTATGTATAGGTCTGGGACCTGGCCAAATGATTAGTGCTACCCTTGTGGTGGACAAATGATTTGATCCACCGGTATATGGTGGACATGAACAAATTTGTGATAATTGCATACTTTTTACCATTCTGGAGACGGGCGCTTTGATAATAATGAAAAAAAGGTCCTATGTATCACTTTGATAGAGAGGTTGGGGCTATTCCCCATATTGAAACAATATGGTGGACAAATAAAATGGTGTAGTATATGGTCTATGGTGGACTTCTAGTGGGCTTGACTAGTTTGGCTTCTTGCCTTGACTTTTTATTAGCTTCGTATCTTCTTAGACTTCTTGATCATGACTAATTATTTATAGTTTCTTAACTTAAGAGATAAAATATATGCAAACATTCTTACTACAAAATGTCTATAAATTATTTCACTTAAGAAATGTCTATATTACAATAGAAATAATAATAAAATGGTAGCAAAATATAACAAGTATTTCCTACTAGTTTCATTACCTCATATGAAAACCAAATTACAATGGAATCATCAAATTTTTTGATTCAATGCTTCCCAAAAAATCTTCTTCGTGCACTCCCTTTTAGCTAGAAAAGTAAATCATCTCTTTGTGATTCTCAAGTTTTTTTTTGCCAGCAACAGACAATTGTTTTGGCATTTTGACACCTATAATTGATTTTTTCGTTGAATTAGAACCCAAATTATGGGAGTAAATCATTGATTAGATGAAGGACATGGACTTAAAGAAGGAAAAGGCAGCTGGCTGCCGATTGGCGAGTGGGTGACTGGGCGAAGCCGAGGCAATCGGCCAATAGTGCGGCCAGGCAACGCGATGGGAGAGCGGACGATACGCAGAGATGATGACCAGGCTTACCGCAGACGAACAATGGCTAGTCGGATCTAGGACCGAGTCATTCGATCGTTTATTCTTCTACTGAAGGGAATCGATCGCTGCCCGGAGTCCTGGCTTCATGGGAGACTCCCGATGGGCAATGGAGCGATCATTTGCGTCCATTTTTTGGCTTCGCATGTTCACCTGTATTAAATATTTTCTCCAGCTCATAGTAAAGAAAGCTGGCGGCAATGGAGCGATCTTTTGCGTCCATTTTTTAGTTACTACCTCCGTTAGGGGTGAAGGATTTATACAAATTCAACATTAGTTTGATGTGCAAATGGTGGTGGAAAATGGAGAATTATTGTGGTCCTTTGGCAAGAATTCATGAGCAAGAAATATCTCACTGGTGTTTTTTATACAAAATACAGACCTGGTGACTCTCCCCTTTAGTCTGATATGCTGGAGATCAAAAGATTGTACTTATGTGGGAGGAGAATGCAAGTTGGGAATGGATCTTTGACTATCTTCTAGGGTGATTCTTGGTGTGGAATTAGTCCTCTAGAAGATATATTTACAACATTTGCAATAAGCAAGTTGTTAGCTGAAATGGGATGGAGATTCACTTTCAGGAGATGGATGCATGACACTTGACTTGGCTGTGCAGAAGAGCGGATTGTTGGCTCTATTGGCCTAGATTACTCTCAACAGTGAAAAGGATAAACCTTTCTAGAAGTGGTCAAAGAATGGTAAATTTAGAGTTAAATTTGTCTATGAACACTTGTGCAGCAGTGGTTTGGACAGATTCTTCAAACATTTGTTGAAAAGTAAAATTCCTCTTAAAATTTAAATATTGCTATGGATCATATGGCACAATGCGATTTCTACTAAAGACAACCTATTGAAGTGCAACTAGACAGGAAGCCAACGAGGTTGTCAGTTCTACAATGAACATGAAAGTATTACCCACTTGTTCTTTGAGTGTGTAGCTGCTAAATTTGTCTGGAGCTCTGTTGGGAAGGCCATTGGAGCTCCCACGTGTTCAGGAAATTTCTCCCAATTTTTCTGGTGGTTCCTCCAGTTTGTTCCTGCCAGTTGCAACACCCAAATTGCTAGTATTGCGGCTATTTCCTGGGCAATTTGGAAATTCCCAAAAAGAGCTTGTTCCAAGGGCAAGTTGATTCATTCTCTTGTTGAGCTAATCAACTAATCTGTCGTTTTTCATGAAATACTTGGTAGGTCTTCATGGCGTTAAGGATGCGGAAGATATTCGGGCTGGAGCAAACAATCTTATGAGGCTTGCTTCAATATTTAATGATGTGGGTGCGGGTACGAAAGTACACGGATGCCGCCTAGAGGGGGATGAATAGGCGGTTTAAAACTTTTATGAATATGACTTAACAAATACGGAATAAAACTAGCGTTTAATTTATCAAACACAAAACCTGTATAACTAGGGTTCACCTATGTGCACCAACGACTTATGCTAAGCAATTCAAACAACTACGTGATAGCAAGATATATAACTTCAAGCACGAAGGCTATCACAAAGTAAAGTGCATAAGTAAAAAAGCTTGGCTATAGGAATAACCGAAGTGACACGGAGACAACGATGTATCCTGAAGTTCACACTCTTGCGAGTGCTACTCTCCGTGGGAGCGATGTGGAGGACAAGTCACTGCAAATACACGATGGCCAGCGTATTCTCCTCGAGAATTCCCACCAAAACGGATGTCCTCGATCAACTATGGAACCTTAGGGTGGTCACCGAACCCGCACAAAGCTTGGGGATATCTCCACAACTTAATTGGAGGCTCCCAATAAATCGCCACAAAGGCCTTGCTCTTGAAGAATCTCCACAACTTAATTGGAGTTCCCAAGAACGCCACAAAGACCACAAAGACCACTAAGCCGTCTAGGGTCCAACGACCCAAAAGGAACAAGCTCCTGAAGTGAATATCTCACGAACTTTCACCTCCACGTATCACCGCGGAGAAGTCAAACCGATGCACCAAATGCAATGGCAAGAACACCACAAAGATGCCCAAATCCTTCACTCTCGAATTCCAACTAAGCTACTAAAGCTATTGGGGGAATAAGAGAGAAAGAACAAAATAAGAAGAGGAACACAAAATTTCTCTCCAAGATCTAGATCTAGAGATTCCCTCACAAAGAGGGGGATTTGATTGGTGCAAATATAGATCTAGATATCCTCTCTATTTTCCTCAAATTTGAGCAAGAATCATGGAGGGATTGATGGAGAGGAAGAGCTCTCAGGATGCAACAATGGTGGAGAGAAAGAGGTTGAAGAAGAAGTGCCAACAGAGAGAGGGAGAAAAAAGGCTTAAATAGGGGCATCTCCTTTTCTGCACGTTGGAGATGGTGTGATCGGTAGTACCGGCCAGGTTGGGCCGGTACTACCGGCCGGTGTTGACGTGGCGCGGGATGGAGGCGGCGACGTGGCCAGGCGGGCGCTGGAGCCGCGGGTCGGGAGGGGAGGCCGGAGCCTCCGGCCGTGGTACCTATCGGGGTACCGCCGAGCGTCCCCAACACTCTGGAAACCATATGTGTGGCACGGCGCATTTCCAGTACCGCGGGCGGTACCACGCCCGGAGGCTCCGGCCATGGCAAGGCCGGTGGTACCGCCTGCACCTCCGGCCACTGCTCCTTCCTCTCCATTTTCTTTTGTTCTTTTAAACACAAACTTTAAAAGCAAATAACTTGAGATTGGAAAATCCAAATGAGATGAAAATATGGAAACTACTGGGGGTTGATTTTCTATTAATTTTAGAGGTGCAACACCTCAATACGAGAGCAAATCACCAAACTCGAAAACGCAACAAGTGATCTATGCGAAATCCGTTTTTGATTAACTAGAGCTTGTCATGGAAATAACCACAAGCTCTAAAACACCACATGGATAAGAGCCAAATAACCACCAAGAAAGATGATGCAAGGATGCAAAGGTTTGACCGTACTCCGAGCGATACGACCGAGTTACTCACTCGAGAGCCCCTTGATAGTACGACCACTATCCTATAAACCGGTCTCCCAACTAAACCACGAGACCGGTAAGAAAAAAATCCTATCAAGAGCAAACATTAACCTTGCGCATTCCACTTGAGCTCGATGATGATGATCTTGACCGCAACAAGGATGGAATGCTGTTCTTGATTGTGCTTGCTTGATGTCTTCCGGATTGCTCCCCCATAATCCACTATAGGAGAGCTTCTTCTTCGGTGCATCTTTACATATTCATGAGCACATATGAATGGCAAGCTTCAAGCATGTGAGCTTTTCGAGTTGACTCAGCTTGAACTTGCACCTCATTTCTTCGTATTGCAGCCTTCACGCCAACTAATCGTTCAAGCATTGCCTATGGACAACTCCTACACATATAACTCAATGCAAACATTAGTCCATAGGAATTATCATTAATTACCAAAACCACACATGGGGCTCTATGCACTTTCAGGGTATCTCCCCCCCCCCCCGCCCCCCTTCTGTTGGAAGATAAGGATGCTGATGATGACAAAATTGCTGAAGAATCTCCTGGTCAGGGTTGATGGAGTTTCTACATGGATTTCGTTAGCACTCTTTTTGTTGTTTCTGCCGCAGCAGCTTTTATTCGTTGGCTTCCTAATGTTGGTATGTAATATAAACTTAGTTTACTTCTTCTTCCAGCAAACGCTAGTAGTAGGCGACGCTTTTTTCTTGTTTTTATCACACTCTGGGATGATACCCGACCGTCTGGGCATGCTTTCGTTATCTTATGGTAATGAAATTCGATCCCTCGTTGGGTCGCTTGGAAAAAAAGTTACTACATCCATTTCAAAATAACTTCTAAAAAATTATTATATCTATATATTAAAACATGTATAGATAAATCTATTTTTAGTTAAGTATTTTATATCGGAGATAGTACAGTAGTACAATGAGATTTAAATTTTCCTACACATAAAACTTGTCTAAATACATGCAAGTTTAACTCAACTAATTTAAAATAGAAGGAACATTTTTTTCTAATGCATGTGCTCCTCGATGCATATAACTTAACTATTTACAATTTGAAACAGGTATCCCCTCTGTTCACTAATATAAGATGATTTAGTTTTTTTATAGATTAATCTATTTAATTTAGTATGTATCTAATCTAAGTTCAATGTGTAGATTCACTCATTACGGTGCATATTTAGTTCATTTTAAATATCTAAAACATCTTATATTTATAAACAAAGAAAGTATTAGATACAACCGTTCTAAGGAGACGATCTGCACTTATATGAGAAAACTGACTAAGTGTATTATATACTGACGTTAAGATAAAAAAAACATGCACTAATCAGTTTTCAAAAGAAATACAGCTCGTAGCGCATTTCTTTTCGTTTGCTGGAACATTAGTTCCGTGTTAATTAACTGGAAGATTATTATCCGCAGCACATCAATTTGAATATTCCACGGTGCAAAGTTGGTCATTTCCTTTAGTAATTTAACAGGCTTGTTAATTTTGAGTTTAACGGTGGTACTTGGAAGTGCATCCTTCGTAAATATGATTCCGGGCTGATTCTGGGCTATTTTTAGTCAAGTCTATGTATCTAGATATGATGAATGGACATGCTATTTACCTTCGAAAATATTTGTGGAAATTAAAGATCCCCTTGAAAATTAAAATCTTTAGATGGTTCCTTAGTAACAAAGTGCTCCTTACTAAGGATAACCTTGCTAAAAGAAAGTGGGATGGGTGTCAAAAATATTGTTTTTGTGATTCCAATGAAATTGTTAACCGTTTGTTTATTACTTGCCCATTTGCAAAAATTATTTGGCGTATGGCCTATTTTACTTACAATATTCCTCCACCAGCTAATGTTACAAATATGTTTGGTAAATGGCTTAACGGGGTACGTAAGGAAGATAAACACAAAATCCGTATGGGTGTATCTGCTTTATGCTGGTCCATTTGGAGGACGAGAAATGATATCATCTTTAATAAATAAAATAGGACTAATTTTTTGGAGGTTATCCGACGGGCTGCTCATTGGATTCAACAATGAATTTTGCTTCTCCCTATGGAACAGCGGGACAATATGGTTACTGGATGCAACCGGATGCTAGTGGTTGCTCAGGACTTTTTTTTACGGGCTACTGGATGGCGACATATTAATAGATTAGCAAATGGATAGGCTGTCTATATGTTGCATCTTTCTGTGGTTGATTCATGTATCGACCTTAGCCTCCCCATGAGTGTAATCCAGATTTTATTGTAAACTACTTTCGTACGTTTGGTTTAATAAAAATAGCCGTGTGCATCTATTGATGCAGAGGCTGGGGCGATGCTCCCATATAAAAAAAAAACTTGGAAGTGCATCATATGTAACATATTGTATCATCTATTCATCTGTCTACCTTCTGTGTCAAAGGGGTGTTTTGAACCGTAAACCTGTCAACCACGCCCCAGCTGAAATCTCTTGTTGTTTTGCTTTACTGATATGTGCATTGCTGTGAATGATCACTATCAGTCCATAGTCACCAGTAGCCGGCCTGGCTGTTAGTGTGTACAGTGTAGTATTTCATCCATCTTGTGAACGTTGTTGTAGATTTATTTTTTAAATTTAAATGTATGCATAAACTAGAAAAAATCTAGGTACTACTTCAAAAAAAAAAATCTAGGTACATTTAAATTTTAACAAATATAAGACAACCTTGGTGGAATGGAGGGAGTACTGGTGATAGTACGTGTATGTTGACGTCTTGACGTAGGCACGTAGCTAATTCAGTTCGTCGTGTCGATCGTCGTCGTCCATGAACGCGACAGTTTCGTCTCTTCAGCTTAACAGCAGGTTATCGAATCAAGAAGAATTCTATACTTGTCTTAACAATCCAAGACTCGAAGTTGATCACTAAGTTGGGCACTGACTAGTCGCACTAACTGTGTCGCATGTATAAGCATGTTGTGAACACGGTTTCCTTCTTGACGAATCGTGCCTTCAGCAGACTAACGGACCAGAGCCAGGTCATAAACAAAGCAAAATCCCATCTTTACGAATTATAGAATCCTGATCTCATGCCCTTGAACGTCGCTTCCTAACTACTCCCTGAGATACCTTTTGATCTCGCAATCAGGTTGAGGTTGTGGCAGCTTCGGAGTACGCGCGTACAGAGTGCACAGTACAGACACACCCCGCACTGAGTGACCAGCAAGGCGGCAACCCTATAAATATCGACCTCAGGTTCTCTGCTCCCACCACGGCAAACTTGCTTCTAGCTTGCTATTCTCACTTACTCCATTACCCTGAGACTTGATTCCAACCAAATTAACCAGGCCACCATGAAGCAGAAGATTGTGATCAAGGTGGAGATGACGTGCGACAAGTGCCGGTCCAAGGCGATGGCGTTGGTGGCGGCGACGGTTGGGGTGGACTCGGTGGCGCTCGCCGGGGATAGCAAGGACCAGGTTGTGGTGGTCGGCGACGGCGTCGATTCCGTCAAGCTCACCAGCAGGCTGCGCAAGAAGGTCGGCCACGCGCTGCTCACACTACTACACGGTAGGGATTTAGGGGCACTTTGCCCTGGGGCACTTTTCAAAGTGCCCCCACTTTGGCTAAAATGCCTCTAATGTCCTACCTATTGGGGCAGTTTGGAGAAGTGCCCCAATTGCTATATACCTATTGGGGCAGTTTGCTATATATCCTATTGGGGCAGTTTGGAGAAGTGCCCCAATTAGTATACACCTATTGGGGCAGTTTGGAGAAGTGCCCCAATTGGTATACACCTATTGGGGCAGTTTGACAAGTGCCCCAATTTGTATACACCTATTGGGGCAGTTTGATAAGTGCCCCAATTGGTATACACCTATTGGGGAAGTTTGACAAGTGCCCCAATTGGTATACACCTATTGGGGCAGTTTGATAAGTGCCCCAATTAGTATACACCTATTGGGGAAGTTTGACAAGTGCCCCAATAACTCTTTTCTTTTGTGTATGAACTGAAGAAAACGTGCAGGCGCGGCCTTCTGTTTCATTTGTTGGATAAACTTGACACCCTCATATATACATGAGAGTCCAGTAAAATTAAATATATCAAATTTATCGTCTCAATTTATACCCTAGATAAAGGTAAAAAGAAATATGAGCACTGTTTCCCCCCTTAGAAAGAAGGTCTCACCTTTGGAGTACCGGACCTACTCTGTAGGAAAAAAGAGCGTGCATGGGAGAATAAAACAGAGAGCTCTAATGCCGTGCTGATTCATGGCAGATTAGTTTTTAAGGAATGGTCGCTCAAAACAGACTACACTGGATACAACATAAGAGGTTATTTCATCTAAAGGAATTGGCCAGAAGAGAGATCAAACCTGAAGACGTTGCAGCTGTTATCGAGAAAGAAGTTACTGCAAGGCAGCCACACTTAAGCCCTGATTTCATGGAGGTGACGGCTCCAGGAAGTAGAAAGTGCAGATGACCACTAAACAATCGATGGATATGGAAAAGGCATGATGAGTACACCATTATTACCCGTAGCGAAGCAGACGACTGCATTGACAAACAGAGATCGGAGGAGGGAAATTTCCGGCCGATTATTGCATATTAATCAGAAGAATACCAATATAAGGTGAGGGGCCATTTGGAGTCTACCGGAAAACTATGACATTGATTCACGAAGCAAATTGCCAATCCAAACTGGAATTCTGTGAGAAATTTATCGCTTTGATTCAGGCAGCAGTTTTCCAATCCAGACTGAAGGCGAGTGTACAGGAGTACCATGGAGATGTGCTTAGAGCATCTCCAACATGCGCGCTAAAACACCCGCGCCGCATAAAAACTGCCGGTTTGCAGCGCGCGGGAGGAAATTGGCCCTCCAGCAAGCGCGGGCGGGTTTGCGCTATCGCGAGCGGCATAGTTTGTGCGCCGGCTACAGCGCGCGGCATCGCTCGTCCACGCGCGAAAAAAACCCCGCGCTGAAACTTCCCCTTCCGCGTCGCCGCCCGAGCGCCCAATCCATCGTCTCCGCGCGGCCGCCGGCGCAATCCCGACGATGGACGGTCCCTCCGGCAACCCACCGACCCCTCCCTACTCCGTCCCACCCTCCGCCGCCGCCGCCGCTTCCGCCGCGCCGCCGCCCAATGCGCCAAACCCTAGCGGCGGCGCCGACGGCGCCAACACAACGGCAGCTGCGCGCGCGCTCTTCGTCCCGCCGCGCGGGGCGCTGCACGCAGGTGCAGCCGCCGCGCAGATGGCAGCCGCGCAGGGCGCCGGCAACGCGCGGCCCGCGCCGAGGAGGGGGAAGGCGCCGTCGACCAAACGGCCGTCCATCGGTGCCGCCTCCGTCGCGCCGCCTCCGTCGCGCCGCCGAAGAGCTAGATTGGTCAGGGGTTGGTCCATGAGGGAGCTTCCACGGGGAAAAGATGAGGAGAACCGGCTGGGTTGGAGAAGAAAGGAGTTTGGTCTCGTTGCAGCGCTCCGCTTAGCCAGCCTTGTTTTTCAAATAAATATGATATTGCTCGTAATGCTATTAGTTTAGCCTGACAAGAAAACAGCAAAATAAAGAGAGAGTTGTGCGGATGAGATAAAACTGGACTTGATGTTCTTGCTACTGATGAGGTGGATGATTTGAGGTTTTCGTGATGTGTTAGTCTGTAGGCGGCGACAAGCGCGAGGAGGCGACAGAGCGATCCGGTCGATCTGGACCTTGTCTGGCTGAGCACCAGCATGACATCCACCGCGTAGCGGCCGGCGGCGATTAGATCCCCGAACGACGCGAGTCTCTTTGGATGATCTAGGGTTTTCTATTGGATCCACTAAGTAAATAATAGTTGGTTTCTAAATAGGATGGTTCATAAATATCTAATACTACTACGGTTTAGTGGGCATGAGCATGTAAGGTCCAGTACTAGACATGGTTACTATTAGGATGTATCACAGTGGTTTGATACTAAGAATGGGTGGTTAAGGACGATGACTTTGAGAATAGGAATTAGGGTTTACACTTAATTGACCCTATCTGACCATCTGGGTTTTATTAGGATGAGTACATGAAATACCAACTTATTAGTAATATGGCTTCTACTATTTTATGAGAACAAGAATATTTATTTAGTTGCTAATTATGAGTGAATGTTAAGTTCATTTAATCACATTTCACAATTCCTAGGGTTTTAGAGTTTCACATAAAATGATGGAGTTAGGGTTTTATTCCTAATAGAATTAGGGTTGCATTTGGAATTATGGAATTATGATTTCCTATTTGTCATATAATAAATTGATTAGCAAATTGAATTCAGTAAATCCTAAGTTCAAGTTATTATTGAGTCAGGCATTTATATCATTTTTTATCATTTAAAAGAAATGATAAATAAGGTAAATGCAATTAAGGGTTTTAAATAGTAGTTGAACTAAGGGTATATCTTTTAATTCTTTTCTAGGTTTTGAAATTATATGTAGAATAATGATCAATTAGGGTTTTCATATGATTAAACATAACCACAAAGAAACAATTGTTGTATTATATGAAATTTTTATACAAAGCAATATTTACTTCTTGATGTGAAAAATAGAAACAAGAAAATTATATTTTTAGAATTTAGGTCTTAATAGTTTAAGATTTAAAATTGGTCTTCTAAAATTTAGAGGAAAATTCATATTATTGTTCTTTTGATTTTAAATTATTTGTTTTAAATTAATTTTTATTATAGAGTTCATTTGCTGATACTCACTTTTATTTATTGGTTGTGTTTTTTTAAAACAACTTAAATGTTTAAAAGGTTTTTCCTAAAAAATAGACCAAATTGTCCGTTGGGTTGGCCCAATGGCCTGGCCAACCAGGCCCGGCCCAACCTGGTTCGACCGAGTCGGTCCGGCTCGGTCGGGTCAACCCCGAGTCGACCCACCCCCTCACGGCCTCACTCTCGCCGTCTTCTCCTCCTCTCGTTGAGCTCTCCATGGCCTGGCCGCGCCGCCGCTCTCTCCTGGCCGAGCCGCCGCTCTCTCCTGGCCGCCTCCGGCCCTCTCCAGCGCCGGTGAGATGGGGCTTTCGTCCGCCTCGATGAGCTCTGTATCCTTCCCCAATTCGATTTGGTTTTCCAGCTCTACCTCGTCCGCCCCCGAACCTAGAAACCCTAGCAGTCGCTGGTCGGTTTGGCCATCGCCGGCCAACCCCCGCGCCGCCGCTCGTCGCTGCTGCTGCCCGGTGAGGCTTCGCCCTCACCCGCCGCCTCGATGCCGCCCTACGCGCGCGCGCCGCCCTGCTCCTGCTCACGCCCGGCGCTCCCTGGCGTGGCTCCGCCGCCATCTTCTCCCGGCCGTTGATGGCCGCCTTCGGCGCCGCTGTTGTCTGACCCTACCAGAGCCGCCTCTCCTCCTCCCAGGTCGCCGCCACCCGCCGCCGCCGTTCCAATGGAGTTCTGGGGTAACGCTCACACATCTCTCCCCCATTTATCTCGCATGACCCGTTTCGTTTTCGATTTACGACCCCGTCCGTGTTTAGCTTATGGGATCACGGCGGAATCGTCAAATCCTAGGCTGCCGCTGTTGTGTATGATGATAAAATTGCATGCCTTCAACTGTTCTGCCTGCGATCTAACCAGCAGACCGCTAGATTCAACTCGTCGTTCGTAGCTGTGGTTCCGTTCTAATCTCCCTGATATTGTTCTTCTCTGTGCGGCTACCGTTCATGTTAATCCTCTAGTTTTCTGTGCGAATCTATAACAAACCTTTTTATTACTGCCCCCAACAAGCCCAAACATACCCCATGACTTATATTTTCGATCTATTTTCCCTTTTATTTCAATTTTCCCCTTTCATCTGTACATGTCGTTCACCCCTAAAATATTTTCCATGAAATCCTCTCTGGTCAAACATAATCATCTGAGACCTGACTATGTTCCATTTCTGCAATTTTTATATTTGTATAAAAGCTGAAATGTGTATATAGCTGGGCCTCCTAACTAATTTCTGTGCAGGCATCGAGGTTAAGCCTGGACAGTCGGTCAAGGTCTCACCTGAAGATGACCACTTCCTGCACATCTCTCAGGTTTGCTCAACATCCCTCATTTCTTCTCTCTGTGACGAGAATGCAATTTATTGGGTCACTGAGATGCACATCGCTAGTTTCTTCTTGCAACTGCCAAGCTGTGTACATGAGTTTTAATTGTGCCTTATGTTAGCTGGTCATTGAGATGTTCCTCTCCGTTCTGTTTCTCTTGGTAGGGTGCCTTTGGTGAGGTCAAGAAAGACGACAAGGTGACCATTTTCGTGAAGGTGGACGACCAGAAGCTTTCCATCGGGACCCTGTCTACTGACAAGTTCCCCCAGGTCCCGTTCGACCTGGTCTTCGAGAAGGAGTTTGAGCTCTCGCACACCTCCAAGTCCTCCAGTGTCTTCTTCTCTGGGTACATGGTTTTCCAGCCGGCCAAGGAGACGAGATGGATTTTGACTCTGAAGAAGAATCTGAAGGTATGCATATATCATAGTAGTGCTATTGTGTTCAGTGTATGTCCTGTGTGCGATGACTTAACAAGTGGTCTGTTTTAATTTCAGATGAACAGGTGGAGGAGAAAATTGTTCCAGCCACCAAGGAAAATGGTATTCAGACTTCTCCCTTGTTTCTATTTTTATTCATTGGCATTTCTTTTGCACACATGTCTTCGAACTTTGGGCTGTAACCATTTCCATTGCATATGAAACCAAAGCTGAAGCAAAGGACAAGAAGCCAAAACAAGTCAAGATTGAGCCTGCGAAACCAATCTTTGGAAATAGTAAGAAGGATGAAGACAGTGATGATGATGAGAGTGATGATGACCAAGACATGAAACCTATTTATAGATAAGTGAATACACTCAAAGACAGAACATTATTCTACATGTTTAGATAACAAAGTCATTGTTAATTTATTTTCCTTGCTCTTGTGAGAAAATATTTTAGTTAAATCTTAACTTGTAAAGCCAACCCAGTTAACAAAAGAAGGGGTTATTTATCTATATTTGAACTTGCCAGACAGGAGGCCAGTAGAAGACGGGCCCGAGTCGACCAACGGTTCGATGGCATGGTACTGCTGACTGCGGCGACAGTGTCCTGCTGGCTGCAACGACATAAGGAGAGATAAGGACGGTGTGACAGTGGCACTACAAGCCACAAATAGTCGAGGTTAGTTCTGGTAAGCACTCTGCTAATTTGGCAGCACAACTTATGTTACTAAGACATCTGCATATACCTGAACTGTTCCTATAAATACGAACTCTACTTCAGTTAGTTATAAGTACAAATGTAAAATGTTAACTATTTGAATAACAAAAAAAGTCATAAAAGGGAAAACCATATGCCCTTCATGGTTATATATTCTATCCAATAACGTGCTTGATGTACATCAAGTTCCATGAAAATAAAAATAAAAATGAATAGGGAGAATACTATCGGTTCGCACATATAATAATACAAACTTACTTGATTTACCTGTATTTCATAAATGGCAACGTTAATAGTATAGATACCTGATCTCAGGCCATAAAGTCTAGACCATGCGCATGATAAGATATGTCATCCTCATAAAGTTCCAACACTGTATAGTCCGTGCAGGATGCAAGCCCTGGTAAATCAAGAATACATGTTGAGATATGTAAACCAAAATAAACGTGATGAATATAAGTGTGTTAAGTAGAATTGAGTATTTCATTGGAGTCACCGAGAAGCAAAGGTATCCAAATCTGAAGGTTTACTTGTTCCTCATGGCGACGGAAAGAAAAGACAGAACTCTCTTCGGTGGTGATGGTACATATATTATGGCTCTTGTCTACGATCTAATTTTTGAGGGATACTCCAGTTTAGGGGACTAGGGGGAGTTCATCAGCGCCGTGACAGCGCCAATCGATGGCGGCGGCCAGTGATGGATGCGGCGGTGGTGGCGGAAGAAAGGCGACGGAGGAGGGAAATATCCGAGCGTGGTTTCAGCGCCTTTCACGAAAGGAAAAAAAAACCCAGAAAAACCTGTAGGTGGAGTGGAGGAGGAAAAAAACCCGGTGGAGTGCAGGCAAGTACGATGCCGGTGCGCCGTCAGCGGCGGCGTCTGGCGAAGGGAGGCGCGTCGCAGATCACGGGAGGGCCAAGGAGGAGGTGCGCCGCGGCGGAGGATTCCGTCTCCATCGCGATGGCTGCCACTGCGCTAGGGTCTGTTGACATGGGATTCGTTGATTTGGTTTCGGCTTGATGGGATTCGTTTTGATTTGGAGGGGTGCGGTGGGAGGGTAAAATGGTCATATGAAAAATATGTAGGACGAAACATTCGACCGGACGAAACAGAACAAGTTCCTCCTTTTTATATAGTAGAGATAGAGATAGAGATGTAGCCTCTGCTGTCAAAGTTAAAAGTAGCGGCTGAGTCACTGGCTCGAAAGATCCATCTTAATGAGTGTCACATTCATTTTCGTAGTGCAAGATATCACTCTACATAAACTCAAATGTTAAATAATCTGAATAATTGTTTGTGCACACATTAGACCAATAACAGCTTGTGTCAAATGATTATCTATTATTGGAATCATCCTTCAGTACTTGATATTAATTGGCACATTTATTCTTGACGTCCTACAGTTATGGTGATAGCTGGACTTGATATCTTGGGTACAAATAAGGTATTTGCTACATGCAGTTCTGTTGGCGCATTGCTTGTTGTTTCTGGAGGTAAATATGGCAGTGTGTCTTTGGTTGTTCCTGTGCATACAACCAACTGCGATTATTTATATTTTTGGAAGCATGTTAATTAGGTCGTGCTTTGCCTTTCTTTGGGAAACATGGGAAAAGAAATTAATGTCTGAACAACAAAGTGTGATAGGAAGAATATGCTGTGAGACTGTACATGTGCCTACTAATTCTACTTGTATATGTGTGAGATTTATAATTACCTGCTCTTTAGTAATATCTGAATATCTTTTTCTCTGGTCCATCTACTCTTTGCATGCTCATAGAGTTGAGATTATATCCCAGTGATTACTGTTCTTTGCATGCTCTTAGAGTTGAAATTATATCCCAGTGATTAATGTGTTGTACTAATTCCATCAACAAAAAATTGGAATATGTGCATGATGGTGTGTTACAAACGTTGCTTGTGTTTTTAGTGTAGCTGATCAAAGTTTGCTGCTAAAAAATCTTCTCAAAAAGCATGACGTGATCAAACAACAATTTGAAATGGTATACCAGAAATGACTAGAACCTTCAGATTTCTAACTTATTTTCTGATTTTTATTGTAGATAGTTGACAATCTTTTAGGGGACTATAATTGGAGTATAATTGCTTCAGTTTTACTGCTCTATCTTACTACCGTTTTGGTTATAGGTTAAACTGTCTCGGCAGATTTCATTGCATTACTGTAAAATCACTCGATGTTTTCATCTGCTGTGAATACAATGACCGATATATAATTGCTCCTCTGCATTTCGATGGGAATATTAGTTGTTTGATTTGTTTTGTGGATCTACAGTTCTTGACAATGACACTTGCTTGAACAAAGACCAGGTTGTTTGGTCTCTCATTTTTCTCAGAGCAATATTCTACTATGTGAAGTGAAGTTGTAAATAAACTATTCTATGAAATCTGTTTTGACCAGTCACAAGTTTGTTGTTTTGTAAAATATGTTCTTATGATATGCAAGTCATGTATTTGCCAATAAAAATTGGGATGTACTGTATTTTGAGTAAACTACTGATTTGTTGTTTCTTTTCTAGTTCAAATGTTCATCATGTTGTGGTCGTGGCACATACCCGGAAGCAATTCAGTTCTCTCTAGGCCTTACCGGTGGCATTGTTTATGTCATGATTGGAAGGTTGCAGTTTTTACTTCAACTTTTAGTTGAAAACTTGATATTTGGAATGCTGTGAAGTTACATGTATTATGATTTGTTATGACGTGATATATAGAATTCTGGATTATGTATATGTATTTGGATTATGTGCATTCATTGTTGTTTATATCTGCCTTTATTGTTATATTGAAGAATTTTCCTAGATTTGCCTCTAATTGTGTTTTGGGACAATTCTTAGAGTTGTCTCTAATTGTGTTTTGGGGCATATCTCAAAGTGCCCCTAAAAGCTTTTTTGGGCAGTTCTGAAACTGGCCCTAAAGACCTTCTGAGGCAAATCTCAAAATGCCCCTAAAAACACAAAACTCGAAGTGCCCCTGAAAACCTTTAGAGGCAAATCTCAAACTGCCCCTAAAACCCTTTAGAGGCAAAATTCAAACTGCCTCTAAAAACATTTAGAGGCACTTTTTAAACTGCCCCTAAAATCCTTTAGAGGCAAAATTCAAACTACCCCTAAAAACCTTTAGAGGCAAAATCTAAACTGCCCCTAAAAACATTTAGAGGCACTTTCAAAACTGCCCCTAAAAACATTTAGAGGCACTTTCAAAACTGCCCCTAAAAATATTTAGAGGCACTTTTGAAACTGCCCCTAAAAATATTTAGAGGCACTTTCGAAACTGCACCTAAAAACATTTAGAGGCACTTTCGAAACTGCCCCTAAATGTATTTGGGGCATTTCATTCAAAGTGCCCCAAATACATTTAGGGACACAAACTTTTCATAGTGCCCCTAAAAGTAATTAGGGGCACTTTGGCTACCTATTAGGGCACTTTGAAGTGCCCCTAAATATGGACCGTACAGTAGTGTCATTCAGGTCGGCGAGGTCAAGAAGGAGGAGGAGGAGAAGAAGAAGCCCGCCGAAGCCACTGCCGCCGCGAATGTTGTCGAGTACGCGTACCCATGGCACTACTACCAGTACCCTGCGCACGCGGTGCCGGTCTACGAGCACCCCGCCGGCGCCTACGGTTACCAGCATTGGCCTGGTACCTGGTGGATGTAGCCACACCACTCAGCATTTGTGAGTAATCTTTTTGGTCGTCGGTCGGTGTTTAGCTAGCTCTAGTAGGATGCAAATGCCAAAGGAGCGATCAGTGTTGTGTTATTTGTTTTCTAAGCTTCCTGATTATGTATATAGTAATTGATGGATGGATTCAGCTGCGGCTCAATTAAGTAGTGCTACAAGTAATTTTCTGGCAAAAAGAGACAGCGTGGAGATCCGGGACCAAAGGATGACAGTGAGATTAGAAAACGGACGAGAGGTGACGACCGGGCTTCGCAAGCCAGAGTCACCGAGCTACGAAAATTGATGACAACGAAGATCAGGCGGCTGGAAATGGATGACTGTAAATCTTCTGATGGCGGGTCATTCATGCACAACAAAAAAGGGCGTCCTCATCCGGTCGGCCAAACGTCCACGTGCATAGGCGAGCTATGCCGAGGCGAATGCCCTAAGTGCATCCAGCTGCCGTCCCCCAAAGCATCTCAAATCAACGCTGGACAAAAAAATATTTCAAGTCGCGTGCCTCAAAGCCTTTTTTTTCTCCGGCGCGTTTTAATACAGCGTCCGGGGTCCCGAGCCCGTTCCCGTTATACAGGAGACGCTCCGGGAACACCGGACACAACGAGAAGCGAGGCGAGGAGGCGCGGGTTCGACGCGTCAGCGGCACATTCAAGTTTAAACCTAACCGTCACCTACCTCGCGACGAAAGTTATGGCACGCAGTGACACACGAACAAAGCGTCGCAGCTTTGCCTTAATGGCGACGGAGGGGCAGGCGAGTCTCGTCGGTGTTGCGCAGCCTCCACGCGTTGCCAGTGTTCGCACGCCACCGCGCGTTCCCGCGCTTTCTTCCCGCCGATTCTGGCCTCTTCCCGCCTCTTCTGGCGACGCTGGCGTCTATAAAAGGACCCCCTGCTCAATGGCAGCCACCAGGCCCACCACAGCCGCCGACACCCCTTTCTCCGCCGCAAGCATAGCCATGCGTAACGATGAACCGCCACGGCGCCGGCCAATTCCCTCCACCACCGCCTCCACCACGACCTCCACCACCCGAAGCACCGTAGTTCGACATCAACCCGGAAGCTGCGGAGAACGAGGCGTGGGAGGTGGCGGCGGAAGAGGCGCGGCAGTGCCGGGTGGAGGAGATGGGCGAGTGGTGGCATGCAGAGCGGCAGCGCCTGCACATGGAGCGGGATTTCCAGTACCGTGAATGGCGGGAGGCGATGGAGCAGCGGCGGCGGGGGGCGGTGGAGCGTCAGCAGCGGCAGGCGGCGGCAACGGAGGCAGCCTGGGGGTGCGGGCGGATGCGTTGGCGGCGCAAATGGAGGAGGACGAGGACAAGGCGGAGGAGGACGAGGCGGAGCAGGAGGACAACGACTTCGAGTGGTCCGACAAAGACGGGTCGCACCCGAACGAGGCGGCGGATCAGCAATGAGCGCTCGTCGATTCCTTCGAGTCGGAAAAGAAGCTCCAGGACAACGCCCGTGCCCGCGAAGACGCGCAGATTCGCCGCGCCATCAAGCTCTACCTCCAGGCGGCGCAGCAGGGGAGGGTAGGCGACGACGCGCTGCTGGAGCATCGGCGTCTGGTCACCGCCCTACGCTTGGAGAGGCGGCGTGCGTAGCAGGAGCTGCGGCGGATGGGAGACGACGGCCGGGCGGGGCCGTCGAACGCACCGTTCGGCGGCCAGTAGGCTATGGTTTAGATGAAATTAATATAGCCATTTTCATTCGAACTTGTAATATATAATCAAATTTGAATGGAAACCTTTATTTTCGTGCACTTTTATTTATTTGAGGTGCGTTTTTGGGGGACGCGGCTGGGGTGACGTCTCCAAACACGGCACGAAGAAAACACGTCCCCCAAACGTTCGATCCGCAACCATTTGGGAACGCTTTGAGGGACGCGGCTGAAGATGCTCTAAGCCACCGACGGACGCCAAGAATGCGTATGCGGGGATTGGCCCCTCTCTCCTCTTTTAATGCAGGACATGCCTATGTGCTGGCCAATGTTGGCTACACAAAATGAATCCTTAATTAATGCATGGCCGAACCCTTGCGGTCAAAAAATATGTCTCTGCCGCTCAGAAAGGACCGGTCAAATATGAACATGTGACCAATAACTAAGAGGCTTATCACCTAACCATATATCTTCTCAGAACCTAGTATTCTGCCCGTAACCAATAACTGAAAAACCTAATTTTTTAAGAAAAATCATCTTTAACATTTAGTAAGCCTTTTCAAAATGGGGAGTTAGTAGGTTTAGCTGAAACCTAAGATAGCGTTTTAGTTTTAAGGTACTTATTGTGGAGTAGCTCTTACCACACTCCTTCTTTATTCATAAGTTTAAATAACCATTTGCTAAGTAGACTTTTGTTCTTTAATTATTAAACCTCATTTGGTGAAATTTTATTTTCTTAATGGCCATCACTTTGCCAAAAGAGCCAAGATCAAAAGAAATCCAATCTCTTTCGCACCCCTTTAGAATCTTCTAAGAAAAAATCATGAACATTGATAAGCTCATGAGAATTGAATTAATAAGAACTAGTCGATCACCATAGGACAACATCTTGCCGACCCAACTACTTAGTTTTCTTTTCAAAGTGGTCTTCTAGCGGCTTCCGCTCACCATTTCTTAACTTATGAAAATGAATTGGTATCCCAGGATATCTAAATGGTAGAGACCCTTTGTCACACCCGAAAAGAATTTTATACTCTATCTCAACTTATTTTGCTTTCCCAAAACAAAATATCTCACTCTTATAGAAATTTATTTTAAACCCCGACAATTGTTCGAAGATATAGAGCACCATCTTCATACTTAAAGCCTTCTCTAAATCATGCGTCATAAAAAGAATCGAGTCATCACCTCTATCGGTGATGTATATGTGGGTTACTTGGGTCGAAATATACATCAGGATGTAAATCCTTTTACATCATCAAATAGGTCAATGTAATCTATTGGAGAGACATTTTTGGCCAAATATGATGTAAAAAAGGGGTTTTACATCACTAAGTATAACTTGCCTCATATGTTAGAAATGCTCTATCATGTTGTTCTAAAAACAGAATCTATTGGACTAACTAAGTCTGTACTGCCACGAACCGGTACATACTCCCCCAAGGAGAGACATGGGCTATCAAGTAGAACCCATATAGGGCCCTGTCCTCCTCACCGCCGATTCCGACGGTATGCTCCGCCTCCGGTGGTTTTGGGCCCTTGAAGACGTGGCGTACCATGGCCGGCCTCCCTTTTTTTATTAGGTTTTTTCAGTGTCTTCTTCGAGATGGTGATGCCGTGGATATAACTAAAATCATAATAAGGTTCTCCCCGCCCTACTCTCGCTCCGGTGGTGCATCTAGCACCGGCGGAGGGTGCGTGAAATTTTCCGTCCTTGGATCTCATGTGATCAAGTCGGTTTTTATGTTCTTTGGTTTCAGGTCTGGCTCTTGTGATTACTGCTCTGATGTGCCGGTACTTCAGGATCCTAGCACGACGAATTCCTGTTTTTCTTCTACAAAAAACTCTAATATGACAAATTTTGCCTGACTTTAGTGATGCAGGGGGAGGACAGCAACGCGCCTTTGTCTCGCGCCGTTGTGTCTATAGTCATCGCTAGGTGGTCTAAAAACATATTTGTAACTTTTATTTTATTTTTAATTATTTATAGATCTATGGATGATTATCAATAGATTATTGTTATTTTGGGAAAAGAAAAGTCAATGTTGCCATCGAGATGGCATGCTTGATGAGCACAATCAAAAAAGAAAGTCACTACTGCCGATCAAGCGCGTATGAAACCGTGCTTCTCCCGCGTTCCCCCTAGTGTGTTCATTGTCTGTCTCAGGTCAAGGTCTTTTATTTAATCCTAGATACCGTGGGAGATCTGCATCTATTACAATCAGAATAGTTGGAGGCCAAGCGATAAACAACACATCACTCGCTTTCGCTGAGAATTCTAATCTGCCTGGTGCAGGTAAGCAAGCTCTCCCTTTAGGCCATTACGAAAAAATTAAAAAATGGGGAAGAAAACTATGGACGCACATGCATGTGATATAGGATTACTGAATCAGCCGAAGAGAAACGCAGCTCAGTGCGCCGGGTAGCTGAAACACGGTTGCGCGTCACCTGAATGATTGCACAGCTGCAGCACCCAAATTTGAATACTCCACAGAACAGAGTACATCATTTTGAATTTCGAGAGCGGTACTTAGAACTTAGAAGTGCTGTCGTATGTCTTAGAGGCCAGCGGCCCGATCCATTTCAAAGAACACAGTGTACATTTTATCTGTTGGGGTCTCGGTCCGCTCTAATTTGCGCATTGGCCGTTTGGGTTAGAGCATCGGCAAAGCGCCAAATCAGTCGATGAGTAACGCCGTCGTATGCTTTCGCGCCTTGAAAACTGACTAAGCGTATTGTGTACTTTTGTTATTAAGATACAGAGAGCCATGCATTGAGTCAGTTGTAAAAGAAATTCGTTTGCTGGAACATTTCAATGATTTGCCACAGCACCCAAATTTGTATACTCCACATTGCTGCATTTCACCTCGATAATATAGACGCCACAAGCCGGTTAAATTTGAGTTTGGACAGCGCCACAGCTAGTACTTATTTTTCGATAAAGGGAATATATTAATATTAAAGAATATTAATTACACCCAGTCTCTGCAACAACGCCCCACCCTAATGGCAGTACGGATGCACACAGCCAAAAAACAGTAAAGAAAACTAAGAAATAAAAGTCCCGCTACAACCTTCTAGACCTAGCAACAGCAATACAACCACCACCGTGACAACACCTGAAGTACATACTCTCCAAAAGCGACGCCTTCAAGAAGGAAACAGTACACCAGCGCCATCGTCGCTCGACCAAAGGTTTTAGGTTTTCACCCTGAAGATAGTCTCCACTCTCAAAACAATGCCTCCAACAAGAACATTGCCAGGCACAACCAGTTAAGGCCAGACCTTGGATTTTCACCCTGAGAGGTAAGACTCTGGACTTCCCCTGTGCTGCCGCCCCCACATGCATACCACAGCTGCAAGCCCGGAACGCCAAGCAGATCCCTCAGCATCACGTTGACTCGAACCTCCTTTAGCCAGTCCACCAATCCGGCCTTCATGATATTCCTTCTTCTGATTTCACCATGGACCAAAAAGTCACTTAATCTCAACACAAAATATAGCTCCGGGTCGCTCCCTCTGGAACCAAACGGTCGGAATAAAAACATGGGTGCGCGCAACCGAATACCACCCGATCCAGCAAACTGCAGGCAAAATATGCATTGTTCCATTCGCCAGCGGAGCTTTCCGGAACTCATCTCTCCACCAGATCAAAGAACCGACCTCCGGTGATCTTTATCTTTGCTAGAAACCCGAGGACCGCCACCAAAAACAAAGCAAGACCAGCAGCCCCACGCCGCCGTCCCTCCGCCGGATCACCAGGGAAGTAGACGGCGGCGCGGATCATGCGTACCTCCGCTGAACCGTCACCGGGGCGGAGGCCGCCACCGCTCCACCGAATCCTCCATGGCTACCGACGGAGAGCATCAGGCCCCGACCAAGCAGCCGTGCCGCCCGGCTTCCTCCACCGACGCTTCATCACCTCCCATGGAACGCCACCGTGGAAACCCTCTCCTCCCCCTCGTCGTTTGACCGAAGGGGCGCCGCCACCGCCGCCGTGGCTGAGGCCGGGGCCGGGGCCGGCCGGGGCCGAGGCTGGCAGCAGCGGCGGCTGAGGTGCGGCGGTCCGGGGGCGGCTGCTTGGAGCGGGGCGGGTAGATCCTCCGCCGCCGCCGCCGCCCAGGAGGGTGGCGGGAGAGGAGGGGGCAGCGGCTAGGTTAGGAGAGGAGGAGGCAGAACTAGGAGGCAAAGTTTATTTTCTATCCAAGGACTTGTCTAAAAATGTGGAGAATTTCACTTCCCGGCCTCTGCACCAAGCAGGGATGCACACAGCCATTTGGCATGAGTACTAAGATTTTTAATCTTGGTTAAGATTAAAGCATAGTCCTCAAAATAAATTGCGTGAGTATCAGGTCTAGCCTAGGCCTCAAATATAAATAGGAACCTAAATTCACGTCCGTGAGGATTTAAACTCAGGTGCTGGGTTTACATCCACTCCCCCAACCAGTTGATTTAGGCCACAACGGTACTTATAGAAGTTTATATATGCATCAGCCGCCTAAATTTTTTGTCAAACGGGTGCTTTAAACCAAACGGGTGCTATAAACCATAAAAGCACGTCGCGGCTGAAATGTCTTGTGCTGCTCCGAGCCACTATCAGTACGAAAGTCAGTGTGTGTACGTTGATTTCTGGTTTATTACTGGCTGATGACAGTACGTCAGTAGTACGTGTTTGTGGTAGTGAGCTTATTCAGTTGAGCAGCGGGGGTCCATGAACGCGACAGTTTCGTCGTGCTGACGAGTGACCGCTTGCGCGCGTCGCGCCGATGAATTTACCCAAAACCATTGCCGCCGCCGTCGAGATGAGTAGGGCTGAACTGCTCTTTCTCCTACTACTACGGTTCTTACGTTTTCAAGCCTACACATCAGAACAACATACCGGATTTGGAATCAAGAAGAATCCAATACTAGTCCGTACTTGGCTTCACAGTCGAAGACAAGTTCAGAAACGCGATTTCTTGCTTGGTCACTGACTTGTCGCACGCTGGCACATTCACTGCCAAGTGCGAACACGGTTTCTTTTTGACAAGTCGTCTCTTCCGCTAACCGATCTCCTGATCTGGAATCTCGCTTTCTCTAATCGCCTTTTGATCTCCCAATGAGGTGTACCAGCTTGGGAGTACACGCATACATAGTGACCAGCAAGGCAGCAACCCCTATATATATCGACCCCAGGTTCCCTGCTCCCTCCACGGCAAACTTGTTTCTACCTTGCGATTCTCACTTCTCTACTACCCTGAGACTTGATTCCAACCAAATTAAGCAGGCCCCCATGAAGCAGAAGATCGTGATCAAGGTGGAGATGACGTGCGATAAGTGCCGGTCCAAGGCGATGGCACTGGTGGCGGCGACGGTAGGGGTGGACTCGGTGGCGCTGGCCGGGGACGGCAAGGACCAGGTGGTGGTGGTCGGTGACGCCGTCGACTCCGTCAAGCTCACCAGCGCGCTGCGCAAGAAGGTCGGCCACGCGCACCTCGTGCAGGTCGGCGAGGTCAAGAAGGAGGAGGAGGAGAAGAAGAAGCCCGCCCAAGCCGCCGTTGCCGCCAATGTTGTCGAGTACACGTACCCATGGCACTACTACCAGTACCCTTCGCACGCGGTGCCGGTCTACGGGCACCCCGCCGGCGCCTACGGTTACCAGCACCGGCCGGACATCTGGTGGATGTAGCCACACCACTCAGAGCATTCTTGAGTAATCTTTTTGTTCGTCGATCAGTGTCTAGCTAGCTCTAGTAGCTAGGATTGCAAATGCCAAAGGAGGGATCTGTGTTGTGTTGGTTGTTTTCCAAACTTCCTGATTTTTAATTAATTGATGGATTCATTTGCGGCTCAATTGAGTAGCGCTACAAGTTACTTTCTGGCAAAAAGAGTCAGCGTGGAGGTGCGGGATCAAAGGATGACAGTGAGTTTAACAAACGGCCAAGAGGCGACGAGCCGACGACCTGGGCTTCGCAAGCCACGGAAACTGATACTGATGATGGTGATCAGGCTGGAAATGGATGATCGTGAATCTTTTCATGGCAGCGGGCCTTTCACGAAAAACAAAAGGGGCGTCCTCATCCGGTGTATCTTAGGGCATCTCCAACGCGCCGACCAAAATAGACGCGCTCGACCGTCCGTTTTAGATCGTTTGGGTGGCCGCATCGACACACGGACAGCGGCCCGCGTTCGCGTGTCTGTCTAGGTCGCACGCTGCGTCCAACGCGGCAACCCAAAAACCCGCCACGTGGTTCGTCTTCCCTGGACGGCGCTGCGCCATGGCAGACCTCGACGGGACAGCATTGACGAGTGGGAGAACGCGGGAAAGTTCCCGCGCGCACCAGGATTCCCGCACGCGCGAAAAGGCCATGGGCGTGCGCTTGCGCCCAAGTTTCCCGCCAAGGCCGCCGGCTATATAAGACGGCGCCGGTCTCGCAGACCTCACCTGCTCTGCCGTCCTCTCCCCCTCTACCTTCTCCTGTGCCCTCTCCTCCTTCATCGCCATGCCGCGCACCCGGCAGACCACGTGGACCAAGCTCTCCCTCGCCGCCCCCGCCAGGTTCCTGCGGACGGAGGAGGAGGAGCGGCAGGACGCGCATTGGGTTGCCGACGACGATGCGATCCGCGTCGCGGCTGAGGGGCGGCGAAGAAGGAAGAGGACGCGGAGCTGGTGGAGGCGGCCGCGGACGGCTGGCACGAGGCCGCGGACGGCTGGTACGAGGCCGCGGACGAGGAGGCGGAGCCCGCCGCGGAGGAGGAGCCCATCAACGCGGAGGATTACCTTCACGGCCTCGAGATGGCGAAGCTCAACGTCACCATCCAGGAGCGTCTCGCCGAGCTCACGCGCGTGACGAAGGAGCACGAGGCCTCCGTCCGGGCCGGTCGCCGCCGTTTAGGCGACCTCATCGCCCGGAAGAATGAGCTCCTCGCTCTGCAAGCAGCCCGCCACCTCCTCCAGCTGCCCTCGCCCGAGCGGCGTGCCCGGGAGGATGCTGCGCCGGCGGAGCGCGGCCGCCAAGAGCGCCTGCGTCGTCGGCAGGAGAACCACGAGGCCCAGGACGCCGGTCGCGTCCGCCTGGAGGCATGGACCGATGTGGAACGCGCCGCCACGCAGGAGCTCGCGTTGTGCGGGAAGCGGATGCTGACGCTGCAGGAGGCGGAGCGCGAGCGTGTCCAAGTTGCGAGGACGGAAAGGAGGAGGGCGGCCGCGGAGGAACGCCGCAAGAGGGCCACCGCCGAGGCACCCAGCTGGTAAGCTGGAGTGGAGTCCTCACGCGTATAGGCCGCTCGCGTCGAGTGAAATCCACGGGCCCGGCGGCGAGTCGCCGGCGAGGTCGCCGGCCCCCTAGGTAGCTATACTAGTAGTAGGTAGTATTAATAAAAATGTAATATGTCTAATTTTAATGAAAATAGAGCTATCTCCCCATGACACGTGGGTCAGAAGAGGACAAGGGGAGGATGCGAGCGGCCAGCGATCGGCGTCCGCGGACACGCAAACGCGGCCTAGATTTGGGCCGGCTTTGGATCACCCCGGACGCGTTGGAGATGCCTTTCCTTCCTCCAGTTCTTTCGTATGTAGGCCAATAACACAAAGGTAAACCTAAACCTGAAACTGAAACATAAACTATGAAATAAAAGGGCTTTGTGTATCATTTTAACTAGATGACGCCCCGCCCTATGCAACGATATTCTTTGATGTGATGGTAAAGCAAAAGATGAAACATCTATTAAGTTGAATACTTGATAAATTATCTGAAACATCTATTAGGCTGTGTATAACAATTCAGTGCCAGTGCTAGTCCTTCCTTTGCCGCGCATTATTCAGATTCAAGGACATCTTTGCAAATGTGCAATTGACGGCAAGCCCAAGGAATATTATCTCCGTTATAATCACTACCAATTAATTATCTTCTTAGAGCAATTCCAATAGTGCAGCCGGGTGCTGGCTATAAGGCCAGCTATAGTCAGCTTATAGCTAACTTGTACAATAGTTAGCTATAAGGATTGATAACTTTATGTGTAAAAGGCCCACCACACATACTCACAATGTGCCTAGGAGCACGTGTAAGAGCTGGCTCTTGCATGAGAGCCCATCTCTCATCTCTCTCCACTTCTCTCTCATCCATCTAAGCAAAACAACACTATTTTAATTCTTATAGCTTGTTGAGTCAGCCTTATTATACTTGCTCTTAGTATCTTCTTTGACTTCTTGATCATGACCAATTAAATGTACTTTGGTGAACCATTAATTGTTAATTTGCCACTTGGTATATATGACTAGGTGGGACACCGTCTGAAAATAGATATCCTTATAACAGTGTGGTTCCTGACCCGTAGTCACAAAAATTAATTACCTTTATGGTTGCATGTCACAATAGTGATTCTTGATCGGCTTGCTTCGCTGATGCATCATTGTAATCTCTGGTACTTAATATATCCGTTCTATCCGAAACAAGGAGGGACTTCTCCATTCCATTTTCTAAGGATGATACCATTACCCGATTCCTCTGGTCGGACAGGTCGATAGAGGTCGTCAGACACCATTGCCATAATTCCAGGAGCTCCTTCGACCCTCGAAGATCCGTCTGAGAATATGATGACGCAAAGTGTGCTTAGGAGAAGTTCAGGACGGATGTACCCATGTACGGTGTACCTCCCAGTGTCAGGACGCCACACGCAGCTCTGAAAGCAAAATCTATACGACCAAAATAAAGTCACTATCGCCATTGAGCGGTATGCTTGATGAGCATAACCAACAAATAAACAAAAAGTCACTATTGCCAATCAAAGTGCATGTGAAACCGTGCTTCCCGCGTCCCACCTAGTGTGTTCATCGTCTCTCCCAGGTCAAGGTCTTCTATTTAATGTTAGAATACCCTGGGAGATCCGCGTAGAACTAATTTAGCTGGAGCTCAGACGATAAACAACACACCACTGGTCGCTTTCGCTCATAATTCCAACCGTACTTGGTGCATGTAAGAGCATGTCTAACAGGACCCTCAAAACGCGTTCACCCCGTTAAATTCCGGCGGGATAGGGGGTGAGCGAAGTTTGGGCCGTCTAACAGGCCCCCTATTCGGGCCGGCCCGTATCGGCGGAATACAGGGCCTAGCAAAACCACACCGTCGCCCCCTACAAATACAGGGCGAAGGTGCGAGTGGGGGTCGAACCCCTTACTCGCAACCCTAGCTCCACCGCGCGCCGCCGCCTCTCCGCTAAGCTCCGTCGAGAAATTCCGTGCCGCTCGCCTCCACATTACCACCGCCACTCGCCATGTCCGCGCGCCGCAGCAGTTCCGCGTCCACATTTTTTTGATATATTATACGTTTTTTTCCGATGTCGTATGCAAAAGTTATTGCGGTTTTACCATTTTTTAAACTTTTTTTGCAAAAAAAATGAAAATTCGAATTTCTTAATTTCTCCGAATAGTAGGTTGCATAACATTCAAGAATCTGAAAACAATTTTTTTTTGAAATTTCTATAATTTTCTTATGTATTTTACAAAGCAAAAAGCGATCGGGGGGGGGCTGCGGGTGCGTGGGAGTGAAAAATCCGAAAAACCTTTAGTCGCGGTTGGGGACACCAACCGCGACTAAAAGCACCCTTTAGTCGCGGTTGGTCCCCAACCGCGACTAAAGGTTTTCCGCATCCCTCCATAGCCCTTTAGTCCCGGTTGGTGTTACCAACCGCGACTAAAGGGTACCGTCGCGGATGGAACATTAGTCGCGGGTTGCCTCCCGAACCACGACTAAAGCCCCCTTTAGTCGCGGTTCGAATATTTCCGGGACTAATGGGGCTGGACGGAAGCCCTTTTTCTACCAGTGCTTTTTAAATACGCTGTAACGCCTATAACGTCGAAATTGCATGCTATATTTCCATGATCTAATCTAATTTTAATGTGTAGATTCACTTGTTAGGGTGCGTATTTAGTTCACTTTTGAAGACATCTTATAATTATAAACAGAGAAAGTATTAGTTACGACCGTTCAAAGGAGGCGATCTGCAATTATATGAGAAAACTGACTAAGTGTATTATATACTATCCCTAAGATAATAAAAAGGCATGCACTAATCAGTTTTCAAAACAAATACAGCTCGTAGCGCATTTCTTTTCCTTTGCTGAAACATTAATTCTGTGTTAACTGAACGATTTGCCGCAGCACCTTAATTTGAATATTCTACATAGGGCAAAGTTCGTCATTTCTTTTAATAATTTAGCATGCTTGTTAATTTTGAGTTTAACGGTGGTACTTGGAAGTGCATCATATGTATCATCTGTCTACCTTAATTGTGTGCCAAAACGGGTGTTTTGAAACATAAACCCGTCAACAAACGCCCCAGCTGAAATCTCTTGTTGTTTTGCTTTACTGATACTAGTAAAAGTGCACGTGCCACGCACGTATAATCTTCAAAATTTACTTGTCACCCATTTTCTCCTCAGCCTTCTCGATTTTTTTTACTCCTACGAATCTGGGAAAATAATGCAGATACCACATAAACTTATTTTAGGCATAGGAAATTTATAATTTACACATACAATTTCTATTTGAACTCTGCAAGATTATCGATGTTCACTTCAAAAAAATATCAACCGAGCAATAATAATGAGTAATTAAAAAACACAAGCTTGCAATATATTGATTGATAATAAAATCTTTCAAACAAAATAAATGAGTGGACCAATTTCAATGACAGCTGAATTAGCCACTTTCAATTCCGTGCCTATCAGAAAGCTTTAGCCAGTGTGTGACGTACTATTTACTTTGAGCAAAAATGTCAAGCAATATGCCTATATTGATCCACAACCCTGTGAACTAAAACCTGCATGTTACATGCTTCTTTGAAGCTTAGTATGTTGCTACTTGTGACATCCTATCCCAAGGCCAGGTGTTACATGACTCTTGGTCCTCTGAAAGCTGATATATAATGTATACATTAAGAAACTGCCAAATTTTGACTGCATTTTGCTGCAAAAGAAAAGGTCCCTTCAGCAAGTTGATGTCTAAGATGTACATTGAGTGGCATTGCAGAAATTTATTGTGCAAAACATAGCCACAGCAACATAAAGTCATGAGAAAATGAATGAAGCATTCATCTGAACTGTATAAATTTCATTATGAATGAATGAAGCAGTCATGATAAATTTTCTAAGCTGCAGACTTGCTGAGTTCCAGTTTCTTGTCATCATTGAAATCGCTGCATTTTCTATGACATGAAGCAATCTCATCAGAATAAATATATATTGAACTAATTGGCTCCAAAAGAGCCCATCTTCAACTCATTTGCACCTAGAAAACATATACTTCTAGAGCAGGAAACAAAGGCCCTGGGCAGAAGCACCAAGGTACTTTCTTGAACCAATCATGTAACAAGCTTTGCAAGTATTCGATGCAAAACACGTTGACAACACAAAGACTTGCTGAGCACAAACACAATGCACCTCGCACGGCTTTGGGACTCCTCGAGAAGATTGGATGGAGAATATTCACTTCAGGACTCCCAAATGATAACAAAGTCATAGTTGTTGTCCCAAAGGAACTACAAACGTTTGGGAAGAGATCAATTAAAACTATCTTTGGCAGCAAAAAGATTAAAAAAGATGGTATCGAAGGAAAAAAAAGCAATAGGGAATATGGGTAGTAGGCCATTTTGACTGCGAGCTATAGGGAATATGGGTACTTGGGTAGTAGTCCATTTTGACTGAGAGTTATAAATAAACTTAGTCGAGCACAACCTCCATATACATGCAAAATCTTTAATCACCGATAATCTAGCAAGGACAAGGTATCTTGATTATATGTTTTCCAATCTGAACACGAAACTACCAGAACCATGACTAATCTCAGCTGACAATACCGCCTATCCACTGTTGTGGTCCAGAAGTATTTCGAGTTCTCTGCCCGGCCATAATAAACGTTCTTGATATTTGCACCCACCATGAGATCTAGGCATCTAGCAAATTACACAATTAGAATACACACATATAAAGAATGTTGAGTCGTACTGGTTTAGTAATTGACGTCATAGCCCTAGTTCTGCTCCTGGATGTTCTTCAACTGGCAGTATGTTGTCATTTCTCCATTAATATATTTCCTTACTGAAACGGAAATAAGCATTAGATTTTCCTACTTGGAACCAATAGAGGTTAATCTCATACAGGTCTATTAGGGAGAAATAGCTATGCTCTACAAATATTCGAATTGAATGAAGTAAGACATGCATCCAATGCATGCAGTTCTATTCACCATCAACACATGTAGAGGAAGGATATGAAGGTAATGAACCTTTGGACCGAGTCGCAAAAGGGCATCTTGTAGAGCAGATCAACCTGGATTAGGTAGGCGGGGTGGAGTGCCTTTGATCCGGAAGAGGTACGTGTGCTTATAAGCTACTATGTCTGTGGACATCTGATTGATATAGCACCAAAAAAGGAAACGTGATGATCCCTTTCCCTGTAGTAAAAAGAACCAAATAATTAACTATTGAAGCTTATCAAAACGCACCTAAAAAATAGCTTAAAAAGGAAAGTTGGGATCAATTACTCTCTAGTAAAAGGAAAAATCTTTCACCGTGAAAGATGATTGATAACTGACAGAAAAAACAATAGAATGAAACAAATCATCGTCAAGTATTCTTGTGAACTAACATGAAAGATAACATGAGGCCAACGTTCAGTGCACTTTACTTAATAAACAATTCTTGCATCTGGGGAAAGATTGAGAAACATAATAATGTTTCCATACTGATTTTTGAATATGAACCTTTTTTTTCATTTTCAGCTTCCAAAGAACAATCTTATGTTGCACCTTTTACTCGGGTACATACAAACAATATTTAATCTCATGCCATATAATCATTAATGGATGGCAGCAAGAAATAATAGAGTTCATAATGAAGAGACGATGCATTTGAGCACTTATTAAAATTGTGCTTGCAGATTCTTAAGAAAAAGTTCTTTAGTTGTACTGATACACAATAAGTTGTTTGACCATGTAGTGAGCATATGGAAAAAGGAGCCTTTCAATAGCTTATATATGGAAACTAACAGTAGAAGAAAATGTAGGGGAAGGGAAACAAGCACTCAAGCTTAGATACTGTAAAGAAAATAACATTGGCTTGAACAAACAATTTAGTTTGAAGGAACAGGGTTACCATTACAGTGCAATGCACTATCTTGATCTACAGATGGCAGGCCATCTCGTATGTAAATGTGTTTGGTATCTAATATTAGAAAACAAGACTTCGTGCATTCAACATCAATGCAGCACTGTTGTTGTCAGGTGCATTGATCTACAAATTTCAAATCTCCACTCGGAATTGAGCCTTTGTGGCAGACCTGGGAGGCTGGGACATATATGTGTTAGGACTTAGGAGTCAGAGAATGTGCTGTATTAAGCTACCATCCAGTGAAAAAACAACCATTGAATAAAAAGAAAAGCTGTTGCACACAAATCTACTGTCCAAGGTTGGTCCAATCGTAGTGTTTTCGTAAGTTTGCAGCTGGACCTCCAAAGTCCAAACGCCTGAATGTCCAAGAGGAAGAAAAAACATTCAAAACCAATGTTTAGCAGAATCACACGAATGGAGCCAGCACCCTGCAAGTGTGTTCGATTACAGTTAGGAATGGCTAAGACCACACAATGACACAAAGAACAATGTTGAAAATCACCATTACCTGTGCAAGTGGCCGTTAATCTTCGTTGAACTCATTATCATAAGTAGCTATCTTTTCGGACCTGCAATTGAAGCCACATATGAAGAAAAAAGGTGGTCAAATTGAAGATAAGCTTGCGTTCCAGTATCAACCGAAATTTGTAAGGATTGAAGGTATATCAATTGAAGCCAAAAATAAAAGTGAAATGTCAGGACGCTCAGATGCCAACTCGGAACACGCAACCACATCAGCGACGTCGACGGCACTGGTAGGACCCATTCTTCGAGCAGGATTCGTTCCAACGATGGGGGCAGAGGAGGGACAGATGCCGGCGTCCGGGCGCATGGTCGTTGGGTGACGGCGAGCAGCGGCCGTGCGCCGGCGAGGCAGTAGGGGAGGTGAGGGGCAGGTGGCCATGCGTGTGGGCGTGGGGCAGTGTGCAGGGCGGCGGCGTCCTGGCGAGTGCAGCGCGGGCGGCCCATGAGAGCGGCGAGCAGGGATGTGCGAGCATGTGCAGGTCGGAGGATTGCGCGGGTGTGCGGCCGTGCGGGGGAGCCGCCGCCGCATTTGTGGGATAAACGTGTTTGGCGGTTTGATTTTTTTTGGTGCTGGGGCGTGGGATCGTGGGTGTCTAACACTGTTTTTCTGCTAATCTAAACCGATGGATTAAAGGATTAGACGGCTCAGATGATTTGGATCTGCCGCTCTGGCTTTTTTAATAGTAGTGGAGATGTGTATTGCTGTGAATGATCACTGTCAGTCCCTAGTCACCAGTAGCCGGCCTGGCTGTTAGTGTGTACAGTGTAGTATTTCCTCCATCTTGTGAAAGTTCTTGTAGATTTATTGTTTAAATTTAAATGTATCAATAAACTAGATAATATCTAGGTACATTTAAATTTTAACAAATATAAGGTAATCTTGGTGGAATGGAGGGAGTGCTGGTGATAGTACGTGTATGTTGACGTCTTGACGTAGTTACGTAGCTAATTCAGTTCGTCGTGTCGATCGTCGTCGTCCATGAACGCGACAGTTTCGTCTCTTCAGCTTAACAGCAGGTTATCGAATCAACAAGAATTATATACTTGTCTTAACAATCCAAGACTCGAAGTTGATCACTAAGTTGGGCACTGACTAGTCGCACTAACTGTGTCGCATGTATAAACATGTTGTGAACACGGTTTCCTTCTTGACGAATCGTGCCTTCAACAGACTAACGGACTAGAGCCAGGTCATAAACAAAGCAAATCCCCATCTTTACGAATTATAGAATCCTGATCTCCTGCCCTTGAACGTCGCTTCCTAACTACTCCCGGAAATGCCTTTTGATCTCGCAATCAGGCTGTGGCAGCTTCGGAGTACGTGCGTACAGACACCCCGCACTGAGTGACCAGCAAGGTGGCAATCCTATAAATATCGACCTCAGGTTCTCTGCTCCCTCCACGGCAAACTTGCTCCTAGCTTGCTATTCGATCTCACTTACCCTGAGACTTGATTCCATCCAAATTAAGCAGGCCACCATGAAGCAGAAGATCGTGATCAAGGTGGAGATGACGTGCGACAAGTGCCGGTCCAAGGCGATGGCACTGGTGGCAGCGACAGTAGGGGTGGATTCGGTGGCGCTGGCCGGGGACAGCAAGGACCAGGTTGTGGTGGTCGGCGACGGCGTCGATTCCGTCAAGCTCACCAGCACGCTGCGCAAGAAGGTCGGCCACGCGCTGCTCATGCAGGTCGGCGAGGTCAAGAAGGAGGAGGAGAAGAAGAAGCCCGCCGAAGTCGCAGTCGCCGCCAATGCTGTCGAGTACGCGTACCCATGGCACTACTACGAGTACCCTACCCACGCGGTGCCTGTCTACGAGCATCCCGCCGGCGCCTACGGTTACCAGCACCGGACGGATACCTGGTGGATGTAGCCAACTCAGCATTGTGTAATCTTTATTGTTTCATCGATCGGTGTTTAATTAGCTAGCTCTAGGAGGACTGCAAATGCCAAAGGAGAGATCTGTGTTGTGTTGCTTGTTTTCGAAGCTTCCTGATTATATATTAATTGATGGATTTTTTTTCTTTCGATAAAGGGCGTTTTATTACTCGAAGTATCAAGCATTACATCCAGCCTTTGCATAGCTAAGATGCACACAACCGTTAATGAATCCAGTATCCAATCAAAAAGAGTACAAAAAGAATAAGAGGTGAATTAGCGCAGTTAAGAACTTCCTAAGGGCTACCACCGCTGGTCACCTCAAATAATGGATCAATTGGAGCTTATTTGTTAAAGCCACCACCCTCGTATCACAGATCCAACTTGGTTCAACGAATAAAAACAAGAATTTCAAGGGATAAATATTAATGGCCGCCGCATCGCTCGTGTAATTTGCTAATCAAAATGCAACATTTAAGTGCATTTCGGTGGCTTGAAAACGAAGTCATTGCTACTGGCTTCACTATTTTAGAGATTACTCTGGGCAGAATCCACCGACTTCAATAGTCAATTGGACCACTGCCTCCTTCAACATGAGTAATAAAAATTCTTTCTACCATCGCCTACTTCTCCGGGAGACCAGTCTAAAACCAACCAAAAGGTGAAAAAAATAAGTCATAACAGAGGTTTCGAGAGTGCCCAACTTCACCAGAAAAAAAGCCAACTAGTCGACAGCTCCATTGACTTCTATCCTACGGTTATGCAGCCACTAATGTTGGGTAATAAAATCATTGGCCGTATTCTCCAACCGTGTAGACACCTCCATAAATAGATCTCGATCCTTGAAGCGTTGAAGAAGCGACCATGAACGGAGCATAGTTGTACACCTGTAAATAACCTGCATAATAGAAAAAAAATTGTTATTAAAAAGCTTGTCGTTTCTACACAGCTAAATCGACCATACAACTGCAATCGCTCCCACTCGGATAATCGTTTTATTAATTGATGGATGGATTCATTTACGGCTCATTTAAGTAGTGCGACCAGTAATTTATAGCAAAAGAGTCAGCGTGGAGGTCCGCGACCAAATGATGACAGCAAAGTTTTAAATAGCTAGCTATGGCCGGGCTACGGTTATAGCTTTTTGAAAACCTGCAGCTGCGGCTATGTCATTTATAGGCTAAATGAGAAAAAACTGGTAATAGTCGTCTATAGCCATATTTAGCCTCTAATTAGCCTCAAATTTAGCCCCTAAACCTCATGTGTTCTGAATTTTTTTTTCTTTTTTTTTTCTTGCTTTCTGAAATTTGCGTTCAATATGATTAGATAAAACTTGTGTGTTGAATAATTTAATACTTGTATCATGAATAGTTCATTAAGTTGTATCACGAAACATGTTTGAGTCATTGTTTTTCTTTATTTTAGTAAGATATGATTGAAATATTCCAAAAAACTTTAAAACCCGCTAAATAGAATAGCCCGCTATAGCCTTTCATAGCCTCAAAAAATATCGCGGCTAAATGAGATTGCCGGCTATTTTAAACTATGGATGACAGTGAGATTCAGAAACGGACGACAGGTGACGTTCGGGTCTTCGCAAGACGGCGCCGCCTCCCCACTCTCCCACTCCCCTCCCTCGCCGGCGCCAGGGGGCGCGGTCAGGCCTGGCCGGCGCCGGAGCCAGTGGGGATTTCCTCGTCCTCTCCCGCACGGGGGCCAGGGCGCGGGTCGCCCTCCTCGGGCCAGGGCGCGGTCCTATCCTCGGGGACCTCGGTGGCGGCGCCTGGCCTCGGCTCGGCAGCGGCATGATGGACAACGAGGCGGTGGTGTGCCCTGCCGGCGGCGGAGGGAGGGTGGGGGCGGGCTGCAGTGGGAAACCATAGGTCCTCTTCTCCTCGCATCTCGGTGGCCGGCGGTGGAGGGCTGGCTCTCGACTGCGGCAGGGCCCAGGCGTGTGCGGTGTCTCCGGACTACGCGATCTACGCTTGGTGTCTCCAGCGGCAGCCTTGCCCGGCCTGGGATGGTCGCCGGCATGGGGGCGCGACCTGAATAAAGGCAGCGGTCCTAGGATTCCAACTTGCGTCAAGATGATGATCTCCCGGAGGTGTGTCCCCGTTGATCTGGCTAGAGTGACGGGTTTCGGAAGGCGCCGCCGGCGATCTTCCATGGGAAATTCACGCCTGGAGATTGCTGGATCGGGTGGGATTCGGTAGTGCGCACCCGCGTTTTACTCTGGCCATTTGGTTTCAGAGGGAACGCTTCAAAACTCTGCTGGCTATTATTGCCATGGGGCATGTTCTCGTTCCATGGTGCTGTCAGAGAATGTCATGAAGGCCGAGGTAGGAGAACTAGCAATGGAGGTTCCAATCTTTGGGGCTAGGAGGAGTTGGCTTGATGTTTCAGGACTTGGAGCAACGGCATGCAAGTGGGAACGACTGCACAGGAGAAGACCAAAGTCTTACCTTTCAGGGTGAAATTTCAAGGTCTGGTCTTAATTGGTTGTGTGTGGCAATGGCCTTGTTGAAGGCATTGTTTTGAGAGCGAGGACCTTCTTCAGGTGAAAATCCAGGTTTTTGATCGGGGGACGATAACTCTTGTGCACTGTTCCCCTTTTTGGAGGCGCTACTCTTGAAGAAGTTGAACTTATGGTACTGTCTTGGTGGTGGTAGTGTTGATGTTTCAAGGATTAAACCACCGTAGCGAGATTTTTCTTTTTCTGTAATTCTTTTTTTTTGGCTGTATGCATCCGTAATGTGGCTAGGGCAATGCGTTGTTGCAAAGACTGGGTGTAATTGGTATCTCCGATATTAATGTATGCTCTTTGTCCAAAAAATGTGCTAGGGAAAATATAGGATACGTGGCCTCTATTGGTGATGTATATGTGGGTCACTACATCTAACTCGCCTCATCTGTTAGAGATGCTCTATCATATGAAAACAGAATCTATAGGATTATCTGCTGCCACCTATTAAGGCCACGAACCAGTACGTACTCCTCCAAGGAGAGATACGGGCTATCAAGTAGAACCCATATAGGGCCCGGTCCTCCTCACCGCCGATTCCGTCGGTTTGCTCCGTCTCCGGTGGTCTTGGGCCCTTGACGTGGCGGACCATGTGTCGTTGCCTAATCGACAATACCTCGGAGGAGGGATCCTCACGAGGGGGAGAAGAAGTAGGGGCCATAGGGCGGAGTGCACACGGGACGGTGGTACGCGAGTTACCCAGCTTCGGAACACCTGCACGATGACAGGGCCTACTGCTGCTTGTCGGAATCGGGCGCTTGCGCGTTGTTACAATGGTTGTGGTTGTGCCTCTAGGGCTCCCAGGATCCGGCTTATAAAGGCGCACGGATCTAGGGTTTACATGGAGAGTCCTAGCCGGAATACAAGTTGCCTAACTACGGTACAATATCTTGCCGTGTACGTCAAGGATCCGCCTTCCTTATGGTCGTGGATCCGGATACTTTATGGGCTTCCACGGATCCGGCCTCCTTCGTAGGTCGGTTAGGATCCGGCTCCAAGTTCCTGGACTAGACTTCATCCTTCTTGATCAACGCAACTGGGCCGCCCGATGGGCCCCATGCCACCATCACCGTCTGTGGGCCACCCGGGCTTGCCGGATCTAGGCCATGTCGTTGATATACCCATAAAGTATACCCACAACAGTAGCCCCCGAAGTTCTCGAGATTCATCATTCTTCCGTCTTCAAATAACTCGGAACCGAAGAGAATCTTGAAGAGCTTCCAAACTTTCCTGTTTCCGATATCATTTAATCGGAAATCCTCTTGTCCTTCAGTATCGATAATGTAACGGAGTTTGCATTTTTCCCGCGCACAACTTCCTATCTTCCGCGCTAAATTTTCGGAGATGCGAATCTTTAGCCGGAAATTTGAGTGCACGGTTAAATCACCTCCACGTCATTTTACCGTTTTTAACCTAAGACACGTGTCATGCATCCAACGGTGAGACCGTTCAGTTTCCCCGTTGGATCCGGCGCGAATCTCCGCGCGTGGTCTATAAATACCCGACACGCGTGATTTCTCATTCTTTTCACCCGTTCACCACTTCGTCTTCTTCCTCCAGCGCGCGCCAGCCAGATCTCGACTCCGACGAGCTCCGCCGCAGAGACCTTCGCGCCCGGTCGCTTCAAGCCTCCCCTCGCTCCAAGATCGCCGCGGTTGTTCGGGAAATCTCCCCCGCCGCCGATTCGTGGTCACGCGGGCCAGTTTTCAGCAAGTTTGCCGTTCGTCGTCCTCGCCGGAGCATCGCCGGTCCGCCGCGCCATTGACGGTACGTGCACCGGACTTGTAGAAGAAGAAGTAGTGTAGAGTAGATTCCGGTTACTCAGTCACTTTGCATGGGTGCAGCCGGAAGCATGCCGATCGACTCACATTGTACTGGTAGTTCTCCGAACAGCCCGGATCCCAGTTCATTAGAGCCTATCTGTCCGGATCCCATAGCATATCTACCACCATATGTTTCCGACATCCGGCTGGCTCAACCTTTTCCGCATCTTCCAGCACCAAGTTAAGCCGGATCCCAACCGCACAAGAAGAAGAAGAACTTCAAGGGCAAGCTAGAATGGCTGCCAAGGTGCAAGAGACGGAGAACAAGAAAGCCTCTAAGGCCCGGAACCGCGAAGGAGAGCGGGGTCGGTGGTGGCCTGCGAAACCAGCGATACGGAGCTTAGAGAGCTCCAGAACGAAGGTATGATCTCCGCACATTGGAGTTTCATACGCGACACCGTCGTCCCCAAGCCAGGAGCCGGAGAAGTGGTCATGACCAAGGCTTGGGTGGAACGCGGATTGTCGCTCCCTTGCTCGGAATTCTTCCTCTCCATCCTCACAACATACGGGCTTCAGCCCCACAACATCTGCCCCAACTCCTACCTTCGCTCCAACTTCGCCACTCTCTGCGAAGGGCATCTCGGAATCCGGCCAGACGTCAAGTTATGGCAATTCTTCTTCCGAGTGAAGAAAGAGACAAAAGACAAAGCTATGCTGAACTGCGGGAGCATGACCTTCATGCTCCGACCTGGTCGTATGTACCCTCCCCACGATTCGCACGAATCCGTCCGGTACTGGAACGCCGGATGGTTCTACGAGAAGAACGTGTCAGTTCCGGAGATCCATGATGGTCTCCCCAAATTCAACAACGAGCCTCCGGAAGAGCTCGCAAGCTGGAGCTTCATCCCGCCGCTTTCCCTAACTCCCATTCTGGAGAAGGCAGCGCGGAGAATCTCTGGTTAGTCCACGACAGACTAACCGGAACCCGGCTTACGAGCTGGTTCACTCGGCGGATCCAGCCTCTTCGATATAACGCGCGATTAATCTGCGCATACACCGGACGACCAGCTCGGAGCTACCCGCCACGATCTTCCGGCTGATTCTCTCAAAAGGAGATTCAAGACGGTGAAGGTGGGCCGGGGTCAACCGATCCCGGAACTGATCAAGGATATCTACACGAACGACCAATGTCCTCCGGTAAGCTTCGATCCTTTCGTCACTTCAAACTTCACAAGTTTTTGGTTATTAACTAACACTTGATATCTTTCCCTCCAGCTCGCTACATTGGCGGAGGAAAACTTACGCACCATACTTCGCGTCCCCGTCAGCGGCGACACGGCGGAGGAGGTTCCGGAAGACGAGGAAGAGGAAGAGGAGCAAGCACCCCGCAAGGTAGCTCCTCGACCTACGAAACGTCCCCGCGCCAAAGCTCCCGGCTCCGAGGCCGGAGCCAGCGGCGAGGCCTCCGCCAAGAAGCCCAAGGTTGTCAAGCCCCCTCCGCTCGATTCAAGGAAGGCGGAGCGGGAACGTCTGAAAATGCTTTCAACAGCAGGAAAACGCTCACGCCCCAACATCCCCGGCGCCCCGTAAGTTTCCGGGTATGGTACATATTTTGCTTTGATGCATCTGTTACTTATGCGATCTTCTTCTATTTGTTCGCAGGACTCCGACTATCACCGCCACTCGGACCGCTAGCCAAAAACCCATCACGGAATTCATGAAGAAATCTCCGGCTGTCGGTCCTCCCACTCCAGCTCCGCCAAGTGCTTCCCACACCGCTCCCCGTCGTCCCCTCCTCAGGCGGATCAATCTCCCCCTCGCGCAAACACTCCACGGAGATAATTCCGGTCAGCAGAGAAGGTGGGCGGAGAGGATCCCAAGGCCAAAGGCCCTGCCCAAGAAGAAACTCAAGATCAAGGAGAGGCGGAAGTCACTTCCTCCGAGAAGGTCGGAGCCGGTGCTGGCGATGTCGTCGTATTTCCAAAGAACTTCGGAGATCCGACTGACCTCACCTCCACCCCCAAGGCATACGCTACAAAATTTTTCAAACAGCTCACTGAGCCGGAAAAGTGGGAGCTTGAACAAGACTTGCTCAATGCTATGCTGAACAATGCCTGGGGCCGGACGCCGGCACGTCGGAAATCCAGGACTTCAAGAAGGGCGTCGGCGAGTTCTTCGACAAGCTCATCTGCAAACAAAAGGTACTCCCCAGTAGCCCCCAAGAATGTAAGCGGAAACAAGTACTAGTTAACGCTTAAATGCTTTAGAGTACCGCCACTTGTGGGAAGATTTATTTAAAATGTTACAGTAGCCCCCAAGCATGATGTCGGAAAGATTCCGGCAATAATGCTTCAAAGGACACCACTGTGTTGTAAGCGGAATTTTGACTCCTGCTCTGTCTGCTTTTTACAGGAACAGCAGGCACTGCACTATGAGCTGCATAAAAACATTGCTCTGCAGCGCCGCGTTACCTTGGGTCAAGCGGAAAACATCCAGACCCTTAAAGATAAGAATGCAGAACTGAACAAGCAGCTGGCGGACGCCCAAGGTTGGTTTCCGTCCTTTCTTTGTTATCAGTTCACGTTCCGACTTTGTATTGTATCTAATTTTAATCCTTATAGGCGCATCTTCCTCCCTGGCTGCGACCTCCTCCGAAAAAAGCTCCTCCTCCCAAGAAGAGCGAAAGAGGCGGAGCACGGAGGAGCATGCCGAGAAGCAGGCGGAGAAAACTCCGAGCTCATCGGGAGAAAGGAATTCGTGCTGGCGAAATGATAGCGAGACCATCAAGAGGCAGCAAAAGGAGCTCAATGGACTCCGGAAGTATATGGAGACCGCAGAGCACCATTGGGACCTGCTGGCCGAAAATATTCTGGGTACTTATACTCGGAATTTCTTGTCTTGATGCTTAGTTTCTCACGCTCAACTTGAATGTTTATTCTTGTATTTTTGTGCAGAGCCACTCGGATATCCTGAAAAGCGTCGGAACAAATTCCCCCGGGACGACGTTCTTTCTCTCGCTGGCGATGACTGCAAGGATCTTATATCCGCGTCTCGGAAGATATGCCATAACTTGTCCCTAAAGAGGAGCCGCACATGCAGTCTGCGCAAGCTGATCAAACGTATGGATATTCTTCCGGAGCTGGTGACCGATCTACAAGCGTCATCTGCCCGAGGTGCAGCTGCTATGACTCTAACCATGTGCTTGGCGCATAACCCGAAGATGGATCTGGATCGGGTGTCTTCTGGAGTTCCTGCGACCGCAGATGTCGGAAAGCTTCTCGATGCGGTGAGTGGCTATGACACCCGCATCGCGCGGAGGATCCGTCACGAGGAATTCTACGACAAGGTGGTTCTCCCAGCAGACGAGCCCCTTGAAGATGAACTCCAAAAAGAGCGCGACGCGGAAACCCGTCCTGCGGAATCCGGAACCCAGTTTACCTGGACCAGCTCCAAGGATGCTCCCGAAGAGGAAGAGCCCAGGACCAGCGCTGCAAACTCCGACGAAGATGAAGAGAGCGATGAAGATGTGTCGTCTCCGGCTGAGGGCGCCAAAAGAAAGGATCCGGAGGCCACTGCTTCTCCGTCCAAGGCGGAGTGAAAACTTCTACGTCCTGCGGGATAAAACAATGCATCATTTTGGCCCCAGCGAGGGTTTGTAATAAAACTTAAATTCTTAAGTAGTTAGGGACGAAACAGGTATGCATGCGTGGGCGGAAAAAACTTATCCTGCTATCCGTTTATATATTATTTGCATGTGTTGTTTCTTGAAAGCAAGTGCTGGTTTGATGATTTCCGGCTTGCCCACTTGACCTTCCACGAGCCGGAAGACCCGTGCCGGAAACGCTCGCCAGCGGCGACGAAGCCCAATGGCAATCCGTCAATAACCGCGGATACAAGCCCCCGCCCAAGTGCGGAAGTCGCTACCAGGAATCCATGGGTTCGCAACAGAAAAATTTCCGCCGAAAACTTAAGCTTACGTCCTAAGGGACGATTTTGAAAATCACAACTTTCGTACACGCCTAGGCGGAAAGATCCAGCTCTGCGGTTTTAGTCGGAAAAAACATACACGATCCAGAAATGAAAAATTAAAGGAGGTAAAAGACTCTAAGAGTGAACCAAAAGCTTTATTTCATTGATCATGTATCATAGATATTACAAGGTATGTAATGCGTAAAGCGCTAAGTGTGGAAAGGACGTAGCTGTGCTATGTTCCAGGGACGATCTGTTTCATCATATGTGTCACCCGGATCTTCTCGTTTCGTTTCCGATGCCGTTAGGTCTATCCTTTAGTTCCCGGAAATCAACGAGATAGTAGGATCCGTTGTGTAGTACTTTGCTGATGACAAAAGGTCCTTCCCATGGAGTTTGCAACTTGTGATCTTTCACTGACGAAGGCGGAGGACTAAGTCTCCGACCATGAACGAGCGGTTCCGAACTCGACGGCTATGATAGCGTCGGAGCTTCTGCTGGTAAATGGTGGAGCGTTGGTCGGCTAGATTCCGAGCTTCTTCGATCAGGTCCACGGATAGCTGTCGAGCCTCGTCAGCAGTTTCTTCATTGTAGGCGGAAACTCGCGGTGAATCGTGGATGATGTCGTGGGGAGCACAGCTTCGGATCCGTATACCAGGAAGAAAGGAGTAAATCTGTTGACTGTTAGGGGTAGTTCGTAAACTCCACGCAACAGAATCCAGCTCATCAGCCCAAGCTCCGGCTGCGCGGCAGCGGTTCTTCAAGGAGGTTTGATTCCGGCTAGTATAAGGCCATTGGCTCGTTCAACCTGACCGTTGGATTGTGGGTGAGCCACGGATGCAAGGTCAAGCCGGATCCCAACTTCATCGCAGTAATCCTTGAGTTCTCCCTGCGCAAAGTTTGTGCCATTGTCTGTGATTATGCTGTGTGGGATGCCGAATCTCGTTACGAGGCTGCAGACAAATTTTAGTGCCGTAGCACCATCGGCTTTTCTCACGGCTTTGCCTCGATCCACTTACTGAACTTATCAATAGCGACCAGGAGGTATTCATGACCACCAGGAGATGATTTCTTTAACTTTCCAACCATATCGAGCCCCCAGACCGCAAACGGCCAGGTGATAGGTATGGTCTTCAGCTCTTGGGCTGGAGCATTTGGTTGAGTAGCATAGCGACAACCGCGGCAAGTTTTCACCAGCTTGTCGCGTCTTCTTTAGCTGTTAGCCGGTAAAATCCTAACCGAAAAGCTTTTGCGACGAGGGATCTGGGGCGGCGTGATGCCCGCAATCCCCTGCATGGATCTCTCTGAGGATTTCAATGCCATCTTGGAGACGCATTTGAGAAATACCCCGTTTGCGCTTCGTTTGTAGAGTTGTCCATCAACAATTGTGTAGGATCTTGCTCGTCTGATGATCTGTCGTGCGTGGACCTCGTCCTCCGGCAACTTTTGATCTATGAGGTAATCCAAGAATGGCTGAGTCCAGGCCGGAATGACTGCCATCACTTCCTTAGCCGGAGAAACTGCCAGATCGGGATTTTCCGGGTTTGCACCCTTCACCGAGGGTACTCGCAGATGCTCAAGAAAAATTCCGGGCGGAATTGGCTTCCGGGATCCGAGCTTGGACAGCATGTCCGCTGCTGTGTTATCGTCTCTTCGACGTACTTGACTTCGTATCCGAGAAGCACTTGGCGATCTCGTCCATTCGTCTCTGTAAGCCGCCATGACGGAGTTTCGGCGTTCCGGTTCCGGCTACTTGTTGTGCCACGGTCGGAATCTCCGCATATGATGTGCTTGATCCCAATTTCCTTAGCGATGCGCAGCCGTGTAGTAGAGCCTCGTATTCCGCCATGTTGTTGGTTGCTTCGAAGTGAATGCGAACCTGCAGTTCTTCTCCGGTAGGTGACTTCAGGGTAACTCCGAGCCTTGATGTTGCTTGGATCCGTCAAAGTGCATGACCCAAGCTTCGGGTTCCGGCACAGGCGTGCCCTCCGGTGCTTCAGTCCAATCCGCGATGAAATCCGCTAGAATTTGAGACTTGATTGCAGTTCGGGCTCGTAGTTGATGTCGAAGGCAGATAACTCGATGCCCCATTTTGCTACGCGTCTTTGCGTCGGAGTTGTTGATGATCGTTGCCAGGGAGCCTTGCTCACCTGTCATTGGGTGCTCCTGAAGTAGTGTCTCGGTTTCCGGCTTCCTAGGAAAACTCGTAAGCGCTTCGAAAGTGAGGGTATCTCGCTTGGATTCCGTCAAGACTTCGCTAATGTAATAGACAGGCCTTTGGACTCCGTGCTCAAATCCTTCTTCCTTTCGCACGACCACGATTACGAGGCTGATAACTTTGTTGGTAGCCGCTATGTAGAGGAGCATAGGCTCTGACTCAGCTGGAGCTGCCAATATAGGTGGGGAGGAGAGTATGCCCTTCAACTCCTGAAGTGCTTTATCTGCTGCTTCATCCCAGACAAACTTGTCGGTTTTCTTCAGCAGCTTGTATAGAGGCAAGGCTTTCGCGCCAAGACGGCTAACAAATCTACCGATTGCCGCAACGCAACCAGTTAATCGTTGCACATCTTTAAGACAAGTTGGCCTTTTGATGTTCGGGATAGCCTTGATTTTTTCCGGGTTAACTTCAATGCCCCTGTGAGAAACAATGAAGCCAAGGAGTTTTCCTGCTGGTACGCCAAACGCACTTCAGCGGATTCAACATCATCTTGTACCGTCGGAGATTATCAAAGGTTTCCTTGAGGTCGCTCAGCAGGTCGGATCCCTTCCGGGTCATGACCGCGATGTCGTCGACGTGGCGTGCACGTTCCGACCAATTTGGTCCTTCAGCACCGCTGCATCGTCCGTTGGTATGTGGCACCTGCGTTTTTCAAGCCAAAAGGCATGGTAACATAGCAGTATGTGCCAAAGGGTGTGATGAAAGAGGTCGCCTTTTGGTCAGACTCCTTCATCAAGATCTGATGGTACCGGAATATGCGTCAAGAAAACATCCGCCCCTGCCGTCGAATCAATGACTTGGTCAATGCGCGGCAAAGGGAACGGATCTTTCGGACAGTGCTTATTCACGCCGGAGTAATCGATGCACATTCTTAGTATTTCAGAATTCTTTTTAGGTACAAGGACGGGGTTGACCCAATCAGTATGGATAACTTCTACTACAAAACCTGCCTCTAGTAACTTTGCTAACTCCATCCCTATGGCGCGGCGCTTCTTATCTCCAAAGCGTCGCATAGCTTGCTTCACCGGTTTTGCACCTGGATTTATGTTGAGGTAGTGCTCGGCGAGTTCCCTTGGTACTCCGGACATGTCGGAAGGTTGCCATGCGAAGATATCCATGTTAGCTCTGAGGAACTCGACGAGCGCTTTCCTATTTGGGGTCCATGTTGGCTCCGACTGAAACCTGCTTAGAGCTGTCTCCTTCAATGAGGTCATGCTTCTTGGTTTCTCGCGGCCTTGAACGAGGTCTTCTGTTCGGAGATCTGTTTCTTGGTGATGCATCTCGATCGGATCCACCGCGGCTCGTAGCCTTGCAGCTCCTCTCCAGATATGACGGATTCTGCAAAGGCGGCTTCGCCTTCCTCGCAGTCCCTAGCTTTCTTGTAGTCTCCGGATACGGTGATCCAACCGTTAGGACCGGAATCTTGAGCTTGTTGTAGATGTAGCATGCAGGTGGAACTTGTGGTAGGTGGGCCTGCCGAAGATCACGTGGTAGGAGCTTTTGAAGGGCACCACTTCAAACGTGATCATCTCTTCGCGGTAATTGTTCACATCGCCGAAGGCCACGGGAAGTTTGATGCTGCCCGAGAGAGTTTGCCTTCTTACCGGAACCACACCATGAAATTCGGTGGTGCGTGCTTGAGCTGGTCCTTGGTGAGGTTCATCTTCTCCAGGGTCTCCAGGTACATGATGTTCAGGCTGGCTCCTCCGTCCATAAGACACTTGGAGAAATCATACCCGTCTATGCGGGGACTCACAACCAGAGTAGCACTCTTTTGGGATGACGGCCGGATGATCCGACCTGTCAAAGGCGGAGCTTTCTCCGACCACTTGACATCCTGCGGCACAGCCGGGGCGTTCAAGATCCGGAGCGCCGATTTTTCGCGCGGACAGTGGGGTTCCGAGGAAGGTGTGGTAAGTTCCGACACTCTTTCTGCCAAAGGGATTGGACTTGTTTGCTGCGGTACCCTCCTTGGGTTCCGGCGACGTCATCCTCGTCCATGGCCTCGGAACTGTCCTCCTCTTTGTCCTTGTTCTGGCCCTTGCCTCCTTTGCCGCGTGGGTGGTGCTTCCGGGCTCGCTTGTATCCTGCCTCCGGGTCGTTCTTCGGATCATTGACCCACTTGCATTGCGATTTGTGTGGGTGGACTTGCCCGTAGCCGGATCCAGATGGGCCAGGCACGGCATATCCCTGTATTCTTCGTACGTTTGGGGGCGCGGGATCCGGTGGTGACTTCGGCGCGTTGCTGCCCCTGCCTGCTCGCCTCCGCGTCCGGCCTCTTCCGCCTCCTGGACCTCCGCGTTGGAACGCCATGGCTACCATGTCGGATCCTCCGCCCTTCGGTCTTCGGGGGGTTCTTCCGCTTGTTCTGTTCTGACGCCATTATCACGGTTTTTCTTGTTGGTGCAGGGGTATGGCCGTAGCTGCGAGATCTCCGCCTGCGTCATCGTCGGCGGCAGTATGATCGCTGGCGATGTTTATCATCTCATCAAGAGTGAGTTTGTTTGCATTCACCAGGCAGGTAAGCTTGTGGCGCAGCAGCCCCCCACGCTGCAAACCACCAATGAAGGCGTGCATTGCTGTGCGGTTATCTACGTTCTCGCATTCGTTCCTGGTTGCCAACCATCGGGTGAGGAAACTCCTAGATGTCTCACCCTTCTTCTGGATGCAAGCTTGAAGATCGCGGGTGGTGGCCGGTCTCTTGTAGGTACCCCTGAAGTGGTTCTCGAAAGCCTTCTTCGGGTCCAACCAGCAAAAGATGGTGTTCTCCTCGAGGTCGCTGAGCCAAACTCGAGCTGGACCAATAAGGTACAAGCTGGAGCATGCGGCAGCTATATTCGGGGTTCCTCGGCGATTGTTGTAGTAATCCTCGATCCAGGTGTCCGGCCTCTCGCTGCCATCATAATGCTTCAGATTTCCTGGTAGCTTAAGGTTCAAGCTTCTTGGCTTTGGTTCCTCTCGGATCATCTGGCCAAGCACCTTGGACCGATGTAGTCGGATCTGTATTCGTTGAGGCGATCCTGGGCATCGCGAGGGGCACCGCCGGGTGATTTTGAGCGGGAACGGGATCTCGGCCTCTGCCTCCGCCTCCACCTCCTCCTCCCTTGGTGGGTGAGGAGATCTGCGAGGGGGCCTGTAGGATGATCTTCCGCCTTCGGACTCGTGGCGTGGCTCCCTCGGCTGGCTCCGACTTTGATGGCTCCCTTCCTCTTGGTGGTGGTCGCCTCCGTCGTTCCGGCTCCTGCGTGGCTCAGGTACATACTCCTCGTTCCGGCTCCTCCTGGGTTCCGGATCGCGTCCTGCGAGGCTCAGGGTCGCGTTCTTGGTTCCGACGAGGCTCAGGCTCGCGGTCTTGATTCCGGCTTCTGCGTTGCTCCAGCGTACGCTCCTTGTTCCTGTCTCTAGGAGCTGGCATGCTGTCGCGGATGTTGATTCCTCCTGGCCCATGGGGCCTGGGGTTCCGGCAGGACTGCGACGTCGAGGGGGTAGCGGAGGACGCGAAGCTCGGGGTGGTGGAGATGGAACACGATATTTGTCTCTGCCAGTGTACATCGCACCCTTTCCCTTTTCCTGATCCTTCGGAGCTGAATCCGATGGTATTGGGATTGGGTTTGGATGATCTCTGACTTTCCTCCTGCGCTCCGTAGATCCGGTGCGCGACTCGTCATCACGATGTTGACTTGGTATGGCGTCCTTCGCGGTGGATATGCATTGTTCCGGATTGGATGCTAATCTGCTGAAGTGTCTGCCTTGCTCTGCTGCATTGCTGAAACAACGAGCTTCCGGACGTAGTTGATGTCAATCTCCTCGTCCTTCTTCTTTAGGAGCTCCGCAGCCTTCTTCATGTTATCCTTTGGAGTTGCGAGCGGATGCTGCTCTGTGGGTGTTGCGAAGGTAATCCTGCGGGGAGGGATGGCTTCACGAGCAATTCTGTCAGCCTCCGCCTGCAAAGAATCTAACCTTTTTTGCCACTCCTTCCGGAGTCCTGTGGCTGTAGCCATCATCTCGTCGACTTTGCGATCCTTCTTTAGGGAGTAGTCCACAAAATTTGCAGCCAAGGTTCTTTCCTCCGCCATTGCGGCTGCAGTCCTGGCGAACTTCTGAGCTGTTGCCAGCATCTCCTGCCGCTTGGCTTCTAAGGCCTCCGGGTCTGCAGCCTCCTCTGGAGTTATTGGCTTGTTGAGGATGTCTGACTGCGCGACTAGATCCATGCGTGCTTGCTCGACTATCTCTTCTGGAGACAGGACACCCCTGTGCGGTTGCGGTCCCAATGGAGGCGGCACGTTGGATGATCCTGGGCTGGAGTTGGAGGCTTCGTCTTCCGTGTCCGGCTGATCCGGTGGTGCCACGGTTGCAGAACCTGCATCGGCTGGGCGGATTCCACTTCCGCTCGCCTCCGAGTTCCTCGAGCTTGCGGTTGAATTCCTCTGTATTCATGGATGAAGCGCCGTCATCTTCTCCGATTGCGAGCTCCTTCGTCAAGCGATTGTATTCTTCTGTGCCTATTGAAGAGGCATCATCGGAATCTGGGCTCAAGTTTCCGAGGATTGATTCCTCAGGGTTTCCGGCTTCTTCTTGTCCGGAGCGTCGCTGTCTCCGACGCTTGGCAGATCCGGAGCTACGTTGTTTCCGGGTGCCTCAACCTGCAAAGATTGGCCTCCTCCTGGTGGAGGGCGTCTCCTGCGGTATGGGCCAAGAAGTGCACGAAGTGACACCTTGCTTCTCTAACACAGGAGACCCAGGCGGATCTGCATTGGTCTTCCACCGTTTTCTCTGCTCGGGGCGGATTGGGTGGGTTTTGATTTTCCTGATCTAAGGCGGAATCTTCCTTAAGAAGCTCCTGCGACTCAGATCGGATCTTCGCGACGGCGTCCAGCTCAGCGGCGGACGCGTTACGTTACCAGTGCGTTTCCGTCGGAATCGACGGTCTCGCCGATGAAGATGTGGATGCCGCCGATTGGGACGATGGAGAGCTTGACGGGGTTTGACTTAGCCGGAATCCAGAATTCGTCCGGAGGGACGATCGGAAAATTCCCGGCGTAAAGTACGCGCCCCACAGCGATCGAGTCGTCGTAGCTTCCCATGGCGGAGCCCTCCCGGTTCCGGCCTCCGGACGCCTCGGGCCCCACGGTGGCGCCAGCGTCGTTGCCTAATCGACAATACCTCGGAGGAGGGATCCTCACGAGGGGAGAAGAAGTAGGGGCCATAGGGCGGAGTGCACACGGACGGTGGTGCGAGTTACCCAGCCCGGAACACGCACGATGACGGGGCCTACTGCTGCTTGTCGGAATTATCTGGCGCTTGCGCGTTGTTACAATGGTTGTGGTTGTGCCTCTAGGGCTCCCGGGATCCGGCTTATAAAGGCGCACGGATCTAGGGTTTACATGGAGAGTCTAGCCGGAATACAAGTTGCCTAACTACGGTACAATATCTTGCCGTGTACGTCAAGGATCCGCCTTCCTTATGGCCGTATGGATCCGGATACTTTATGGGCTTCACGGATCCGGCCTCCTTCGTAGGTCGGTTAGGATCCGGCTCCAAGTTCCTGGACTAGACTTCATCCTTCTTGATCAACAGCAACTGGGCCGCCCGATGGGCCCCATGCCACCATCACCGTCTGTGGGCCACCCGGGCTTGCCGGATCTAGGCCATGTCGTTGATATACCCATAAAGTATACCCACAACACCATGGCCTCCCATTTTTATTAGATTATTTTCATTCTCTTCTTCGAGATGGTGATGCGGTGGCTAGATATTAAAATCATAATAAGGTCCTCCCCCCGCCGTACTCTCACTCCGGATTTCATGTTCTTTGTTGGTTTCAGGTCTGACTTGACCGATGCTCTGGTGTGGTGATGCAGGCGAGGACAGTAGTGCGCCTTTGTCTCGCGCCCTTGTGTCTATAGTCGTCGCTAGGTGATCTAAAAATATATTTGTAATTTTTTACTTTCTTTTCAATTATTTATACTTATATTGATGATTATCAATAGATTATTGATTTTTTGGGAAAAGAAAAGTCACTATTGCCATCGAGATGGCATGCTTGATGAGCACAATCAAAAAAGAAAGTCACTACTGCCGATCAAGCGCGTATGAAACCGTTCTTCTCCCGCGTTCCCCCTAGTGTGTTCATTGTCTGTCTCAGGTCAAGGTCTTTTATTTAATCCTAGATACCGTGGGAGATCTGCATCTATTACAATCAGAATAGTTGGAGGCCAAGCGATAAACAACACATCACTCGCTTTCGCTGAGAATTCTAATCTGCCTGGTGCAGGTAAGCAAGCTCTCCCTTTAGGCCTTTACGAAAAAATTAAAAAATGGGGAAGAAAACTATGGACGCACATGCATGTGATATAGGATTACTGAATCAGCCGAAGAGAAACGCAGCTCAGTGCGCCGGGTAGCTGAAACACGGTTGCGCGTCACCTGAATGATTGCACAGCTGCAGCACCCAATTTTTTTTTTTTGCGAATTTGCAGCACCCAAATTTGAATACTCCACAGAACAGAGTACATCATTTTGAATTTCGAGAGCGGTACATAGAACTTAGAAGTGCTGTCGTATGTCTTAGAGGCCAGCGGCCCGATCCATTTCAAAGAACACAGCGTACATTTTATCTGTTGGGGTCTCGGTCCGCTCTAATTTGCGCATTGGCCGGCCGTTTGGGTTAGAGCATCGGCAAAGCGCCAAATCAGTCGATGAGTAACGCCGTCGTATGCTTTCGCGTTTGAAAACTGACTAAGCGTATTGTGTACTTTTGTTATTAAGATACAGAGAGCCATGCATTGAGTCAGTTGTAAAAGAAATTCGTTTGCTGGAACATTTCAATGATTTGCCACAGCACCCAAATTTGTATACTCCACATTGCTGCATTTCACCTCGATAATATAGACGCCACAAGCAGGTTAAATTTGAGTTTGGACAGCGCCACAGCGGTACTTATTTTTCGATAAAGAGAATATATTAATATTAAAGGATATTAATTACACCCACTCTCTGCAACAACGCCCCATCCTAATGGCAGTACGGATGCACACAGCCAAAAAAGAGTAAAGAAAACTAAGAAATAAAAGTCCTCTGCAACAGCAATACAACCACCACCGTGACAACACCAAGTACATACTCTCCAAAGCGACGCCTCAAAAATACAGCTAAGTGCCGACCAAAGGTCTTAGGTTTTACCAAGATAGTCCCCACTCAAAACAATGCCTCCAACAAGAACATTGCCAGACACAACTAGCTAAGGTCGACCTTGGGTTTTCACCTGAGAGGTAAGACTAACTTCCCCGCCCCACATGCATACCATGCAAGCCGGAGCAAGCAGATCCCTCAGCATCACGTTGACTCGAACCTCCTTAGCCATCCACCAATCCGGTCTTCATGATATTCCTTCTTCGACTTCACCATGGACCAAAAAGTCACTTGATGTCAACACGTAATATAGCTCCGGCGCTCCCTCCGAACCAAACGGTCGGATAAAAACATGGGTGCGCGATCGAATACCCGATCCACAAGCTGCGAGCAAAATACCTTTGGTCCATTCGCCAGCGAAGCTTTCCGAACTCATCTCTCAGCGAGCAAAGCCGACCTCCGGTAGATCTTCATCTTTGCTTGCGAGAAACCCGAGATCGCCACAAAAACAAAGCAAGACCAGGCCTCCACGCCGCTCCCTCTGCCGGATCACCAGGGAAGTAGACGGCGGCGCGGATCATGCTACCACCGCCGAACCGTCACCGGGCGGAGGCCGCCACCGCTCCACCGAATCCTCCATGGCTACCGACGGCAGTCCCGGCCATGCAGCCGTGCCGCCGGCTTCCTCCACCAACTTCATCACCTCCCATGGAACGCCACCGTGGAAACCATCTCCTCCTCGTCGTTCGACAGGGCCGCCGCCACCGTCGTGAGCCAGGGCGGGAGCCGCGGCCAGCCGGCGAGTGCGGCGGTCGGGCGGCTGCTCGGAGCGGGGCGGGTAGATCCTCCGCCGCCGCCCGGGAGGGGGGCGGGAGAGGAGGAGGCGGCGGCTAGGTTAGGAGAGGAGGAGGCAGAACTAGGAGGCAAAGTTTATTTTCTGTCCAAGGACTTGTCTAAAAATGGGGAGAATTTCACTTCCCGGCCTCTGCACCAAGCAGGGATGCACACAGCCATTTGGCATGAGTACAAAGATTTTTAATCTTGGTTAAGATTAAAGCATAGTCCTCGAGATAAATTGCGTGAGTACCAGGTCTAGCCTAGGCCTAAAGTATAAATAGGAACCTAAATTCACGTCCGTGAGGATTTGAACTCAGGTGCTGGGTTTGTACATCCACTCCTCCAACCAGTTGAGTTAGGCCACAACGGTACTTATAGAAGTTTATATATGCATCAGCCGCCTAAATTTTTTGTCAAACGGGTGCTTTAAACCAAACGGGTGCTATAAACCATAAAAGCACGTCGCGGCTGAAATGTCTTGTGCTGCTCCGAGCCACTATCAGTACGAAAGTCAGTGTGTGTACGTTGATTTCTGGTTTATTACTGGCTGATGACAGTACGTCAGTAGTACGTGTTTGTGGTAGTGAGCTTATTCAGTTGAGCAGCGGGGGTCCATGAACGCGACAGTTTCGTCGTGCTGACGAGTGACCGCTTGCGCGCGTCGCGCCGATGAATTTACCCAAAACCATTGCCGCCGCCGTCGAGATGAGTAGGGCTGAACTGCTCTTTCTCCTACTACTACGGTTCTTACGTTTTCAAGCCTACACATCAGAACAACATACCGGATTTGGAATCAAGAAGAATCCAATACTAGTCCGTACTTGGCTTCACAGTCGAAGACAAGTTCAGAAACGCGATTTCTTGCTTGGTCACTGACTTGTCGCACGCTGGCACATTCACTGCCAAGTGCGAACACGGTTTCTTTTTGACAAGTCGTCTCTTCCGCTAACCGATCTCCTGATCTGGAATCTCGCTTTCTCTAATCGCCTTTTGATCTCCCAATGAGGTGTACCAGCTTGGGAGTACACGCATACATAGTGACCAGCAAGGCAGCAACCCCTATATATATCGACCCCAGGTTCCCTGCTCCCTCCACGGCAAACTTGTTTCTACCTTGCGATTCTCACTTCTCTACTACCCTGAGACTTGATTCCAACCAAATTAAGCAGGCCCCCATGAAGCAGAAGATCGTGATCAAGGTGGAGATGACGTGCGATAAGTGCCGGTCCAAGGCGATGGCACTGGTGGCGGCGACGGTAGGGGTGGACTCGGTGGCGCTGGCCGGGGACGGCAAGGACCAGGTGGTGGTGGTCGGTGACGCCGTCGACTCCGTCAAGCTCACCAGCGCGCTGCGCAAGAAGGTCGGCCACGCGCACCTCGTGCAGGTCGGCGAGGTCAAGAAGGAGGAGGAGGAGAAGAAGAAGCCCGCCCAAGCCGCCGCCGCCACCCCTGTCGTCGAGTACGCATACCCGTGGCACTACTACCAGTACCCTTCGCACGCAGTGCCGGTCTACGAGCACCCCGCCGGCGCCTACGGTTACCAGCACCGGCTGGACACCTGGTGGATGTAGCCATACCACTCAGCATTCTTGAGTAATCTTTTTGTTCGCGATCAGTGTTTAGCTAGCTCTAGTAGCTAGGATTGCAAATGCCAAAGGAGAGGGATCTGTGTTTGTGTTGGTTGTTTTCGAAGCTTCCTGATTTTTAATTAATTGACGGATTCATTTGCGACTCAATTGAGTAGCGCTACAAGTTACTTTCTGGCAAAAAGAGTCAGCGTGGAGGTCGGGGATCAAAGGATGACAGTGAGATTAAGAAACGGAAGAGAGGTGACGAGGCAAAGTCACCGGACGAGCTACGGAAATTTATGATGGTGATCAGGCTGGAAATGCATGATCGTGAATCTTCTCATGGCGGTGGGTCTTTCACGCAAAACAAAAGGGGCGTCCTCATCCGGTGTCTGTTACTTCCTCTCTTGATCGGCTTGTTTTGTTGATGCATCATTGTAATCTATGGTGCTTATTATATCCGTTTTATCCAAAACAAGGAGGGACTTCTCCCTTCCGCTTTCTAAGGGTGATACCATTACCCGGTTCCTCTAGTCGGACCGGTCGATTGTAATCGTCAGACGCCATTACCATAATGCGAGCTCCTTCGACCCTCGAAGATCTGTCTGAGTATAAGATGATGCAAAATCTGACAAGGGGAAGTTCAGGACGTACCCATGTACGGTGTACAGTTCTATCAATACGCCCAACTAAGTTATTACCATAGTTTAAAACAGCCGGCTATCTCATTTAGCCGTGATTTTTTGAAGGCTATAAAAGGTTATAGCCGGCTTATAGTGGGCTATTCGATTTACCTTTTTAAAAAAAGTTCGAATATTTTAGTCACATCGTACCAAAATAAGAGGAAAACTATAACTCAAACACGATTCGTGATACAACTTATTCAATTTTTTAAGGAAACACGTATTCAATTATTAAACTCACAAGTTTTATCTAATTATATTGAATGCAAATTCAGAGAAAAAAGAAATAAAAAAGAAAATAGAAGAGAAATTGGACTATTGCCGGCTGTTAGCATTTTTTCATTTATCTTATAAATGGCATAGCTGCAGGGGCAAGTCTCCAGAAAGGCTATAGCCACGCTATAGCGAGGCTATAGCCGGCTATTTAAAACTTTGGTTACTACCGCCATTAATTAAGCGGCATGCTTGATATGAGCACAAAGCAACAACACAAACAAAAAGACACTATTGTCGAATGCCGATCAAAGCGCGTATGCAACCGAGCTTCCCGCGTCCCACCCAGGGCAAGGTCTTCTAGTTAATCTGAGAATACTCTCGAAGATCCGCGTAGAATTAATTTAGCGGAGCCCAGATGATAAAGAAAACATCACTGGTCGCTTTCGCTCATAATTCCAACCGTACTTGGTGCATGTAAGCATGTTCTCCCTTTACGTTGTTTGATTGAAGAAATTAAAGAACGGAGAAGAAAGCTATGGATGGATGCACACGCGTGTGCTCGTCGATGCTGCCTTGCAGATGCATTACCAAACCACGACTGAAAACTTGAGTATTTATATGGCAACTGGTATTAGGTACGACCGCTCAAGGAGGCGACCGCCCTTAATACAAAACTGACTAAGCGTATTATATACTCACGTTGAGATACAAATAGGCATGCACTCGGAGGACTCTATAGTTTGGATGTTGACTCTCAATGGGTGTTATACGGCCAGTTCTGCCTACAAAGCTCAGTTCTTCCTCGCTTTGCCTTGCTTTTTTGGTAACATCGTTTGGAAATCTTGGGCCCCACCAAAATGATGTTTCTTTGATGGCTTGCGGTGCAAAACCGTCTTGCCAAATGAGGATGGCCGCATCAACCTTCTTGTCAGCTATGCAGATGCTTTCCGGAAACGGCTCGGCACCTGCTCTTCGAATGCCGCTTCTCTAAGAGAATATGGATTGTTGTGGCTTCCTGGTTGGACTGCCCGGACCTTATCCGCTGCCTTGGGGTGGGGAGGTCTAGAGTATTGGACTACTGGCATGCTATCGCAAAAACTTCCAGCTCCTCTCCCAAAGGTTTACGAACTGCAATTATGCTTATCAGTTGGGAGATATGAAAAAAAAGCAATGAGCGGGTCTTCAACAATAAATCTTCCTTGCCCTTGGTTGTCATGCAAAAGATCAAGGATGAAGGGAAGGATTAGGTCCTTGCCGGCGCTAAGAATCTGGCGGATCTTATAGGCTGATCGTGCTTGTACCTTTAGGGGCGGGTTCTTCTTTTCCCGCCTTCTCCTTTTTCTTTATGGCTCTTCCCATCCCCTGTTTGCTTCTCCTATAATATAAGGCAAAAAAAAAACAAATAGGCATGCACTGAATGAGCTCAAAACAAGTATAGCTCGGTGCGCCTTTCTTTTCGTTTGCTGAAATTCCACGTTAACTGAATGATTTGCCGCAGCACCCAAATTTGAATATTCTACGGTCCAAAGTTTGTCATTTCCCTTAGAGCATGTCTAACAGGCCCCGTATTTCGCTGCCCCGTGTAACGCTCGCATTTCGCCCCGTATCGAAAAACTGCTCCGTTTCGAGCCATTCCGTCTAGCAGACCCCGTATTTTCAAAAATAAAAACCCCGGGAAGTTCATCTTCATTGATCATACTATGGATCATACAAACATTCCGATCATACTACGGATCATACTACATAACCTATGTCTACTCGTCAAGGATGACGACGGGGATGAAGGCGATGGAGGCCGCCTCCTGCGCCTCCTGCGCCTCCGCGCCTTCCGCGCCTCGAACTCCCGGACGGCGGCGATGGCCGCCGTCTGCCTCCAGCCGAGCTTTCTCGGCGGCTTCCGCCTCGGATTCGGCCACCGCACGCCGGTAGGCCTCCTCCTCCGCTGCCGCCTCTTCCTCTGCGTGGCCTCCGCTTCCTCCGCCGCTGGTGCTGCCGATGGTCGCCGCCCATGCCGCCTTGGACGCGCGGTCGCGCTGCCACTCAGTGCGCCACGCGTCGAAGTCGGCGCCGCTCATCGGCTTGAGCGGCGGATCCTCTCGGTACCACCGCCCACCGGCGGCGAAGTCCCGGAGCGACTCCGCATGTAGTACGCGCCGGCGTACTTGCAGGCCGCACGGCGGCTACCGCGGCGGAGCGCTTGCATTTCAAGCGCCACGCGTCCTCCACGTTGTCCGGCGATCGCGCTCGCCGGAGAGGCGCTACTGCGGCGGCGGGTGTCCATGCCGGAGCTGGGGTCGAATGCGGCGCGGGGGAGGAAGGAATTGCTCGCCGGAGCAGCGTGGAGGCGACGGCGGCGCACGGCGGAGCTAGGGTAGCGAGTGAGGGGTTAACCCCTCACTCGCACCTGCGGCCAGTATAAATAGTGGGCGGAGGGGCCGATTTCCTGGGCCCCGTATTACGGCCCAAATACGGGCCTGCCCCTATGTCGCCGGAATTTTACGGGGTGGACGGGTTATAAGGGGCCTGTTAGACCTGCTCTTAGTAATATAGACCTCAAACGGGTGTTTTGAAACATAAACCCGTAAACCATGCCCCAGTTGAAATATCTTGTTTTTTTGCTCTGAATGATCACTATCAGTCCGCAGTCACCAGTAGGCCGGCCGTTAGTGTGTGCAGTGTAGTACTAATGACAGTATGTACATGTTGATTTGTGGTTCGGTAGGATGGACATGTGTGTGGAGGTGTGCTAATTCAGTTCAGCAGCAGGCGTCGTCCATGAACACGACAGTTTCGTCTCTTCAGCTTAACAGCAGGTTATCGGATCAAGAAGAATTCTTCACTTGTCTTAACAATCGAAGACTCCAAGGCGATTGCTTGATCACTAAGTTGGGCACTGACTGGTCGCACACTTGCGCATAACCTGTAGTGGACCATGAACACAGTTTCCTTCTTGCCCAGTCGTGCCTTCACCTTCAGGTGAGACTGACGGAGCAGAGCCAGGTCAAAAACAAAGCAAATTCCTATCTTTACGAATTAAAATCATGATCTCCAGCTCTTGAACCTCGCTTTGTCTAATCGCATCCTAACTACTCCCGGAGACGCCTTTTGATCTCGCAATCAGGTGTCAGCAGCTTGGGCGTACGCGCATACATACACACCCCGCACTGATCGAGTGACCAGCAAGGCAACAAGCCTATAAATATCGACCCCAGGTTCGCTGCTCCCTCCACGGCAAACTCCTGCTTCCACCTTGCTATTCTCACTTCCACCATTAAGCTCAAACTTGATTCCAACCAAATTAAGCAAGCCGCGATGAAGCAGAAGATCGTGATCAAGGTAGAGATGACGTGCGACAAGTGCCGGTCCAAGGCAATGGCGCTGGTGGCGGCGACGGTGGGGGTGGACTCGGTGGCGCTGGCCGGGGACGGCAAGGACCAGGTGGTGGTGGTTGGTGACGGCGTCGACTCCGTCAAGCTCACCAACGCGTTGCGAAAGAAGGTTGGGCACGCGCAGCTCTTGCAGGTCGGAGAGGTCAAGAAGGAGGAGGAGAAGAAGAAGCCTGCCGAAGCAGCCGCCGTCGTCGAGTACGCGTACCCGTGGCACTACTACCAGTACCCTGCAGCCGGCGCCTATGGCTACCCTCAGTATTACTCCAGCCCAGGCGCCTGCTGGATGTAGCCACAGCATACTGATTTTCGTAAGCAGCATATGTATACAGAGAGTTCGTGATTGAGAGGGTACCTAATTACCTATAGATTATAGAGTTCTTGAGTTTTTTTCTCTTCAATCGCGGTTTTGCTTTAGTAGGATTGCAAATGCCAACAGTGGGATCTGTGTTGGGTTGGTTGGTGTAAAGCTTCGTGATTACTTAATTGATAGATTCATTTGACCCCCAATTTGTGGTGCTACAAATTATTTCTTGGCGAACAGTCAGTATGAAGGTACACGTCCGGGACCAAAGGATGATAGGGAGATTATAAGAAACGGACGAGAGGCAACGACCCAGCCTTTACATTCCAAAGTCGCCGGGCGAGCTACCTGGAAATTGATGACGATGAGAGTGGAAATGGATGATTCTGAAATCTTCCGATGGCGGGTTGCTCACGCAAAACAAATCTGTGTGTGAATGGGGTATTGGGGTGTCCTAATGTGCATTCCGCAGGTGTATACAATAAGGATGTGGCTATTTCTGAGTCGATTTCGTTCTTAGAAAGATGATATCATTAAATCTCAGTTGCAACTCATTTTGCAACTTATAACTAGCATGTCATAAAATAAATCTAACAATGTAGAACTTAACTGAGCACAAACTTAGTTCTCAGCTAGCTGAAAACTTTTTTTTTAAACAGAGGCAAAAGCTTTGCCTCATCTATTAATTAAGAAGAGAGTGCTCAGTTTTTAGGAGAAAACCAGCCAAAAACCTACGACAATATGTTCCACCCCACACAAACTCGCCCAAACAACGACCTACTCTAGTCAACACAAGGGACCACAAGGCGACATGAACAAACTCCAACACCGCGTCGATATAGACATGTCATGACATTGGGGGCACCCATCAATCAATTGTGGATTCAGGGTAGGCAGCAACTAAGGTGGCGAGAAAATCGCAAACCTCTCGGGCGACGAGAGTGCCTTGCACTGTTTCCAACAGTCCTGACTTAGCAACCTCATCACCAAAAGGAAACACATGCCTCTCGGACTCAGGCGAGGGAGGGACATCATCGTCAACAACATCACTCTTGTCAAGCTAAGTGCCTAACTCGGCGAAGAAGTCACAGCCGAGATCTCGTGCGAGTCGGACCTCACTTCATCGATGGAAGGAGGCATAGCCACACCACCAATCAACTCTAGAAGCTCAAGCACCACAGAAGAATCCCCACACACTTCATGCAAATCTTGCGTGATCTCAACCACCGAAGAATTCAGCCCAGCGGAGCCAAGCGGAAACAAGGCCTGCACGGTGGCGATCTCCTGCCCATCAGAAGAACACGCCTCTGGCGGCTCCAAAGAAACACCAACGCGTGCCAACATCAGCTTGAGACTTGCCACCTCCTCATGAAGGGGACGAGACGCCTCCTCGACAAGGTTAGCAACCAACTGAGCAAGCTCCATGCGCATGAAGGCAAACTGGCACTGAAGGCAAGAGTCGAAACTCGCATTCACAATGAACTCCTCGCAACACCTTGGAGAGGGCCCTAGCGGCGAAGTTGTAGGCGACGACGAGCGGCACACGACCTCAGCCAAACTCTGAAATGTTGAGGGACAACGAGGCTGTGCGGACGGAGAGCAGCTCTGCTGGCAAGGGGCGTGTGCATCCAGAGAACGAGGATGAGCATTCGGAGAGTGAGAACGAGCGACGGGAAAGGGTGCATGGCAAAAACGCTCGCGGTGACCAGGACGACGACAACGGATGCATATGGAAGGCTCACGACATGTGCTGACTTGGTGGCCATGCTCGAGGCACCGAAAGCATCTTCCACGAGCCTAACTCTTGAAAGCGAGACTACGCTTGAGGCCTTCCTTCCGAGGCAAAGACGATGGCTCTCGGCTGGGGCGGCCGCCTCGACCCACCTGTACCCCGTCATGCTCATCTCGAAGAGCGCTAGCACCAGCAGAGGGGTTGTCGCGGTGCTCCGCTGGCACCTCCTCATCATGGCATACATCAACGGTGTCGTGAACCAAGCCAGAAACAACATCTTCGGAGGAGGCCAACGGCGATCGCGGAACCAAATCTTCATCGTTGCCATCCCTTTCTAAGTCCAAAGAAGCAACCCAAATGAAGCCCACGTCCTGTAGCGCATCATCAGCAGGAAGCGGCACTTCGGTAGTGCCGCCCGAGGCAACCGACAGTAGTGACAAGGACCCAAGCCCCTTGACCAACACGGAAGGGTCGCATAGCAGACCATCGAAAGGGCAAGAACCGGCTAGAAGAGCGGCCACCAGCCCAGACCGATGGCGATAGCGAGGAAGCGCGCGCGAGCGCGAGTCATCCGTCCCTGGACAGCCGGTACAGACCTGCGGTGGGCAAGGGCAGCTGCGGCCAGCACGTCGGCGCGAAGACGGGCGGAAAGAGGTGGAGCCAGCGAGGACGCCGGGGTGGGCTCAGACGCATGGGCGGAACGAGAATCTGCAGGAGGCCGCGGTAGCCTGACCTCCATCTCATCTCGGGCTCAGCTCGACGAAGCCATGGAGCTGACGGGAGGAAGGTTGAGGTGGGAGAGAACGCGATGGAGAGCAAGGATCTGCTCATTTTTCCCCTCCAGCTCGTACCGATCTCTCTCTGCTCCACTAGCTGAGAACTATCAAATCCCGTACAATAACACAAAGTTTAGGTCATTGTTCTTTTCGTGTAAGGATCATATTGCATGTTGAAATATATATTTGTTCGATAAAGGGAATATACTAATATCAGGAGATAGCAAATACCAGCCTCTGCAACAACGCAATATCCTAAGGAAAATACGGATGCACACAGCCAAAAAAGAAAAGAAAATAAACTAACAAATAAAGGTCCCGCTAGACAACACTTGAATTTCATCCTCAAGATGGTTTCCCGCTCTAAAAACAATGCCTCAACATGATCATTGTTAGACACAACCAATTAAGATTAGACCTTAAATTTTTATCCTGAAAGATATGACTCTAAACTTCACCTATGTTAACTTTTCAATGGTTCAGATTTTTGCGGAAATTCAATTCGGCTCCCGGGTGCGTATGCTTCCTCTACCAAAAAAGTATATTTTGTAATGTCGAAAAATTTGGATAAAAAATTCTACATGTACATCTTCATTATGTATGTGCATTCGTCAAGTTTCACGAAAAAACAATATTTTTTGTGGTCTATGTAAAAAGGAGAAACTTTATCATGTGAAAAGCATTATTTTTAGCACTGAATTTTATCTTTTTTACACACGTCACATGATAAGTCGATTTTTTATGAAACGACTTTGTGAGCGCGTAGCATGTGAATATGTATGTACCAATTTTTTGTTTTAATTTTTTTGAAATTTAAAATATGTGTAAGATGCATTTCGAAATATAGGGAGCATACACGAGGAGCTCCCTTCGACCACGGAAGATCTATCTGAGTATCTGATGACGCAAAATGTACCAATGGGAAAGTCCAGGACACCCATTTACGGTGTACGTAACTCGTAGTTCTGAAAACAAATCTATACGACCAACTAATTCACTATCAGCATCGAGCGTCATGCTTGATGAGCATAACCATCAAAAAATAAAAAGTCACTATTGGCGAGCAAAGTGCATATGAAACCGTGCTTCCCGCGTCCCACCCAGTGTGTTCATCATCTCTCTCAGGTCAAGGTCTTCAATTTAATCTCAGAATACTCTGGGAGATCCACCTAGAATTAATTTAGCTGGAGGATAACCAACACATCACTGGTCGCTTTCGCTCATAATTCTAACCGTACTTGGTGCATGGAAGTATGCTCTCCCTTTACGTCATCTGAAGAAACTAAAAAATTATCGATGGACGCACATGCGTGTGCTCCTCGATGCTGCCTTGCATATGCATTACCAAACAACAACCGATAACTTGAGTAGTTACAGGGCAACTGGTTCAAGGAGGCGATGACCCTTAATAGAAAACTGACTAAGCGTATTATATACTGACGTTAAGATAAAAAAAAGGCATGCACTGAATCAGATTTCAAAACAAATGCAGCTCGGTGCTCCTTTCTTTTGGTTTGCTGGAACATTCCGCGTTAACTGAATGGTTGGTAACAGCATCCCAATTTGAATATTCTACGGTGCAAAGTTTTTCATTTCGATCCCTTAGTAATCTAGACGCCAAATGGGTGTTTTGAACCATAAACCCGTCAACCACGCTCCAGCTGAATCTTGTTTTTTGCTTTATTGATCAGGGCATTGCTCCGAATGATCACTATTAATCCGCAGTCACCAGTAGCCCGACCGTCAGTGTATGCAGAATACTTCCTTCACCCCACTAAGATTGTCTCAAATTTGCCTAGATTGAGATGTATGTAGATACCAAATTGCATGTAGATATATTTAAATTTTGATAAACCTGAGACAAGTTATATGAGGCGGAGAGAGTAGTACTGTACTAATGACAGTATGTGCATAGTGATTTGTGGTTCGCAGGATGGACATGTGTGTAGAGGTGAGCTAATTCAGTTGAGCAGCATGTCGTCCATGAACGTTGAACGCGACACATTCGTCTCTTCAGCTTAACAGCAGGATATCGAATAGAGAAGAATTATACACGTGTCTTAACAATCGAAGACTCCAACGGGATTGCTCGATCACTAAGTTGGGCACTGACTAGCTAGTCGCACCCACTCTGGCGCATGTAGTAACCTGTAGTGTACCCTGAACACGCTTTCCTTCTTGCACAGTCGTGCCTTCAGCTGACTGACAGACTAGAATCAGGTCATAAACAAAGCAAATTTCCATCTTTACGAATTAAAATCCTGATCTCCTGCCTTTGAACCTCGCTTTGTCTAATTGCATCCTAACTACTCCCGGAAATGCCTTTTGATCTCGCAATCAGGTGTGGCAGCTTCGGAGCACGCGCCTATATTCTGAGTGACCGGCAAGGCAGCAACCCTATATATATGGACCTCAGATTCTCTGCTCCCTCCACGGCAAGCTTGCTATTCTTACTTCCTCCATTAGCCTGAAACTTGATTCCAACTAATCAAACCAAGCCGAGATGAAGCAGAAGATCGTGATCAAGGTGGAGATGACGTGCGACAAATGCCGGTCCAAGGCAATGGCGCTGGTGGCGGCGACGGTGGGGGTGGACTCGGTGGCACTGGCCGGGGACGGCAAGGACCAGGTGGTGGTAGTCGGCGACGGCGTCGACTCCGTCAAGCTCACCAGCGCGCTGCGCAAGAAGGTCGGCCACGCGCAGCTCATGCAGGTCGGCGAGGTCAAGAAGGAGGAGGAGAAGAAGAAGAAGCCCGCCGAACCAGCAGCCGCGGCCGCCTCTGTGATCGAGTACGCGTACCCGTGGCAATACTATCAGTATCCTCCCGCTGGCGCCTATGGCTACCCGCAGTATTACTCAAACACCTGCTGGATGTAGCCACAGCATATGCTGATTCGTAAGCAGCATACGTATACGGAGAGAGTTCGCGGTTGCGAGCGTTCGCATAGAGTTCTTGAGTAATATTTTTTTCTTCGATCCGCGTTTAGTTTTAGTAGAATTGCAAATGCCAATAGTGGGATCTGTGTTGGGCTGGTTGGTGTAAAGCTTCATGATTACTTAAATGATGGATTCATTTGACCCTGAATTTAGTAGTGCTACCTACAACTACAAGTTATTTCCTGGCCAACAGTCAGCATGAAGGTAGGGAGATTAAGAAACGGACGAGAGGCAACGAGCCGGGTTATGCAAGCCAAAGTCACCGGGCGAGCTACCTGGAAATTGATGACGATGAGAGTAGAAATGGATAATTGTGAAATCTTCCGATGGTGGGTTGCTCACACAAAACAAATCTGTATGTCAATGGGGTGTCCTAATCTGCATTCCAAAGTTTACCAGGTTTTTTTTCGAAATGGGTGAAATATCACCCCAGCTTCCATCCAAAGGATGCACACGGCTTTTCTTTTATTAGATTATTCACAACTGCTTAGAATGGTTCATATTTTTTAATAAACTTCCCGACTCATCAATCTAATACGATAGTAGATCCAAATGGTCTCAAGTTTATAACCCTCCCACTGCTAGCTGCATTGTTAATCTAAAATAGTTGCGGTCTTTTATAGATCTCATGTTTCGAATATCTTTCAATGGCTACAACATCCGCGTATATCTAGCCTTGACGTGACGGAAGTGTTGAAATATATGTTACCAGCCCGTTTCCAACTGTTCATACTTTGGGTGAACTGACTGGCTCATCAATTTAATACATAATAATTCTTAGAAAACATTCACACAAGGATATCTTAAATCACAATAATAAACTGCTGTTATTTCTAAAATGTGTATCTTGGTTATGCAAATACCAAGTGTAAAGTGTCGCTTTGATGCGACTTATGAGACAACAAAACTATATTTATCAAAAATATACAAGGAGAAAAATAATCTAAAAGGTGACAACATAGTCCCGACAAAACACACATACACAAAGATGAGACCAATAGTGAATAGACGCTCTATGAGATTCTATTTTCGAGCTTTTGCAGCCACATCACATTCATCTTCTTTTCCTAAAATCTAAGGTTTTCTCCTCAAATTTTCCTTTAATACTTTTTAAACCAGATTTAAACTTGGTTTATCTTTATTTTAACTTTTCAATTAAAATTTTGCTCAAGCATATCACTATTCACTTAGTGAGGTTTTGGTAACCCTTTTCATTATTTTTCAAAATAATAAATTAATCAACCAAAGTAAGTTTGCAAGAAAACCTATTAGTTATGACAAGCGACATCACTCCCTTGTTGCATTGGTTTGTAGGAAAAGCGTTTGGCGGCAAACGAGGTTAATAATAAATTAATAAATTACGTCACATGAATGGAGATTCGAGAGATTGGACACTGCTAGGAACTTTTGGAAACAATACCTTGTGCGTCCTTCAGTTTCTTTCAGGTCAACCGGAAATGATAGAAGTTAGAGCGGGTGAGTTTGTTCGGGATTCCTTATTCTGGCTTATCACTAGTGGAAAAATAGGCTTTAGTCCCGATTCATAAGGTTTAGTCTCGATTGTGCAACCGGGACTAGATACCCGAGAATAAAGGTCCCCCTTTACTCCCGGCAACTTGAATGGCACAATATGCTCACAGATAGAATTAAGAAATTTAAACTTGGTTCACTCAAAGCATCTTATTTTTACAGCAGAAATCTCGAAGATATGATGTCTCATGTGGTTGCGATCAATATAGAAGTATATCATTCATTTTGGACCATTTGCAAGTTCAACTAGCCACTTTTAGTGATGAAAAACAAAATCTGCCAACAAATTCCAGCAGCTATTTATCCTTCGCCTTACTTAAACATCCCAGGATTTTTTTGCCAATTTTTGTGAGTTTAGGGAATGAAAAGTTATAAGTGCTGCCAAAATTTCAGCCCAATCAAAGTTACATGATAAGAACTAAAAATAAAATGGTGAACAACATCATGCAGATTTCGTTACTCTCTTTTCATTGTTTTACTAAAACGAAAATATTTTTGGTTTTTTGGGTTTTTGTTAAAGTAAAACTACATGCAGATACAAAATAGAAATCTTTTTAGGTTTTTCAAATTTCAAACTAAAAATAACTACAATGCACTCAACGGAAATGAAAACTAGCATGACAATATACAATGGAGAAGAGGGGAAGAACACATACTCTCCCAAACTTGGGATGAAGCTAGTAGCCAAGATAGTCGGGGTTCGGCCCCCAACCGTATTATTCATTGTCGCAGAAGGGCCCTTGCTGCCCCATTGTGAAGAAGCACCCTCGTTCCCCCACTGGGAAGAAGATCCTTCCCTAGGGTGGTAGTCAGGCGTTGCAGGTGCATTCCCCCAGGCGTCCGGTGCTGGAGGTGCGAGCGCATACCATGCGTCATGTGTGTAGGTGGTGCAGGCTCGTACCATGCCTCCTGAGGCGTTGCAGGTACCTCCTTCAACACCTCCTGATGGGGAGGCTCAGGGACCTCCTCCGGCCATGCATTGTTTGCGGGAGCTTCGAGAGCCAACTCCCATTCATGCTCTTGTTGCTCAATAATCCACCTATTTAATAACCTGTCAAAATATTCAAGGCGAGGAAGCATAGTGCAGGTGAAAGTACCACGCCTAACCATGAACTTATACATTCGAAAATCATTGTTCCATACTTTAACAAGAATATCCATTTTAAGCAACATTTCAAAATCCAACAGGTTGGACTCCAGGACTTCAGTTCCAATATTTCTAAATCTACTTTCTTCTTTAATGTGCTCATAGATCATAGTGGCAATGGGCACCAACATAGAGTGGTTTAGATTCATTGTGAGACACAACATAAGACAAATACCTAGCAAGAGTGGGATTTGTCCATTCCGATGACGGGTAGATATACTCTGGGCCCTCTCGGTGGAATGATATCTAATTAGCTTGCAAGCATGTGATTGGTTCACAAGGGATATCATATCACGGTACGAGTAAAGAGTACTTATCGGTAACGAGGTTGAACTAGGTATGGAGATATCGACGATCAAACTTCGGATAAGTAAAATATCGCGTGACAAAGGGAATCGGTATCGTATGTGAATGGTTCTTTCGATCACGAAGTCATCGTTGAATATGTGGGAGCTATTATGGATCTCCAGGTCCCGCTATTAGTTATTGATCGGAGAGGAGTCTCGATCATGTCCGCATAGTTCTCGAACCGTAGGGTGACACACTTAAGGTTTGATGTTGTTTTAAGTAGATATAGAAAATGGAATGGAGCTCGAATGTTGTTCGGAGTCTTGGATGGGATCCGAGACATCACGAGGAGGTTCGGAATGGTCCGGAGAATAAGATTCATATATGGGAAGTCATTTTCCGGGGTTCGGAAAAAGTCCGGTGTTTTGACCGCTAGAAGGTTTTGGAAGGACCGGAATAGTCCGGAATATTATGGAAGGTTCCGAAGTGTCCGGGACGACCCGGGATGTCTAAGGAAGTCTGGAGGGTTCCATAATAGGTGCAACAACGTTGCCTTAAGGGAAAAGGAGTCTTTCCTTAATGCAATTTCAGAATTGGCAAAAGAGTCCGAGTAGGACTAGGTTTTCGGAACCGGAAACCTATCGGAACTCAGTCAAACTTGGGGGCAGGTTTATGGACGACCCAAGGGGCTTGGCCACCTATTTAAAGGGAACAAGGGGCACCCCAAGGGCACCTCAAGTCGCAGACCTAGCTCCCCAAGTCGCAGCACCACCTGCGCCCAAACCCTAGCTACTATCTCCTCCTTCTTCTCACGCAACGCTTACGGAGAAGCCCTGGAGATCTCCACCACCACCGTCACCATGCCGTCGTGCTGGCAGGATTCCGAGGAGGATCTACTACATCCGCTGCCCGCTGGAACAGGGAGAAGGACGTCATCATCAACACCGTACGTGTGACCGAGTGCGGAGGTGCTGCCCGATTGTGGAACCGTCTAGATCTTCTACGCGCTTTTGAAAGCGGCAAGTGATCGTCTACATCCACCACGAGATTTATCTCGTTAACGCTTCGAGGGTATGTTGATCTTCACCTCGTTTCTACCATCTACTAGATAAGATCTTGGCTTGTTGTTCGTTCTTGCGGTAGGAAAATTTTTTTTTCTATGCTACGAATCCCAACAATAACTAAGTGGAAAATTGTAAAGGGGTTGATTGTTTTTTGTGTTTTAGATGCAAATAAGAAAAGAAAATATTTTGTATTTGCGGATTAAAATAGTGCAGTAAATAGAAAACAAAATAAAAGCAATATAAATGTGTTTCTTATGACAAAAACTGGATCGGGGTTCATGGGTTCACTTAACTATTCTCTCTTTAAGTTGTGGTGGAAAAATAGTAATTCATCAATGAGATATGAGGGTGAAAATAATAGTATGCGTAAGATCAGAATTCATATGGGCATCACGTCCTAACATAGAGATGATGCAACACATCTGACATAGGCATCCCCAATGGGCCTGCCGAAGAAGGTACCCGGGGTTTACTGAAGGCCCACGACCCAAAGATTTACAAAACCCAGAAGCCCAATTGAGAGATAGTTTGGAAATATAGAATTGTATTAGGAATATTGACTTGTGACTATTGCGGGACGGGTCAGAAACCCTCTCGATCTATGTAACTTGTGTATCACGAAACCCTCGACTCCGCCTCCTATATAAGGGGGATTCGAGGGACAAGAGAGGATCGATTCATTGTTTTCCAGACGACTTTAGTTTTCATAGCAGTCGAGTACTTTCCGTGAAACCTTCGAGATCTACTTGCCCTCTACTTCCAACTAAACCCTAGTCTACAACTTGTAGGCATTGATAAGTTAATCCCTTATCAATTGGCGCCGTCTATGGGAATTAGAGGCGACAAGGTTCTGATCTCGATGGCACGTTCAACATCTTCGGCATCTTCAGTAGCAAGCAACGCGACGGATCGAGGTAAACAGATCGAAACCGCTCTAGTCGATTTTGTTCCTTACCCACCCTCCTGTACGGATGCATATACACATCTGGAGGAGCCCATGGATATGGCGTTCGGGAGTTTCCACTTCCGCGTCGGGAAGGAAGGATCTTATCAACGAGTCGAGTTGACGAGATCGGTTGCAGCTGGTTCCGACTCATCGGGATCGGTTTCATCGTTGGAATCTGGCGATGAGGAAGTTTCATCGGCAATCTCTTCCAAGCTGGCATCAAGCGACGAGCTCATCAAGATCTTCGGCAACATATCCGTCGGGTCGTCTGCGGACTCGAATATAAGCAGCGATTCCGACAACATCGATGCTTTCGACTTCATCGACAGATCTATTTCTATTCGTCCGGTCTATATGACGGTGTCCCCAATATCGACAACGCTCAAGCTTCAACGCATCACCAAGTGTACGCCATTGAGGAAGCAAGCAGAGCGGAACCAGAGACATCAGAGGCTTTCGATAATTTGGGAAATCCATATGTCGATCCCGCTGATCTCATGAAGGGTTTAGGCACCAAGTACATTGGTCCTGAGCCAAGAGACAGAGTTCAACTCCCGCAAGAAGCTTGGGATAGAGCGACAAGAGCCTTGAATGGCACGGAGCCGATGAACACCACTGCAACAGTCGCGGAGTTGCAGGCGTTCCAATATAGGCTAGCTCGCAAAGGAAGAGAGCTCGAAAAACAAGCAGCTGAACTTGACAAGAGAAAAGCTGCCGCTTCTACGTCAAGCAGACGAAGGGCTGAGCTGAGCCGACAATCAGCAACTTCGGGAGACAACCACAGAGATGGCCGTAATAGGGCAAGGTCTCGACTACAAAATATACCGGAGGCAGAGAGGGAGAACTTGATCCATCGACATGTCCTTTATGTCGATCGACGAAAGAGGAAACATTATACCAAAAACCCCGGAAGCAGGATATATGGCGACACAGGCCTTTATACTGGCGAACAAGCCACCTGCAGGAGATCCACGGGAGGCATTGTATAACATGGTTTTGGCAGGAGTTGGAGTTATGGGGACAGCGTTCGTAGGAACAAGCACACCTCCCGAAGGCGCTGCAAGGCAAAATAGTCCACGACCTACAGTGGTAGTGCAAGAGCCCGCGAGAACATCGGCAAGAGACACAGCGGCACAAACTCGGGTTGACAGAGCGTGACACGAGAGGAGAGAACGTCGGTAGTCACCTGAAGTAGATGATGAAGATCTGTGTGGACTCCCATGTTTTACTCGACGAGTCCGCAAAACGCGAGTACCGTCAGATTTCTTGCCTGACAGTTACAAAAAATTCGATTGATTGCAAGATCCTAAGGATTGGTTGGTTGATTACCTGGAGACAGTTAAATTAACAGGTGGAACTAAGGAAACGGCTATGCAAAGTATCCAGGTGTACTTAAGTGGCGCAGCTCGATCATGGATCAAGAAGTTACCACCTGGATCTATCGACAACTGGGAAACCTTCGAGGACTTATTCGTAAGGAATTTCTTGTCTACATGCAAGAAGCCTGCGTCGATAGAGGAGTTGAGAGCTTGTCGACAGAAGTATGACGAGTCGATGAGGGCATATATGCAGAGGTGGAATATTATCAAAAACTCGGCAGAAAATATATCTGACGAGAGAGCGATAGATGCTTTTGTCGGAGGGATCCGAAGGAAATACTTCATTGAGGATTTAGGGAGAACTCATCCAAAGACAATAGCAGCACTCATGGAGATAGCAAATCGTTGGGCAGATGGAGAAGATGCTGTCAACAACAAGCGACAGAGGTGACCCGAAGAAGATCGGAACAGAAATTTCCAAAATAGACGACGTTTCTCTCGCCAGTATTCTGAACACAACGGTCCCGGCCAAATATCGGCTGGCTTCCGAGGAAATAATGAAGGAAATAATCGAGATGATTATCAAAAGAGTGGGGAGCAGTGATGACCCACAAGTATAGGGGGTGTATCGTAGTATCTTCGATAAGTAAGAATGTCGATCCCAACGAGGAGTAGAAGGTGTTGGCAGCAGTTTCGATGGAGGATTCACTGTAAATGCTCACAGACAAGTATTCAGGGGGTTTTGATATTGCAGATAAATAAAGTACAAGTAAATAAAATGCGAGAGAAATAATTGCAACGAGTGGCCCAATCCTTTTTAGCACAAAGGACAAGCCGGTTTGTTTACTTATAATGACCAAACGTTCTTGAGGACACACGGGATTTTAGTCTAGTGCTTTCGCTTCATGTAGTTAAATAATCTTCATTGTTTTGATAAGTGTTGTGTGGGTGAACCTATGCTAATGCACCGCCCTTCCTAGGACTAATACATACTTGTGATTATACCCCTTGCAAGCATCCGCAACTACAAGAAAGTAATTAAGATAAATCTAACCACAGCCTTAAACTCGAGATCCTGCGATCCCTCCTGCATCGATATACTAACGGGGGCTCAGGTTTCTGTCACTCCGGCAACCCCGCAATTAGCAACCGAATACAAGATGCACTCCCCTAGGCCCATAAATGGTGAAGTGTCGTGTAGTCGACGTTCACACGACACCACTAGAAGAATGACACCACAACTTAAATATCATAACATTGAATATTACTCAACCATAATTCACTACTAGCATTTAGACTTCACCCATGTCCTCAAGAACTAAACGAACTACTCACGAGACATCATATGGAATACAATCAGAGGTGATATGATGATGAATAACAATCTGAACATAAACCTTGGTTCAATGGTTTCACTCAATAGCATCTACAACAAGTAGAGAATAACACCGGGAGAGTTTCCCCTATCGAACAATCAAGATCAAACCCAAATTGTTACAGCGGTGACGAGGTGCAGCGGTGGTGATGGCGGTGTAGATGGTGGAGATGATGATGATGATGATGATGGAGATGATGTCCCGCTCGATGACGATGGCGATGGCGTCGATTTCCCCTCCGGGAGGGAATTTCCCGGCGGATTCCTGCCCGCCGGAGAGCTCTTTTCTCTCGTGTTCTCCGCCCCGCAGAGGCGGCTGTAACCCTTCGTGAGGTCCTCTCGTGGCTTAGGTTTTCGGGACGAAGGAGTACGCCAAGAAAAGGAGGCGAAAGGGGCTGCCCTGGACCACGGGTGGCGCGGCCAGCCACGGGCCGCGCCGCCCTAGGGTCTGGGCCCGTGGCTCCTCTATGCTCCCCTTCGCTCCCTCCGTCATCTGGAAAAATAGGAATTTACGTGAAATTCCCTTCCACAGTTGATCTTCCGAAATATTGCGTTCGACGGTGCTTTTTCCAGCAGAATCCTGGCTCCGGTGCTTGATCCTCCAATAATGATGAAACATGCAAAATAAATGAAATAACATAAGTATTGTGTCCCAATATGAAATATATCAATGAATAACAGCAAATTATGATACAAAATAGTGATGCAAATTGGACGTATCAACTCCCCCAAGCTTAGACCTCGCTTGTCCCCAAGCGAAACTGAGCTCGATAAACAAGACCACATGTTTATGGAGTGAAGAGTCGATAAATAAAATACGGACAAGAAGCATCATATTCATTCACACAAGACATTCTAGTAAACAACTTCCTCATATAACTCATCTTGAAATAGGTAAAGAGAAATCACAAGTAAAGGTGCATAAGAAATCATAATTGGTGATGGCAAACTTTGTTCTTGGTCAGAGAACTGCTAACGGATCGTACTTCTAAGCAAAGCTTTCATATTAGAATTTATAGCTGAGCCTTCATATTTAAGCATAACAATATCTTCATAATCATTGATAACTTCGAAGTCATATTCATTCAGATAAAATTGGTACTAAACAAGAAAGTATAAAAGACATGATTAACTAAATCATAGCATAAATGATTGGTTCACATCAACTCAATTGCTTGCTTGAGATAGAGGGAAATAGGTTTACTGACTCAACATAAAAGTAAAAGATAGGCCCTTCGAGAGGGAAGCAGGGATTAAATCATGTGCTAGAGCTTTTCAAGTTTTGAAATCATATAAAGAGCATAAAAGTAAGGTTTTGAGCGGTGTTTGTTGTTGTCAACGAATGGTAGCGGGCACTCTAACCCCCTTGCCAAACGAACCTTCAAGAGCGGCTCCCATGAGGGACGGCATCTCTACCAGCAAGGTAGATCATCCCCCTTCTCTTTTGTTTACACATGTGTTTTAGTTTTATTAAGGATGACACTCCCCCAACCTTGGCTTTCTCAATCCATGGCTAACCGAATCCTCGGGTGCCTTCCAACATTCACATACCATGGAGGAGTGTCTATTGCAAAATTAAGTTGCTTACTGATAAGTCAGAGCAAAACATGTGAAGAGAATTATTAATGAAAGTTATTAATTGGGGCTGGGAACCCCGTTGCCAGCTCTTATTGCAAAGTTATTGGATAAGCGGATGTGCCGCTAGTCCATTGGTGAAAGTCCGCCCAACAAGATTGAAAGATGAAACACCACATACTTCCTCATAAGCTATAGAACATTGACACAAATAAGGAGTAGTATAGTTTGAATTATTTAAAGGTAGCACATGAAGTATTTACTTGGAATGGCAGAAAATACCATGTAGTAGGTAGGTATGGTGGACACAAATGGCATAGGTTTGGTCTAAGGTTATGGATGTATGAGAAGCATTCCCTCTCGATACAGGTCTTTGGCTAGCAAGGTTTGATAGCAAGCATAAAGGTTGAGGGAAACAAACAAATATACATATGATAGAAACAATCATGCATCTTTCTCATAAGCACAAGCAATTTTATCTTCAGAATACTAAACTCATTAGCATAGAGATAATAGAGTAATATATCTAAGTGTATTCCTCTCTTCTAATTAAACATCAGGGTGTTGTTGCTATTGACCAATGCTAAGTTTGCCAAAACCAAATAGATTTACTCGATGCTCCCAAAGTGATATCAATACTCATGTCAAGAGTAATCATATAATGGAGATTGCAAACTAAAATAAGGTGTGCAAAAAGTAAATGATAAGACTTATCATTAATATTCCATAACGATAACTCACACCAACGGATACATAGATAACTAACTAAGAGAGATACTTCCACATTGCATACTATTCCATAAGATAACTTCCCTATTCATGATATGACACTACTTGATAGTAAAAGATAAAGGTGATGATGATGTGATACCGCGGCACTCCCCCAAGCTTGGAACAAACCAAGGGGATGCCAATACCGATGATGAATTACTCCTTCGGTGATGATGGTGATGGATTCTTCTCGACAAGCTTCTTAACCAGCTCCTTTAAATCTTCAATCTCATAGGTGAGGTTGCGAATCATCTCCGAGTTGTGCTCAACGCGGCTCATAATCATGTCCGGTGGTGAATTCCAACTCTTAGAGTTGTTTCCCCATCCTTCAGCTTCAGATTTCATCTCTCCTGCAATGTCAGAACGATCTATATCCCAATTACTTGGCAACACTACCTTGGGGGTCCTTTCAGTTTGACGATCATAGATTAGATTGCGGTAAGGGTTGTAATGGCTCGGAGAAGATGTCCTTGGAGCCAAGTAATGACGTGGAACCGCTCCTCCGGTAGCGATTCGTGCACTCCTCTTGACGTTGGATGGATTTGATATCACGCCAATACTTGCAACGGTGGCTTGCTGGTGTTCCTGCGGAGCTTCCTCCACTTCTTCCTCATCCTCTCTTGCGTCTTCTTTCTTCAGCTCCGGGTCTTGAATATTTTCCTTCAAAGGTTCCTTGTCCTTGTCGTTGGAGGCCATGGTGCTTCTAGATCAAAACAAATCTGGCAGAAAACAGCTCGAAACAAAACACGACGAGAAAACGATATTACGGACCTCCAGGGGTCCGGGGGATTATATAGCAAATATTTTTACGACAAAAGGAAGGTTCCAGATCGAACGAGTCGGAAAGGGGCAACGAGGCGGCCAGACCATAGGTCGGCGCGGGCCCAGGTCAGGCCGCGCCGGCCTATGGTGGCACGCCCTCGTGCGTCCTTTCCACTCCGTTTCGAACTCATAATTTTTCATATTTTCCAAAAACAGCAGAAATAATGTTCGGAAAGGTAAACGCGGACTTTTTATTACCTATACTGTTACCTATTCAAAGTCCAGTTCTGGCGGACTGTCAATTTGTCCTTTGATAAAGGCCTCCGGTGTTTCCACTTGAATAATATCAACATCAACATTATAAGAATCACTCGAGATATAATGCTTGAGTCTTTGTCCATTCACCACTTGTGTGGCATTGCCTTGGAGAGAACTAATTTTAACTGCTCCTGAACGATACACCTCCTCAACAACATATGGTCCTTCCCACTTCGAGAGTAATTTCCCTGCAAAGAATCTGAGACGAGACCGATACAATAGGACTTTGTCTCCAACATTAAATTCTCTTTTAATGATCCTTCTATCATGCCACTTCTTAACTTTTTCTTTAAAGAGTTTAGCATTTTCATAAGCTTCACTTCTCCATTCATCTAGAGAACTTAATTGCAACAATCTTTTATTACCGGCTAATTTAGGATCTTTATTTAGTTCTCTAACAGCCCAATAAGCTTTGTGCTCTAGTTCTAAAGGTAAATGACAAGCTTTTCCATAAACCATTTTATAAGGTGACATTCCCATAGGATTTTTATAAGCAGTTCTATAATCCCATAGTGCTTCTTTCAATTTGCTAGCCCAATTCTTTCTAGATTTATTAACAGTCTTACCCAAGATAGCTTTAATCTCTCTATTTGATAATTCTACTTGACCACTAGTTTGAGGGTGATAAGCAGAAGCAATTCTATGATTAATACCATACTTAGCAAGAGTTTTTCTAAAACCTCCATGAATAAAATGAGAACCTCCATCAGTCATAATATATCTAGGTACTCCAAATCTAGGAAATATAACATCTACAAGCATTTTTATAGAGGTCTCACCATCAGCACTTTTTGTAGGTATAGCTTCTACCCATTTAGTAACATAATCAACAGCGACAAGTATATGAGTGTTACCATCTGAAGAAGGGAAAGGACCCATGAAGTCGAATCCCCAACAATCGAATGGTTCAATAACAAGAGTATAATTCATAGGCATTTCATTGCGTCTGGAGATATTACCAACTCTTTGACATTCATCACAAGATAAAATAAATTTCCTTGCATCTTTGAAGAGTGTTGGCCAATAAAAACCTGATTGTAGAACCTTTTGCGCGGTTCTATCTCCAGCGTGATGTCCTCCATAAACACTACCATGACATTTACTCAATATCTCCTGTTGTTCATATTCAGGAACACATCTTCGCATAATACCATCTACTCCTTTATATAAGTGTGGGTCATCCCAAAAATAATGCCTCAAGTCATAAAAGAATTTCCTCCTTTGCTGAGCTGAAAAGGTTGGAGGCAAATACTTCGAAACAATAAAGTTAGCATAATCTGCATACCAAGGGCTCTCTCGCGAGCTCACCTTTATTACAGCCAATTGTTCATTTGGAAAACTATCATTAACAGGAACAGGATCATAAGCAATATTTTCCAATCTAGACAAATTATCAGCAACAGGATTATCAGCACCTTTCCTATCTATAATATGTAAATCAAATTCTTGCAAAGAAGTACCCATCTAATAATCCTTGGCTTAGCATCTTTCTTTGTCATAAGGTATCTAATTGCAGCATGATCAGTATGAATTGTAACTTTTGAATCAACAATATAGGGTCTAAACTTATCACAAGCAAAGACTACAGCTAACAATTCCTTTTCAGTTGTAGCATAATTTCTTTGAGCAGCATCAAGAGTCTTACTAGCATAATGAATAACATTTAATTTTTTATCTACCCGCTGTCCAAGAACAGCGCCTACAGCAAAATCACTAGCATCACACATAATTTCAAAAGGCAAATTCCAATCAGGAGGTTCAACTACAGGAGCAGTTGTTAAGGCTTTCTTTAGAGTTTCAAAAGCTTCCTTACAATCATCATCAAAAACAAAAGGTACATCTTTTTGAAGAAGATTAGTAAGAGGCTTTGAAATTTTAGAGAAATCTTTAATAAATCTCCTATAAAACCCAGCATGACCAAGAACACTACGAATACCTTTAACATCCCTCGGATAGGGCATCTTCTCAATTGCTTCAACTTTAGCTCTATCAACTTCAATACCTCTCTCGGAAATTTTATGTCCCAATACAATTCCTTCATTAACCATAAAGTGGCATTTCTCCCAATTAAGAACAAGGTTAGTTTCTTCACATCTCTGCAAAACTTTATCGAGGTTTCGCAAGCAATTATCAAAAGAATTCCCATAGACAGAAAAATCATCCATGAACACCTCTACAATACTTTCGCAAAAACCATGAAAAATAGCAGACATGCATCTTTGAAAAGTAGCGGGAGCATTACATAAACCAAAAGGCATACGCCTATAAGCATAAGTTCCATAAGGACAAGTAAACGTGGTTTTCTCTTGATCTTTAGCTTTAACAGCAATTTGTGAAAACCCAGAATAACCATCAAGAAAGCAAAAATGAGTATTTTTAGATAACCTTTCTAGCATTTGATCAATAAAGGGTAAAGGGTAATGATCTTTCTTAGTAACTTTATTAACTTTTCGAAAATCAATGCACATTCTATAACCTACAACTATTCTTTGAGGAATAAGCTCATCATTATCATTAGGCACAACAGTCATTCCTCCTTTCTTAGGAACACAATGCACAGGACTAACCCATCTACTATCAGCAATAGGATATATAATACCGGCTTCAAGGAGTTTTAATACCTCGTTCCTTACCACCTCTTTCATCTTCGGAATTAGACGACGTTGATGTTCAACAACAGGCTTTGCATCTTCTTCCATATTAATAGCATGTTGGCAAATAGAAGGAGAAATCCCTTTCAAATCATCAAGAGTATAGCCAATAGCTCCTCGGTGTTTCTTCAATATTTCCAATAACCTTTCTTCCTCAATCTATGAAAGCTTAGAACTAATAATAACAGGATATATTTTCTTATCATCAATATGAGCATATTTAAGATTATCAGGTAAAGGCTTTAAATCAAAAACAGGATCTTCCTTTGGTGGCGGTGTTGTACCCAAATCTTCCACCGGTAAATCATGCTTGAGAATAGGTTGGCGAAGAAAAATTTCCTCAAGCTCATCTCTTTCTTTCCTAAAAGCTTCACTTTCACTATTCTCCAAATGTTGCTGCAAAGGATTATTAGGAACAAGAACAATAGATGCACACTGCTCCATTTTAAAATCATTACTAGGCAAGTCAGTTTTATAAGGAGTTTTGGTAAATTTAGAAAAGTTAAATTCATAAGGTTCACCAGCAAATCTAGTCAAAATTTTCTCTTTCTTACAATCTATAATAGCTCCACAAGTATTTAGAAAAGGTCTACCAAAAATGATAGGACAATGATCACTAGCAGCAGAACCAAGTACCAAAAAGTCAGCAGGATATTTAATCTTACCACATAGAACTTCCACATCTCGAACAATACCAATTGGAGAAATAGTTTCTCTATTAGCCAGATGAATAACCACATCAATATCTTCAAGTTCACAAGAACCAATTTCGTGCATAATCTCCGTGTAAAGCTCATAAGGAATAGCACTAACACTTGCACCAATATCACATAAACCATAATAGCAATGATCACCAATTCTAACAGATAGCATAGGAACACTAACTTGTTTGGATTTATTAGGATGTGAAACAATATTAGAAGCATCTTCACAGAAAATAATATGACCATCCTCCACATTTTCAGTCACAAGATCTTTAACTATTGCAACAGCAGGTTCAATTTTAATTTGTTCTTCAGGTTCTTTAGGTTTCTTTTCACTTTTATTAACCGCACTAGATATGACAGAGTACTCCTTCATTTTAGCAGGGAAAGGAGTTTTTTCAATATAAGCTTCAGGAATAACATTATCAACAGTTTCAATCACTACACATTTGTTTACAGATGAATCAACTTTATCTTTATATGGTTCATGATACTTATCAAAATTCTTCTTAGGCAATTCATAATGAGAGGCAAAAGCTTTATAAAGATTTGCAACAACTTGGGAATCAAGACCATATGTAGCACTCATATTACGAAATTTATCAGTATCCATAAAAACTTCAATGCATTTATAATCATAAATTATACCTAATTCTCTATCTTTGTCGTTCTCCCATCCTTCAGTATTTTCTTGGATCCGATCAAGAAGGTCCCTTTTAAACTCTTCTTTGTTGCGTGTAAATGATCCAGAACAAGAAGTATCCAGCAAGGTCTTGTCTTGAAAAGAAAGTCTTGCATAGAAATTATCAATAATAACATTACCAGGAAGCTCATGAATGGGACATTTGAGCATTAAAGACTTCAATCTCCCCCAAGCTTGGGCAATACTCTCTCCATCATGAGGCCAGAAATTATATATGCGGTTCCGATCTTTGTGAATTTCACTTGGAGGATAAAATTTGGAATAAAATAAAGGCACAATGTCCTCCCAATCAATAGAATCACCATTCTTCAGCAATTTATACCAGTGCGCCGCTTTACCAGACAGCGATATAGTGAATAGTTTCTTTCTAACTTCATTCATAGAAATACCTGCACATTTGAATAACCCGCATAATTCATGCAAAAACAATAAATGATCACCAGGATGGACAGTTCCATCCCCTTCATAGCGGTTATCCATGACACGTTCAATAATTTTCATAGGTATCTTATATGGTACTACTTCCTCACCTGGCGCTTCATCCACTACCGTTGCAGTAGTAGTAGATTTCCCAAATAGAAATTGAAGAGAAGATCTCTCCATAATGATTTATAGCAGCAGGCAGAAATAAAATCAGCACAAACAGTAAATTTCCTTACCAATTCCGCTTACCAATAGCGCTTCACTCCCCGGCAACGGCGCCAGAAAATAGTCTTGATGACCCACAAGTATAGGGGGTGTATCGTAGTATCTTCGATAAGTAAGAATGTCGATCCCAACGAGGAGCAGAAGGTGTTGGCAGCAGTTTCGATGGAGGATTCACTGTAAATGCTCACAGACAAGTATTCAGGGGGTTTTGATATTGCAGATAAATAAAGTACAAGTAAATAAAATGCGAGAGAAATAATTGCAGCGAGTGGCCCAATCCTTTTTAGCACAAAGGACAAGCCGGTTTGTTTACTTATAATGACCAAACGTTCTTGAGGACACACGGGGATTTTAGTCTAGTGCTTTCGCTTCATGTAGTTAAATAATCTTCATTGTTTTGATAAGTGTTGTGTGGGTGAACCTATGCTAATGCACCGCCCTTCCTAGGACTAATACATACTTGTGATTATACCCCTTGCAAGCATCCGCAACTACAAGAAAGTAATTAAGATAAATCTAACCACAGCCTTAAACTCTGAGATCCTGCGATCCCTCCTGCATCGATATACTAACGGGGGCTCAGGTTTCTGTCACTCCGGCAACCCCGCAATTAGCAACCGAATACAAGATGCACTCCCCTAGGCCCATAAATGGTGAAGTGTCGTGTAGTCGACGTTCACACGACACCACTAGAAGAATGACACCACAACTTAAATATCATAACATTGAATATTACTCAACCATAATTCACTACTAGCATTTAGACTTCACCCATGTCCTCAAGAACTAAACGAACTACTCACGAGACATCATATGGAATACAATCAGAGGTGATATGATGATGAATAACAATCTGAACATAAACCTTGGTTCAATGGTTTCACTCAATAGCATCTACAACAAGTAGAGAATAACACCGGGAGAGTTTCCCCTATCGAACAATCAAGATCAAACCCAAATTGTTACAGCGGTGACGAGGTGCAGCGGTGGTGATGGCGGTGTAGATGGTGGAGATGATGATGATGATGATGGAGATGATGTCCCGCTCGATGACGATGGCGATGGCGTCGATTTCCCCCTCCGGGAGGGAATTTCCCCGTTCCTGCCCGCCGGAGAGCTCTTTTCTCTCTGGTGTTCTCCGCCCCGCAGAGGCGGCTGTAACCCTTCGTGAGGTCCTCTGTGGCTTAGGTTTTCGGGACGAAGGAGTACGCCAAGAAAAGGAGGCGAAAGGGGCTGTGGGGCCCCCAGACCACAGGGTGGCGCGGCCAGCCCCTGGGCCGCGCCGCCCTAGGGTCTGGGCCCACAGTGGCTCCTCTCTGCTCCCCCTTCGGGCTCCCTCCGTCATCTGGAAAAATAGGAATTTACGTGAAATTCCCTTCCACAGTTGATCTTCCGAAATATTGCGTTCTGACGGTGCTTTTTCCAGCAGAATCCTGGCTCCGGTGCTTGATCCTCCAATAATGATGAAACATGCAAAATAAATGAAATAACATAAGTATTGTGTCCCAATATGAAATATATCAATGAATAACAGCAAATTATGATACAAAATAGTGATGCAAATTGGACGTATCAGCGTGGTGATTACAGGGATGGTCCTCGTCAAAATAGGCAAAATAATGGTCCAAGGTTCCAGAGGCCGTACGTATCTCCCGAAGATATGATGAACGGACCATGCCAAATGCACTTTTACCTCGACAACAATGGAAAGAGGCAGTTAGGACACTGGAAGGACTGCCGAACTTCTCAGGCGTTAAATAGATTTGCGGGGCATGCCAACGCACAGGCAGCAAACAGATACCCTCAGGGGCCAAGGAGCGAGGTTCATCTTCCGCCTCCTCCCGCAATTACGGACGAAAACCGACACCAGCTCAGAATAGCAGCAGCGCCACCACCGCCGCCATATATCGACACCAACGGTGCGGTCTCGATGATTCAGAAGGCCAGGCCATCCAATAGAGCCCAGAAAGTGATTTCTCGGCATGTTTTCATGGCAGAGAATATGCCTCCACCAACAATAGAGTATCTAAATTGTTCGGGACAGGACATAGGCTTCACTATAGCGGATCACCCGCAGCAAGTTCCTCGACCAGGGCAATCAGCCTTGATCTTACCAGCGGTGATTGCAGGATTTGATGTGTCGCGAGTTTTTATAGATGGAGGCAGCAGTCTAAACCTTATGTACGCAGATACATTGAGGAAGATGAACATATCTCTGGCAAACTTAAAACCAACGGATACGCGTTTCCATGGTATCACACCTGACAAGCCAAGTTATCCGCTGGGGAAGATTAATCTCAACGTTCAGTTTGGAACCCGAGAGAATTACAGGATCGAGAAGCTGGAGTTTGAAGTCGTAGATTTCCCATCACAGTATCACGCTTTATTGGGACGACCTGCATATGCCAGATTCATGGCAGTACCACACTACACATATTTGTTGTGGAGACTACCTGGACCCAAGGGACCAATCACAGTGAAAGGCAGTTTTGCGCTGAGATAAGTGCGACAAGGATTTTCATCGCCTGTCAGAAACTTTCGGGATGCAAGCGGAGTAGATGGCGTCAAAATTGACAACAGACTACGACGTGTTGCCAGACGTCAGGAGGCCGCTCAAAGATCCAACCTTTGACACTGCCAAAAACTCGAACGAAGTGCAGATACACCCGACGGATCCCAAGAAGACGACAGCGATCGCCACAAACATGGACCTCGCATAGGAAAGCGCGCTCGTCGAGTTCCTCCGTGAGCGCTAGGAAATCTTTGCATGGTGTCCAGCTGACATGCCAGGAGTACCCAGGGAACTTGCCGAGCATCCCCTAAACTTGGATCCATTGGCCAGGCCAATCAGACAGCCTTTGCGGCGTTTTTCGGAACCTAACCGCAAAGCTATGCTATCAGAAATCAGTCGACTCAGAGATGCTGGGTTCATCAAAGAGATACATACAGAAGCCACGTGGGTAGCAAACCCAGTGCTGGTCCCGAAGAAAAACACGGAGGTACTTCGCATGTGCGTCGACTTCACGTGTCTCAATAAACATTGTCCGAAAGATCACTTTCCCCTCCCGAGGATCGATCAAATTATCGACTCCACGACAGGCTGTGAACGTCTTTCTTTTTTGGACGCATATTCTGGTTATAACCAGATCCGACTGAAGGAAGAAGATGAAGTCAAAACAACTTTTATCACCCCTTATGGCGTGTTTTGTTACAAAACAATGCCTTTTGGGTTAAAAAACGCGGGTGCAACATACCAGCGGATGATGCAGAAGTGCTTGGCCACACAGATTGGCAAGAACGTCCAAGTATACATTGATGATGTCGTCATAACAACAAAGAAAGGATCAACATTGATCGATGATCTTAGAGAAACCTTCGACAACCTCGACAAATTCTGTCTTAAGCTAAACCCGACAAAGTGCTCTTTTGGCGTTCCTGCAGGAGAACTTCTCGGGTTCCTGGTATCAGCAAGAGGAATCGAGGCTAATCCGGAGAAAATTCAGGCTATCGTGACGATGAGGAAGCCAACAAAGCTAAAAGAGATACAACAGCTAACTGGACGAGTCGCAGCTTTGAGCAGATTCGTCGCTAGGTTAGGCGAGAGGGCATTGCCATTTTACGCTTTGATCAAACAAGGAGAAAAGTTCGAGTGGAACGAGGAAGCAGACAGAGCTTTTGAGGATCTCAAGCGCATAATCTCGACACCTCCAATACTGGTGGCGCCCAAGGAAAAGGAACCTCTCCTGTTATACATTGCGGCCACACCTCAGGTGGTCAGCATGGCACTCGTGGTTGAGCGAGAGGAAGAAGGGAAATTACATGGAGTACAAAGGCCGGTATACTTCATCAGCGAAGTTTTATCGCCTTCAAAACAGAGGTACCCGCATTATCAGAAGCTAGCATACGGAGTATTTACAACAGCAAGAAAGTTACGACACTATTTTTGGCACACCTGATAATAGTGGTCAATGAGGCACCATTGTCAAATATATTGAATAACCCGGAAGCTACGGGTCGTGTCTCCCTTTGGGGAATAGAACTTTCCCCTCGGGACATCACATATGAAAAAAGAAAGTCGCAATCTTACCAGACTTCATCGCAGAGTGGATGGAGCTGCAAAACACGGGACCCCCGATTTATCGAGAACCTGGACCATGAACTTTGACGGGTCCAAGAGGTTAGAAGGAGCAGGAGCAGGCGTGATATTGGTTTCACCTCAAGGAGACAAGCTAAAGTATGTACTACGGATGACGTTTCCCAACGCATCTAACAATGAGGCATAGTATGAAGCATTAATACATGGGATGAGGATGGCGAAAGCTTGCGGTGCGACTCGATTAAAAATATATGGCGACTCCCAGCTGGTGGCTCAACAAGTTATGAATCAATGTGATGCAGTTAATGATAGCATGATAGCATACAAGGAGTTATATAATGAACTCGAGAAACTTTTCGACGGATGTGAAGTGAATCATGTTAGCAGGCTCAGCAATGACGAAGCCGATGTTTTGGTAAACATCGGATCACAATGTCTAGCAATACCACCTAGAGTATTTTGGGAAGAGATAAGTGAAAGGTCGACTAAGGCAAGGAAAAACAAAAAAGAAAGAAAAGGTCGAGAAGGGCTCGGGGGCTTCGACAGCCCTCGAAGCAGGCGCAGAAGAGAAGAGAAGACGAGGTAATGGTAGTACAAGTACCATGGATGCAGGCTTATATTGCAAGGCAGCAGATACCCGACGATTCAGTAGAGGCAAGACGAATTATTCGGAGATCTAAAGCTTTTACTGTGGTTAAAGGCGAGCTTTACAAGAAAAGTATATCGGGAGTCTTACAGCGCTACGTCACAGTTGAAGAAGGTCGAGTGCTTTTAAAGGATGTACACGAGGGAGTATGCGGGCACCACGCCAGCAGCCGAGTTATTGCGGCCAAGGTTTTCAGAGCAGGATTTTATTGGCTAACAGCCATCGAGGATGCAAAGGACATAGTGCGCACCTGTGATGCGTGTCAAAGGTTTGCCGCCAAACCCCATTCTCCGGCAGCAGAATTGATGCCAATACCTTTGTCATGGCCCTTTGCTCAATGGGGTCTTGATATGGTGGGCAAATTACACAAGGCGTGGCCAGGATGATACGAGTATATGCTTGTAGCTGTCGATAAGTTTACCAAATGGGTTGAAGCGAAGCCGATAAATTTGCCAGATGCAGCATCGGTGGTCATGTTCATCAAAAGTATTGGTTTTCGGTTTGGAGTTCCTCATAGCATCGTCACAGATAATGGCAGCAATTTCACATCCAAGGAATTCAAGGCTTATTGTGCAGAGGTAGGCATCAAACTACACTTTGCGTTAGTAGCACACCCGCAAACTAATGGTCAAGTCGAAAAAGCAAACGGCGTCATCTGCAATGGTATCAAGAAACGCTTGTTAGGACCACTAGAAAAAGCTCGGCATACTTGGCCAGAGGAGTTACAAAGTGTGCTATGAAGCATACGAGCGACACCCAATATAGCAACTCAGGAAACCCCGTTCTTCCTGGTTCATGGAGCAGAAGCAGTGTTGCCGATAGAAATAGAACACAATTCCCCGAGAGTGGCGGAGTTTGATGAAGAAACTTCGAGAAAGGCACGGGAAGACGATATGGATGCACTTGACGAGGCCCGTGATACGTCCAAAACGTATCTACTTTCCCGAACACTTTTGCTATTGTTTTGCCTCTAATTTGTGTATTTTGGATACAACTAACACGGACTAACGCTGTTTTCAGCAGAACTGCTCTGGTGTCTCGTTTTTGTGCAGAAATCCAACTTTCGGGAAAATCCTCGGAATTTCTTCAGATGGCCCTATTTTACCAAAATATTGACGGAGCCAGAAGGGCAAAGGAGGTGGAGGCCCGAGGGCCCCACACCATATGGCGGCACGGCCCAGGGGGGCCCGCGCGGCCCTATGGTGTGGCCCCCTCGGCTGGCCTCCGACGCCCCCTTCGGACTACTTATCGGGTTCGACCTAAAAACGCACGGGAGAAGTCGAAGTCGCCAGAAACCCTCCAGAGAGCCGCCACATCGCGAAACTCCGTCGCGGGAGCCAGAAGTCTCCGTTCGGCACTCCGCCGGGACGGGGAATTGGAGGAGATCTTCACCGCCATCACCGCCAACGCCTCTCCATCAACCAGCAATGTTTCCCCCATCCATGTGTGAGTAATTCCCCCGCTGTAGGCTGAAGGGGATGGTAGGGATTGGATGAGATTGGTCATGTAATAGTCATAAGATTGTTAGGGCATAGTGCCTAGTATCCGTAGATGTCACTTTTATGATATTGTTGCAACTTGTTATGCTTAATGCTTGTCACTAGGGCCCGAGTGCCATGATCTCAGATCTGAACATGTTATTGATTCATGAAGATATTCGTTGTTTATGATCTTACCTATAAGTTGTATACACATGTCGCTGTCCGGAACCAATGGCCCCGAAGTGACAAGAATCGGGACAACCGGAGGGGATGGTAGTGATGTGAGGATCACATGTGTTCACGGAGTGTTAATGCTTTGCTCCGGTACTCTATTAAAAGGAGTACCTTAATATCCAGTAGTTTCCCTAGAGGCCCGGCTGCCACCGGCTGGTAGGACAGAAGATGTTGTGCAAGTTTCTCATTGCGAGCACGTACGACTAAATATGGAACACATGCCTATTGATTGATTAGTACTTGGATACCGTTTTATTATTATCTGCAAATGCCCATGCTTTGATTGTTACATGAGTTTCTCTCATCCATGCAACGCCCGTTAAATCCGTCCCTGTGCCTACAGTATTTTAATCCTGCTGTTTACTATAATCACTACTGCTGTCTTTATTTCACTGCTGCTATTTCACTATTTCCACTGCCATAAAACTGTTACTACTGATAAACTCTTGCGAGCAAGTCTGTTTCCAGGTGCAGCTGAATTGACAACTCCGCTGTTAAGGCTTACAAGTATTCTTTGTCTCCCCTTGTGTCGAATCAATAAATTGGGTAATACTTCCCTCGAAGACTGTTGCGATCCCCTATACTTGTGGGTCATCAAGACTATTTTCTGGCGCCGTTGCCGGGGAGCATAGCTTTATTTGGAAGTTCACTTGGATTGATATTGTTCGCTGCAAATTCTCCATTATGGGTAAACCTCGCGATACTAAGATCGCCATATTACCATCCACTACAAGAAAAGGTACAACTCTGAGTACCTCTGCTGCTCTTGATTCACCATCTGTGATTGATAAACTTGTTTCACCGCCACATGCTTCGCGTGCTGGTACTTCTGCTGAATCTGAAAATTCTCATAATATTGATAATGTTTCTGCTGTGCTTGATGATAGTGGTTCATTGGGATCTTTTCTAGATGCTACAATTGCTAAGTCTAGACAAATTGAAAATACTGAAACTCCTAATGAAAATGTTGCTACACCTGTTAATTCACCTGAGTCTGTTGAATATTCTAGTGATGATCTTGATGAAGATTATGTAGAGCTTGATGATGATTTTATTGAAAAATGCAATGCTACTACTGATGCAAGAAAAATTAAAAAGTTGCTTGCAGAACATGCTGTTAGATATAAACTATCTCCTGATCCTAAATTTGCCACATCTCCTATAAACATTAGGGATAAAGATTATGATTTTTCTCTTGATTTATCTCATATAGCTATTGTTGAGAAAACACCCTTTTGTGGTACTGAAAAAGAAAGTGTTGTTGAACACATGACTGAGTTATCTACTCTTAGTGGCTTGTTTTCTGATGATATTAAGATGCATACTTATTTTGTCGCTAAAATTTTTCCTTTCTCATTAAAGGATGATGCTAAAACTTGGTATAATAATTTGCCTCCTGGTTCTATTAAAAGTCCAAAAGAATTGCTTGATGTTTTCTTCCGTAAATACTTTCCTGCTAGTGCTCAACATGCTGCTTTGCAGAGAATTTATAATTTTGACCAGGAAGATGGAGAGAAATTGCCTGAGGCTTGGGCTAGATTTTGTTCTCTTATTAGAGCTCAGCCTGACCATGATTTAGAAAAGCATGATTTACTTGATATATTTTATAGTGGACTAACTATTGAGTCTAGGGCATACCTGGATAGTTGTGCTGGTTGTGTTTTCAGGAAAAGAACTCCAGACGACGCTGAAGAATTATTGGCTAAAATAGGCCGGAATCATGATGATTGGTCTACACCTGAACCAACCCCGACACCGATAGTGAAGAAGAGGGGTATGATTAAATTAAATGATGAAGATATGAGGGAAGCCAAGAAGTCTCTTAAGGAGAAGGGTATTAAACCTGAAGATGTGAAGAATTTACCTCCTATAGAAGATATATGTGAGACGATTCCCCCTTCATCCATGATTGAGGTACACTCGCTTCAACACTTTACTAGAGAAGATATTCCGTATTCAAAATCTCCTGCTCAATGCTTAGATGAATTTGATAATTATATTGTTAAGCAAGAAAACTTTAATATGAGAGTAGAGAATCATTTAATGGAAAATTCTCGAGCTATTAGTGAATTGCATGGTATTGTGGAGAGAACCTCCAATGATGTTAAGATACTTGTTAAACATTTTCAAATGGTTCAAACTCAAATTGATCAACTTACTAAAGTGCAAAATGACTTGTTGGGAAATAATTCTAAAGAAAAACATGCTTGTGAGGTAACAACTAGAGGTGGTGCTTCTACCCAGGATCCTCTATATCCTGAAGGGCATCCCAAAAGAGTTGAACAAGATTCTCAACTAATTAAAACTAGTGCTCCATCTAAGAAAAAGAAAAAGAAACATAAGAATGTTGTAGAATCCTCTGAACCTGTTAATGATCCTAATAGTATTTCTATTTCTGATGCTGAAACTGAAAGTGGTAATGAACATGAGGAAGATAATGATAAGAATGATACTCCTGATAAAGAAGAAATTGAAAAAGAACCTGAAAAGCCTGCTAAAAATAAAAAGTACACTAAAGAAGACTTTATTACTGAGAAGCATGGTAATGAAAGAGAACCTTGGGTTCAAAAGCAAATGCCTTTTCCTGCTAAGAAACTAAAATCAAAGGAGGAGGAACATTATAATAAATTTTGTGATTGGATGAAACCTTTATTTTTGCAAATCCCTTTGACTGATGCTATTAAATTGCCTCCTTATTCAAAGTATATGAAAGATATTGTTACTAACAAAAGGAAAGTCCCCAATGAGGAAATTTCTACTATGCTCGCTAATTACTCCTTCAATGGTAAGATTCCAAAGAAGCTTGGAGACCCAGGTATACCGACTATTCCTTGTTCCATCAAGAATAATTATGTTAGAACTGCTCTATGTGATTTGGGAGCAGGTGTGAGTGTGATGCCTTTTTCTCTTTATAAGAGACTTGATTTAGATAAATTGATACCTACTGATATATCTTTGCAAATGGCTGATAAATCTACTGCTATTCCTGTTGGTTTATGTGAAAATGTTCCTGTTCAAGTTACTCAGCATTGCTTGATATTAACTGATTTCGTTGTGTTGGAAATGCCTGAAGATGATAATATGTCCATTATTCTTGGAAGACCCTTTCTTAATACTGCAGGGGCTGTTATTGATTGCAATAAAGGCATGGTTACTTTCAATGTTGATGATAAGGAACACACTGTCTATTTTCCCAAGAGGATTGATAAAGTATGTGGAGTCAATACAATTTTTAATGTGAAAACTATCAAAGTGGGATCCATTGATTGTCCTATATATGAGCCTAAAGAAGAATATCAAACTCTTGTGATTGGATCCATATCAATTCAATATAAGGTAACATGATTGATTTGAGGTTTATTTCTTCTTATGTCATATAAAATTTATTTGATAGCAAGACTTGATCAACCTTGTTAACAAGTATATTTTATTGCATAAGAGAGCTAAACAACACTTCTTTCTTTCTTTCTCCCTTCCACCTATTTTACTTGCTGTAGCACTTTTGTTTTGCAATATGCTTTAGTCATTTAAGATTTTAGAAATCATTTTCCTGCGCAGTAATCATTAATTTAATACCCAGAAATGTGCATTTTTCAAAGTTCTCTAAAAATTACAAAAATTACACCGTTGGTCCTATTTTTCGACGAGGCACCTGGGAGCACCAGAGGATGACCTGTGGGGCACCAGGGGGTGCCACACCATAGGCCGGCGCGGCCAGCAAGGGGGCCGCGCCACCATGTGGTGTGGGCCACCCCTTGCCCCACTACACCATCTCTTCCTCCCAGCACCTTCTCTCTCCCGAAAAAGCTCGTACCAAGTTTCTCTCACTCGTGTTTCTGCTCAAGAACTCGCGATTTTTCGATCTCCTTGCTCAGCCCAGATTTCTGTCTGAAATTTGGCACATTTACTCCTTGGTATGTGACTCCTTTGATTGTCCAATTAGAATTTCATTTGGTTGAGTATATCTTGAATATTTTGCTGCTGTAGATAACATGTTTAGTGAGCTTGCATGCTTGTTCTAAGTGGTAGAAATTAGTTTTGATGCATGTGTAGTACTCTAGCAAGTTCCTATAGTAGTTCCCTTCAATTACACACCTTGAAATCAAATTTTATAATGATTGTTGAAAATTTCAGAAGGGGAAGATGAAGAAATTCAAGTTTGGAGAGTTGTTCAAGAAAGCAACAACCAGCACCGGTAGGCCCTCAAGGGCGTCTACTCAAATTAGGCGATCCTACAATGAGGATGTCATCGCGCCTAGCTTCGCGCCCGAGGAGGACCATGGGGCTCCTAATGCTTCATCCTTCCCCTGTTATGAGTTTCTGACCAATGCAGGGATATTGGATGACTTCTTCACCCTCGTCAACAGGGCAGGCCTAGCCACCTACGTGGGAGACGAGAGGGGACAATATTACAGGCTCACCAAGGTTTTCGTTGAGAGCTTCAAGTTCCACAACACGGAATATGAGCCGACAGTCGCATTCAAGATTTATGATATTCCTGTTACCATGAAATTGGAAGAATTTTGTTGTGCATTGGGTATTGCCCCTGTAGGTACAGCAAGGAGGATTGATGACAACCCCCGGGACTTGTTGGAGCTCTACCGAGGGATCACCGGGGATGATTGCCGCACCATCCAGCGAGGGAAGATAAGAAACATTCAACTCCCCGCTATTAAGTATTTCGCATATTACATTGGTACTAGCATTTTGGGTAGAGAAAATACTAGTAACATCTCTAGTTACCATCTTGCTTTCTTGAATGTTGCACTTACTGGAGAGACACCTTATCATCTTGGTTCTCTTATTGCTCGCCGCCTGTCTAGCAGGGGGCCTATTTTTGGAGGAACTATTGCACTGCGCATTCTAACACATCTAGATATTCCTCTTGATTCTAATGATGTACCATTAACCCCTAGGAAGCTAGATATTGCTGCTATGAAGAGCCATCGTTTTGTTACTACTGACTCCACTATAGATAATATGGTCTATAAAATGTTGTTTGCTGATGGGAATGAGAAAGAAATCCCTCTTCCCCAGCAGGGTTTGTTTAATATTGACAGGCAATCATGGTCGCTAACAAAGGAGGTGGTGGAGGAACATATGAAGATACAAGAATTCCACCAGCAACATGACTCCGAGAACGTCGAGCCCTCCTACGACTACACCGTCACGTACCCCGACGTTTCCTCCAGCACATACATGGAACCGGGTCGTTCTTCGTCATATTACGAAGACACCACTTCATGGGGACCGTGGGAATGAACTCCACTTAGGCCAAAAGCCTAAGCTTGGGGGGAGGTATACCAGCATCACTCATTCTTTGCATATTATGATTGCTGGATACTTGTACATATTTGTTTAGTCTCTAGAGTGGTTTTCTAATGAGAGGGAGATGATATTTGGGGAAGTGCTGTCCAAAAACAGATTCTGTGCTGTTACCAAAAAAATTCGTACGCACAGCCAGAACGTTATTTTGAGTTGCCAATTTTTGAGCATGTTCCCCAGGTTGTTATCTAACTTTCATTAGTTGAACACTTTTTGGTCTGAGCAATGGAAGATTTTTGTTAAATTCGATTTCTGTACTGCTGTCAGGATTTGGCAGATTTCTGTCATCCTGCTTTTCTGTGTTTCTGTTAGCTTGCATTCTTTTGTTTTCGCTTTGTTTCTTTCCTAAAACACAAAAAGACCAAAAATATTTCTGTTGTTTCTCTTCACCATTTATTTATTTGGTTCCTTGCTCTTAGTTTGCTTTATTTGCTATCGTTAGTTTGCTATAAGAAAACCCAAAAAGATTTTGCTTTGTTTGCTTGTTTTCTTTCGTGCTTGTTTCTAATTCGAAAACACCAAAAATATTTGCTGTTCTTCTTTGGTTTGTAAAGTTCATCATGAGTTCAATGGTCTTCGGTGGCTGGAGCGTGGTTTTCATTTCATATTATCCAAGCTACACAAGTGAAAAGGCAATAATGACGATCTACGACAATCTGATTGTGGTGAGAGGCTGGTATGAACTCTATTTGCTTTCATTTTTGTACATATACTCATCCATATGAGCATGCTTAGTTGGTTCATGTGAGGTATATGTTATTTGAGAAAGTCTAGTAGCTCATGATCTCTCATGTTTAGTTCCAATTTATTAATATGAGTAGCATGTCATGGATGTTTGCTTGCATTGTTTTATTCATAAGTAAGTATGGCATTGTGGTATCCTCCTCTGAATAATTCATTTATATCGACTTGGCACATGCTCACGCATGCATATGACTGAACAAAAAGTCAATTAAGCCTCGATGATTTATATTGCTTCAGAGTTATTGTATCACTTTTATGCCTCCGTTAATTTATTTTGCCGCAAGCATGATTATGACAGTTATTGCTCTCTTGATTTGTCGCTCCCTAGTCTTTTGCTAGCCTTCACTTGTACTGAGCGGTGACGCCGCTCGTGCTTCCAAACACCTGAAAACCAAGTTGTTCCATAAGTGTCCACCATAAATACCTATGCATGGCATTTCAAACCATTCCAAGTAAATTCTCATGCGCTACCTTTAAAACTTTCAAAATGCTTCTCAATTTGTGTTAATGTTTCATAGCTCATGAGGAAGTATGTGGTGTTTAGCTTTCAACCTTGTCATTTACTTTTTGACGGACTCTCATATGGACTAGTGGCACATCCGCTTATCCAATAATTTTGCAAAAAGAGCTGGCAATGGGATTCCCAGTCCCAAACAAATTAATTCAAATAGACACTCCTTCATGGCATGTGATTGTTGGCAGGCACCCGAGGATTCGGTTAGCCATGGTTTGTGAAAGAAAGGTTGGAAGGAGTGCCAACCAAAAATAAATAAAATGGGAGCCGCTCTTGTGAGTCCGGTTGATGAGGTAGTTAGTGTACCCATTACCATTCGTTGACAACAACAAACACCTCTCAAAATAATTTTACTCCTGCTTTACAAATGAAAAGCTCTAGCGCATGTTAATCCCTGCTTCCCTCTGCGAAGGGTCAATCTTTTACTTTTTATGTTGTGTCTCCATTCTTTCTTTGAGCACTATCTTGAGAGCACAACTGTCATTCTTAGTATAATATGCTTGTCTCAAAATATGATTGATTGTGGTATAACTTTGATGCTTCTATCTTTGACAATCACTACTTCTAGTCTTTCTATGAACTCAAGAGGTGCCTCGGCATTTATGTTTTGCCGATCAAATACAGGCAAGCGAGATACCACTTTATCATATTCTCTTATGAACATTGCAATCCTGCTTATATACATGATTCATGGTGCTTATTATTAATTGTTGGTACCTCTCCATGATTGACATAGCTGTTGGATGATCTTATTTGCATGTATCTCATTATGAACTGCTTAAGTATTAGCCATAGCATGAGAATATATACATCATATGAGCAAATGTGTTCGTGAAAGTTCTTTTATCGCTCAGTTGTTAACTGAATTGCTTGAGGACAAGCAATAAGCTAAGCTTGGGGGGAGTTGATACGTCCAAAACGTATCTACTTTCCCGAACACTTTTGCTATTGTTTTGCCTCTAATTTGTGTATTTTGGATACAACTAACACGGACTAACGCTGTTTTCAGCAGAACTGCTCTGGTGTCTCGTTTTTGTGCAGAAATCCAACTTTCGGGAAAATCCTCGGAATTTCTTCAGATGGCCCTATTTTACCAAAATATTGACGGAGCCAGAAGGGCAAAGGAGGTGGAGGCCCGAGGGCCCCACACCATATGGCGGCGCGCCCGGGGGGGCCCGCGCGGCCTATGGTGTGGCCCCCTCGGCTGGCCTCCGACGCCCCCTTGGACTACTTATCGGGTTCGACCTAAAAGCGCACGGGGAGAAGTCGAAGTCGCCGAAACCCTCCAGAGAGCCGCCACATCGCGAAACTCCGTCGCGGGAGCCAGTCTCCGTTCGGCACTCCGCCGGACGGGGAATTGGAGGAGATCTTCACCGCCATCACCGCCAACGCCTCTCCATCAACCAGCAATGTTTCCCCCATCCATGTGTGAGTAATTCCCCCGCTGTAGGCTGAAGGGGATGGTAGGGATTGGATGAGATTGGTCATGTAATAGTCATAAGATTGTTAGGGCATAGTGCCTAGTATCCGTAGATGTCACTTTTATGATATTGTTGCAACTTGTTATGCTTAATGCTTGTCACTAGGGCCCGAGTGCCATGATCTCAGATCTGAACATGTTATTGATTCATGAAGATATTCGTTGTTTATGATCTTACCTATAAGTTGTATACACATGTCGCTGTCCGGAACCAATGGCCCCGAAGTGACAAGAATCGGGACAACCGGAGGGGATGGTAGTGATGTGAGGATCACATGTGTTCACGGAGTGTTAATGCTTTGCTCCGGTACTCTATTAAAAGGAGTACCTTAATATCCAGTAGTTTCCCTAGAGGCCCGGCTGCCACCGGCTGGTAGGACAGAAGATGTTGTGCAAGTTTCTCATTGCGAGCACGTACGACTAAATATGGAACACATGCCTATTGATTGATTAGTACTTGGATACCGTTTTATTATTATCTGCAAATGCCCATGCTTTGATTGTTACATGAGTTTCTCTCATCCATGCAACGCCCGTTAAATCCGTCCCTGTGCCTACAGTATTTTAATCCTGCTGTTTACTATAATCACTACTGCTGTCTTTATTTCACCACTGCTGCTATTTCACTATTTCCACTGCCATAAAACTGTTACTACTGATAAACTCTTGCGAGCAAGTCTGTTTCCAGGTGCAGCTGAATTGACAACTCCGCTGTTAAGGCTTACAAGTATTCTTTGTCTCCCCTTGTGTCGAATCAATAAATTGGGTAATACTTCCCTCGAAGACTGTTGCGATCCCCTATACTTGTGGGTCATCAGCCCGCGATGAAGTATTGTCAAGAGTCGCCAAGTACCAGCAAGTTATGAAAAACTATCATAGTCGACGATTGCGACGAAGGTCTTTCCAGGTTGGCGATTTAGTTCTTCGACTCACACAAGATAGCCACGAGAAACTCGAGTCACCATGGCTAGGACCTTACATCGTCACTGAAGTAATCGAAGGAGGAGCATACAGGATAAAAGACAAGAAGACAGGGATTGCGGAGCCAAATCCCTGGAACGTGGCGCAACTTAGGCGTTTTTACGCTTAAGTCAAAATATATATGTAAACATACAATGTACTGAAACGCCCGCGAGTTTTCAGACGCACTCTTTTCCTTTCAGGGCACCGAGTGGGGCTGGAAGGTTTTTAATGAGGCGGGCTCGCGGTGCTGCAATATAATAAAGATATTGGTGATATACATCTTTTTCTTCGACAAACTCGGTGTTTTTGACCCGACAAAGTCTGTCTTACTACGGACATCCATACAATATATAAATTCACAACGATTTTTGCCTTGGATTAAAATACCTCGCAATAAAAGTAAGAATAAAGACACAGGCCACCAAAATACTCGGGGGCTAGAGATATTTTTGTTCTACAATATATACAGAAAATTTACAAGTTTCTCGACAAGATAGTTAAACAAAATAGATTCAGTCACGACCTAACAGGTCGTCTATGTTTATCCTATCTTCTTCATTTGAGGCACCAAAATCAGCATAATGACCATCTGCAAAAAAGGCATCCATCCGAAGAAGGTCACCGATTATTTCTTCAGCCACTGGCGTAACTATTGCGTCAATCCTGTCGACACCCCTCCGTCGTTGCCTCAGCTTGTCATGGACTTTTTCAACCACTTTGGTCATATCCAATTTTGAGTGGCAGATCTGAAGCATAATAAGTGCAAATCTAGCACCTGCTACTAGTGGAGCTGATACGCGTAGATGCACACGTCCGTTGGGAACCCCAAGTGGAAGGTATGATGCGTATAGAAGCAAGTTTCCCTCAGTATGAAACCAAGGTTTAATCGAACCAGTAGGAGCCAAGAAGCACGTTGAAGGTTGATGGTCGCGAAATGTGATGCGGCGCAACACCAGGGATTCCGGCGCCAAGTGGAATCTGCACAACAAAACCAAAGTACTTTGCCCCAACGAAACAGTGAGGTTGTCAATCTCACCGGCTTGCTGTAACAAAGGATTAAACGTATCGAGTGGAAGATGTTTGCAAAGAAAACAGTAAGAGCAGTAGTAACGCAGCAGTAGTAACGCAGTAAAACAGTAACAAGCAGCGATAGCAGTATTTAGGAACAAGGCCTAGGGATTAGACTTTCACTAGTGGACACTCTCAACATTGATCACATAATAGATAGATGCATACTCTACACTTTTGTTGGATGATGAACACATTGCGTAGGATTACACGAACCCTCAATGCCGGAGTTAACAAGCTCCACAATTAAATGTTCATATTTAAATAACCTTAGAGTGCAAGAAAGATCGAAACGACTAAACCAAGTACTAACATAGCATGCACACTGTCACCTTCATGCTTATGTAGGAGGAATAATACACATCAATACTATCATAGCAATAGTTAACTTCGCAATCTACAAGAGATCATGATCATAGCATAAACCAAGTACTAACACGGATGCACACACTGTCACCATTACACCGTGTAGGAGGAATAAAACTACTTTAATAACATTGCTAGAGTAGCACATAGATAAATTGTGATACAAAACACATTGCAATCATAAAGAGATATAAATAAGCACTTCACTACGCCATTCATAACAGTGAATAAGTATTCTGTGAAATATAGCCTAAGAGACCCACACGGTGCACACACTGTCACCTTTACACACGTGGGACAAGGAGTCTCCGGAGATCACATAAGTAAAACTCACTTGACTAGCATAATGACATCTAGATTACAAGCATCATCATATGAATCTCAATCATGTAAGGCAGCTCATGAGATTATTGTATTGAAGTACATAGGAGAGAGATGAACCACATAGCTACCGGTACAGCCCCGAGCCTCGATGGAGAACTACTCCCTCCTCATGGGAGCAGGCGGTGATGAAGATGGCGGTGGAGATGGCAGCGGTGTCGATGGAGAAGCCTTCCGGGGCACTTCCCCGTCCGGCAGGGTGCCGGAACAGAGACTCCTGTCCCCCGATCTTGGCTTCGCGATGGCGGCGGCTCGGAACTTTTCTCGTATCGTGGCTTCCTTCGTAAGGGTTTTCGATGGGGGCTTTAAATAGGCGAAGAGGCGGCGCAGGAGGGTCAAAGGGCGACCACACCATAGGGTGGCGCGGGCCCAGCCCTGGCCGCGCCACCATGTCATCTGGGGCCCACAGGCCCCCCTCGGCGGCTCTCGGGTGTTCTGGATGCTTCCGGGCAAAATAGGAACCAGGCGTTGATTTCGTCCAATTCCGAGAATATTTCGTTACTAGGATTTCGAAACCAAAAAGGCGAGAGCGGCACTTGGCATCTTGTTAATAGGTTAGTTCCAGAAAATGCATAAATATGACATATAATGTGTATAAAACATGTAGGTATCATCAATAAAGTAGCATGGAACATAAGAAATTATCGATACGTTGGAGACGTATCAGGAGCTCTTACAAAACCATGGATTTGACGAGAGTCTTTAAATTTGATCATCAGTTCAGGCAGAGTCTTAGGCTGAACATTTCGAGGAAACATGGAGTTGTAGACCATGGACATCGTTTTAGTACAAAACTCAAGGAACTCACGAACTTGGCAGGCGCGATCTTGGAATCTGACGATTTGTCGGGTGCGCTCAGGGGTAGCCCAAAAGAGGGAGCCATGGTCCAGCACAAGGTTGACAGGGAAATTCGACCTTGTATCCACCCTTTGATCTTCGGCATCTGCGTCCACAAACGAACCTATTCAACGATATCATACCAGTTAGAAAGAAAAACAAAACAATAGGACAAAGTTTCAGCTCGGAAGTTTACCTGCCATTTGCGCGTCAGTCAATAGTTCAAGCATAAAATTTTCTCGAGAAGTAGCTGTTTAGCCTCAGTAATTGCAGCCTCTTTTGCAGCCATAGCTTCTGAAGCTTGTTGTCGTGCAATTTGCTCCTTTCAGTTGATCTTTGAGATTGTTCCATTATTACAAGTGCTTGCTTCTTCATAGACTGAAGCTGTTGGCGGAGTTCTTCCAAGTCTTGTACTGAACCCATACTCGAGGAATCTTCAATGAACTCATCATCGACAGGCATTTTCTTCGAGTGGGATGAAGCAGGCAAAGCATCGGAAGGATGAGGAGTTGAAGTGTAGTTATCAAATACCATCTGGAAATAAAGGTTCGACATCAATCATCAAGCAAAATAGATTTCCATTGATTTGCAAAATATTTACATGGTCCTTACAAAAGTATGGAGCCTAGCGACCAATCATACGTTGTCGCGAGCTACATCTATTGCGACAAGCGTCAAAAGAAAGAAAAAGAAAAAAAGGGACAGGTGGGGGTAATCTACTTGACCTCCGTTTTGGCGGAACTGGAGGAAGGAGTTGGCTTGTACCCGAGGAGAGCCAAGATTTTCTTCGAGTGGGGCTTTGCAGCCCTGATTAGGTTTGGCCATTTATCTTGCTTCATCTTCGTGGCCTCGCCAACTTTGGTCCAGTCGACGTTCTGCTCTCCGCCACCAGTGCTATGGTACCTTCAACGCCAATCTTCAAATTTTCTTGGCGAAGAGCAAGGCCAAGATCTTCTTTGGGGATGAAGCTTTCGGCAAGGGCAGCAAAGGTGTCGGGTTCCTTTTTCTTCGGGAAGAATTAAGGGAACAAGCGTGAAAACGCCGTCTGGGCATTAAAAATGCTCCGGCGCACCAGGCTAGCATGAATCTCGAGAAGGGACAACGCGTCGAGAAGACGGTTATCCTCAGGCTTCTCTAGCACAAAATCTTGACTCAACTTCCCTGCTGAAACAAAAAGTTTGGGTCTTCAACAAAAAGAAGGGGCGAAAAATCAAAGACAAGGATGAAGATGGATTAGTGAACTTATTGACAAAACGCCGATTCAACGACTCGAGGCGAGCGTCGATTTTTCCTTCATTAGCAGTATTCTGAATGATTTTGTCACTCAGAGCAGTTTCTGCCTCATGAAGCCTATTCCGAAGATCTTTGATGCAAGAAGCGTCCTTTTCAGCTTTCTAGCGAGCTTCTTCGCTTGCCTTGAGTTTGGTGGCAAGGTCGTCAGCCCGTTTGTTAGCCGCAAGGAGAGATTCTGTTGAAAAACAATAAGAGGGAAGTTAAAATGGCACACATGCCAAGGATGATATTTTGAGGAGTGGAAAAGACGATTATTCGACAGGTTACCTTTTAACCCTTCAACAGTGTTGCGGTACCCAATAAATTGAGCACCAAGGTTGATGAAGGGCTGCATCAAAGGCTACAGGGAAGCAAACAAAAAGAAAGGTTCAGAAAAGTGAAAAATACGACAAACAGACACGCAAAAGATAGAAGACTTACATCATCCAAAGCGGGAGTCTGTGAAATTCCGGCAAGGAAGAATTGGTCGCCTAGCTCGATCCTTGCTCTCTTTGGCGAAGAGGCTCGGGGGCTAGTGGCAGGAGTTGACCTCTGAGGATCGGGATATGGAGTCAAGGTTTCTTCCGCCGTGAGGGGCGTCTCTGACACAGCCAGAGTATGAGACGCGCTCATAGGAGCGGTCACATTGGCGGCAGGTTCTTCTTCTTCCTCGTCACTGAGTACAAAATAGAATGAGATTATTTGACATGGAAATAGATTATTCGGCACATAATAAAAATAAAAAGAGCGACAAGGCAACTTACGAGCTAATAAGGGCGGATGCGTAGGCGTCGAAGGGTTGCGGTCCTTCGGGAGCAGTTTCCTCGACAGGAGAACTGCTCAGCTTGGAGGTGCCGGAATCTTCCACGTCACCCCTCTTCCGTTTGTTTTTTGGAGAAACAGGCGAAGGGATGGACTCGGTTGATTCGGAGGCCTCGGATTCAACTTCTTTTTCCGAGCGAGCCGTGGATTTCTGAGAAACCACGGCTTCACTCTCAGGTTGAGAAGGAACCTGGGGGTCGTCGGTAACAACTGCCCGTTCATCGACATCTCCACCTTCAGGAAGGGGAGGAAAGAGGTGATGCAGTTTGATGGTTCTGTAAAAGATAGGAGGGTATCAATAAAAAGCAGTATCAAATCACAATAGAGCACTAGTCGAAAAAGAGAGAGAAGTACAATGACAGTCAAGACAGAATGAGCAATAAAAAGTAGTCGACGAAGATAAATTACAGGGAAGGGCGTTGGTACCACTGTATGGTGTCACGCGGCAAGATGAAGGGATGGCATCCTTCTTGCTGAGCGAAGAGATTTTTCGGGCAAGTTTTTCCAAATCCTTGACCGATAAATCTGTCGACAGACGATCCACATCTTTGTCGCCAACATACATCCAGAGGGGGTTTTTGCGAGCCTGCAGAGGCTGCACCCTAATCCTAAGGAAGTACGCCGTTATTTGGATACCCGACAGCTCTTGGCCGCGGGTATTTTGAAGCTCGTGGATGCGAGTCATCAGCGCTTCTGTCGCCATTTTTTCATCTTCAGTCGCCTCTGCATCCCAGGATCGGCGACGAAGAATTGTGGAGCTGCCGTCAAAAGGAGCAATGTTGAATTCCTGCGAGTCGGGGCATTCCTCGCGGACGTACAACCACCTTTTGCGCCACCCTTGGACGGAGTCGGGGAATTTGACGTCGAAGTACTCGACATCAGGGCGGACGCAAATAACAACACCGCCTATGTTGTAGGCGATGTTGTGGGAGCCATTACGGCGGAGGAGGAAGATGCGCTTCCACAGAACCCAGTTAGGATGGACTCCGAGGAAGGACTCGCAAAGAGTGATGAAAATAGCAATGTGGAGGATGGAGTTGGGAGTAAGATGGTGAAGTTGCAACCCATACACAAAAAGCAGACCACGCAAAAACTCGTGGATGGGTGCAGAGAGACCTGGGATCAGATGGTCAACGAAACTAACCCGATAACCAATGGGAGGCATCGGGTAGCTTTCTTCGCCGGGGAAGAGCAGCGCATCCTTCTTCTTGCTCAGCCCAAGTTTCTTCAGCAGGTTGACGTCCTGCGCGGAGATTTGGATCTCTCCCACTCGGCGTTTCCTAGATCTTGCGCCGCCATGGAGTCAGGAGTGTTGTGCCTGGTGAGCTTTGGGCCCGGTGGCATCAGCAGCGGCGTCGCGGAAAGTGCACCCGATAAATATGCATAGAAGCATGAAAAATAACAATATAGTGGTTAAGATGTTACAAAGGTGAACCTACAACCAAGTACAAGCACTTGGCTGTAGCCTCGGGGGCTACTCCCATCGGGAACGCTGTTCGCGTGCCCGATGAAATTTAATCGATGAGTATATTTCGAGTTATCAAAATAACTCTTCATATACTCCCATCGGGAAGATAAGTGATGGCGTGTAACTCACACGTTCGTTGGGAACCCCAAGAGGAAGGTATGATGCGCACAGTAGCAAGTTTTCCCTCAGAAAGAAACCAAGGTTTAATCGAACCAGTAGGAGCCAAGAAGCACGTTGAAGGTTGATGGTGGCGAAATGTGATGCGGCGCAACAACAGGGATTCCGGCGCCAACGTGGAACCTGCACAACACAACCCAAGTACTTTGTCCCAACGAAACAGTGAGGTTGTCAATCTCACCGGCTTGCTATAACAAAGGATTAAACGTATCGAGTGGAAGATGTTTGCAAAGAAAACAGTAAAACACAATTGCAGTAGATTGTATGCTATGTAAAGAATAGGACCGGGGTCCACAGTTCACTAGAGGTGTCTCTCCCATAAGATAAAAGCATGTTGGGTGAACAAATTACAGTCGGGCAATTAACAAATAGAGAAGGGCATAACAATGCATATACATGATATGATAAATATAGTGAGATTTAATTGGGCATTACGACAAAGTACATAGACCGCCATCCAACTGCATCTATGCCTAAAAAGTCCACCTTCAGGTTATCATCCGAACCCCATTCAGTATTAAGTTGCTAAGCAAGAGACAATTGCATTAAGTATGGTGCGTAATGTAATCGACAACTACATCCTTAGACATAGAATCAATGTTTTATCCCTAGTGGCAACACATCACAACCTTAGAACTTTCTGTCACTGTCCCAGGTGTCAATGAAGGCATGAACCCACTATCGAGCATAAATACTCCCTCTTGGAGTTAAGAGCAAAAACTTGGCCAGAGCCTCTACTAATAACGGAGAGCATGCAAGATCATAAACAACACATAAACAATAGATTGATAATCACCATAACATAGTATTCTCTATCCATCGGATCCCGACAAACACAACATATAGTATTACAGATAGATGATCTTGATCATGTTAGGCAGCTCACAAGATCCAACAATGAAGCACAACAAGGAGAAGACGACCATCTAGCTACTGCTATGGACCCATGGTCCAGGGGTGAACTACTCACTCATCACTCCGGAGGCGATCATGGCGATGAAGAGTCCTCCGGGAGATGAATCCCCTCTCCGGCAGGGTGCCGGAGGCGATCTCCTGAATCCCCGAGATGGGATTCGCGGCGGCGTCTCTGGAAGGTTTTCCGTATCGTGGCTCTCGGTGCGGGGGTTTCGCGACGGAGGCTTTAAGTAGGCGGAAGGGCAACGTGGGGGCCACACGAGGGCCCCACACCCTAGGTCGGCGCGGCCGGGCCTGGGCCGCGCCGCCCTATGGTGTCGGCGCCTCGTGGCCCCACTTCCTTCCCTCTTCGGTCTTCTGGAAGCTTCGTGCAAAAATAGGACCCTGGGCGAAGATTTCGTCCAATTCCGAGAATATTTCCTTACTAGGATTTCTGAAACCAAAAGCAGAAACAGCAACGGCTCTTCGGCATCTTGTTAATAGGTTAGTTCCAGAAAATGCATAAATATGACATATAATGTGCATAAAACATGTAGGTATCATCAATAAAGTAGCATGGAACATAAGAAATTATCGATACGTTGGAGACGTATCAGCATCCCAAGCTTAGTTCTGCTCGTCCCGAGCAGGTAAAACGATAACAAAGATAATTTCTGAAGTGACATGCCATCATAATCTTGATCATACTATTTGTAAACATATGTAATGAATGCAGCGATCAAAACAAAGGTAATGACATGAGTAAACAAGTGAATCATATGACAAAGACTTTTCATGAATAGTACTTCAAGACAAGCATCAATAAGTCTTGCATAAGAGTTAACTCATAAAGCAATAAATCAAAGTAAAGGTGTTGAAGCAACACATAGGAAGATTAAGTTTCAGCGGTTGCTTTCAACTTATAACATGTATATCTCATGGATATTGTCAACATAAAGTAATATAACAAGTGCAATATGCAAGTATGTAGGAATCAATGCACAGTTCACACAAGTGTTTGCTTCTTAAGGTGGAAGGAGATAGGTAAACTGACTCAACAATAAAAGTAAAAGAATGGTCCTTCAAAGAGGAAAGCATCGATTGCTGTATTTGTGCTAGAGCTTTTATTTTGAAAACATGAAACAATTTTGTCAACGGTAGTAATAAAGCATATGAGTTATGTAAATTATATCTTACAAGTTGCAAGCCTCATGCATAGTATACTAATAGTGTCCGCACCTCGTCCTACTTAGCTTGGACTACCGGATCTTTGCATGCCATGTTTCAACCAAGTGTCACAAAGGGGTACCTCCATGCCGCCTGTACAAAGGTCTAAGGAGAATGCTCGCATTTTGGATTTCTCGCTTTTGATTATTCTCAACTTAGACATCCATACCGGGACAACATGGACAACAGATAATGGACTCCTCTTAAATGCATAAGCATGCAGCAATGATTTTATTCTCATATGAGATTGAGGATATATGTCCAAAACTGAAACTTCCACCATGATTCATGGCTTTAGTTAGCGGCCCAATGTTCTTCTCTAACAATTTTGCATGCTCCAACCACTAAAATGATAGATCCTTCAGACAAGACGGACATGCATAGCAACTCACATGATATTCAACAATAGTTGATGGCGTTCCCCAGAAGCATGGTTATCGCACAACAAGCAACTTAATAAAATATAAAGTGCATAAGTACATATTCAATACTACGATAGTTTTTAAGGCTATTTTGTCCCATGAGCTATATATTGCAAAGGTGAATGATGGAATTTTAAAGGTAGCACTCAAGCAATTTACTTTGGAATGGCGGAGAAATACCATGTAGTAGGTAGGTATGGTGGACACAAATGGCATAGTAATTGGCTCAAGGATTTTGGATGCATGAGAAGTATTCCCTCTCGATACAAGGTTTAGGCTAGCAAGGTTATTTAAAGCAAACTCAAGGATGAACCGGTGCAGCAAAACTCACATAAAAGACATATTGTAATCATTATAAGACTCTACACCGTCTTCCTTGTTGTTCAAAACTCAATACTAGATATTATCTAGACCTTAGAGAGACCAAATATGCAAATCAAATTTTAGCAAGCTCTACGTATTTCTTCATTAATGGGTGCAAAGCATATGATGCAAGAGCTTAAACATGAGCACAACAATTGCCAAGTATCACATTATCCAAAACATTTTAGAATTACTACATGTAGCATTTTCCAATTCCAACCATATAACAATTTAACGAAGAAGAAACTTCGCCTTGAACATTATGAGTAAAGCCTAAGGACATATTTGTCCATATGCAACAGCGTGTCTCTCTCCCACAAAGTGAATGCTAGGATCCATTTTATTCAAACAAAAACAAAAACAAAAACAAACCGACGCTCCAAGTAAAGAACACAAGATGTGATTGAATAAAAATATAGTTTCAGGGGAGGAACCTGATGATTTTGTCGATGAAGAAGGGGATGCCTTGGGCATCCCCAAGCTTAGACGCTTGAGTCTTCTTAGAATATGCAGGGGTGAACCACGGGGGCATCCCCAAGCTTAGAGCTTTCACTCCTCTTGATCATAGTATATCATTCTCCTCTCTTGACCCTTGAAAACTTCCTTCACACCAAACTTCAAGCAAACTCATTAGAGGGTTAGTGCACAATTAATAATTCACACATTCAGAGGTGACACAATCATTCTTTACACTTCTGGACATTGCATAAAGCTACTGGACATTAATGGATCAAAGAAATGAATCCAACATAGCAAAAGAGACAATGCGAAATAAAAGGCAGAATCTGTCAAAAACAGAACAGTCCGTAAAGACGAATTTAAAGCTGACACCAGACTTGCTCAAATGGAAAAACTCAAAACTAATGAAAGTTACGTACATATCTGAGGATCACGCTCGTAAATTGGCAGATTTTTCGAATTTTCTACAGAGAACTGTGCCCAGATTCGTGACAGACAGCAATGCTGTTTCTGCGCAGCGATCCCAAATATAACATCAACTTCGACATAGAAACTTTACTTGGCATAAAAACATGATAAGGAGAGGTTGCTACAGTAGTAAACAACTTCCAAGACTTAAATCTATACCTAATAATAAAGGAGCTAAGGTTTCTGCCAAAAAGTTTCGTCAACGCTTTTTTTTGGACCGTTTTACCCTCCCACCAAATCCCTTAATACTACCGCTGCCATATACCGGTTCGTTTTCCTTTTTTTCCAACCAACCGAACGAAAGAACGCCCGCGCCGTCAGCGTCGAGGCGGACGCTCCAGCGCGCGCGGCGCGTCGGCGTGCGAGCGCCAGCGTCCGCGGCGCGCTCCGACGGCCCGCATCCGCGCCGGCGTCGGTGCGCCCGCACGCCGCACCGCCGCGAGACATGGGCGCAACTTCCTCCGCCCGCACATCCCGCGCCCCGCGCATTCCGCCGCCGCACGCGCGCCTCCGGCGTCGGCCAGCCTCGGCCAGGTCCCCACCGTGAGAAACACCTCTGCGCCCCTCTGGCCGCCTGGCCGCCGCCGCGAGCAATCGTTCCGCCCGCATCTCCCGCCGCCGCCGCCAGCACACCTCTGCGCGTCTCCCGCCGCCGGGAAGGCCCTCGAAGACCTCCGTCGTACGGGACCCTGCCGCCGCGCGGCGTCAGCCGCGTCACGCCCGAGCTCAGACCTCCATGGCTAGGATGCGGCGCACTTCGATCCCCTTTTCTCGCGTTGAAGGAAGAAGAAATGTGGCAGCTTCGTCTCGAACGTGGATCGAATGTGTGGGCCTGAAAGTCCGAACGTCGTGTGGGCCGGACGGCCTGGTATTTTCATTATAGATACGCAACTGCACGAACGGAAACAATCTTTCTTTATGGGCTGCGAGACAGGTAAATAGCCTTTTGGATTAAACTCAAGACCGCCCAGGGCCATGGGAGATACGGTGCACTTGAGTGGACGCATTAACAAAAATAGTCCCACCTCGCTCCTTTGTACTGCATCCTACCGGTTCATATACGTTCCACAGTTCCGTAGAAACAAGCAGCAATACAATGGGAAAGAGCCACGGGATTGTTGGCCACAATTGAAAGGGAAGAAGATGGATGACGGAAGAACTGCATGATGCACAATTGAAAGGGAAGAAGATGGATGACGGAAGTTCTGTCGCCTACGAACTTTTTCTTCAAGATGAAATTTCATCGAGATGGGGTAAGAGGAGTTGCGGCCAAAGGTCGGTGCCACTGTGTCCGTGCGATCCAACTAATATTTTTGATTGGAGCTTCACCTAAAGTAATCCTGGTCCAGCTCATGGGTCTGCCTTATATCTTTAAGTTTGTTCTTCTTTATATGCGGTCATCTTACATACTTCATAATTTAGGCAAAAGTGATGCAATTTAGTTTGTTCTGGCATATTGATAAATAATTATTTTTTGTTTTCTATTTTTGAAGTGAACATATTTCGTTCATCCGCAGCAACGCGCGGGCATTGTCCTAGTATAAAACAAAGTACTGTAGTAAGAACATGGGTTGTCTCCCATAAGCGTTTTTCTTTAACGCCTTTCAGCTAGGCGCAGAAAGTGCAAATCAAGTAACATCGAGAGTAGAAGCATCAACATCATAACTTGTTCTAATAATAGAATCAAAAGGCAACTTCATCCTCTTTCTAGGGAAGTGTTCCATACCTTTCTTGAGAGGAAATTGATATTTAATATTACCTTCCCTCATATCAATAACAGCACCAACGGTTCGAAGAAAAGGTCTTCCCAACACAATAGGACAAGATGCATTGCATTCGATATCCAAGACAACAAAATCAACGGGGACAAGGTTATTGTTAACCGTAATATGCACATTATCAATCCTCCCCAAAGGTTTCTTTTTAACATTATCGGCAAGATTAACATCCAAATAACAATTCTTCAATGGTGGCAAGTCAAGCATATCATAAATCTTTTTAGGCATAACAGAAATACTTGCACCAAGATCACATAAAGCATTACATTCAAAGTCATTGAATTTCATTTTAATGATGGGCTCCCAACCATCTTCTAACTTTCTAGGAATAGAAGTTTCAAGTTTTAGTTTCTCTTCTCTAGCTTTTATGAGAGCATTTGTAATATGTTTTGTAAAGGCTAAATTTATAGCACTAGCATTAGGACTTTTAGCAAGTTTTTGTAAGAACTTTATAACTTCAGGATGTGGCAATCATCAAAATCTAAATCATTATGAGCTACAGCAATGGGATCATTGTTCCCAAGGTTGGAAAAAATTTCAGCAGTTTTATCACAAGCAGTTTCAGCAGTTTTAGCAATTTCAGGCAGTTTTGTACGCTTTGCACTAGGAGTAGAAACATTGCCAACACCAATTATTTTACCATTGATAGTAGGAGGTGCAGCAACATGTGAAGAATTAGCATTACTAATGGTGGTAATAGTCCAAACTTTAGCTACATTATTCTCTTTAGCTAGTTTTTCATTTTCTTCTCTATCCCACCTAGCACGCAATTCAGCCATTAATCTTATATTCTCATTAATTCTAACTTGGATGGCATTTGCTGTAGTAGTAATCTTATTATCAATATCATTATTAGGCATAACTTTCAATTTTAAAATATTAACATCAGAGGCAAGCCTATCAACTCTAGAAGCAATAGTATCAATTTTATCTAGCTTTTCCTCAACAGATTTGTTAAAAGCAGTTTGTGTACTAATAAATTCTTTAAGCATAGCTTCAAGACCAGAGGGTACACTCCTATTATTATTGTAAGAATTCCCATAAGAATTACCATAACCGTTACCATTAGCAGAAGGATATGGCCTATAATTATTACCAGAGTTGTTCCTATAAGCATTGTTGTTGAAATTATTATTTTTAATGAAATTCACATCAACATTTTCTTCTTGAGCAACCAATGAAGCTAAAGGAACATTATTTGGATCAACATTAGATCTACCATTCACAAGCATAGACATAATCACATCAATCTTATCACTCAAGGAAGAGGTTTCTTCAACAGAATTTACCTTCTTACCTTGTGGAGCTCTTTCCGTGTGCCATTCAGAGTAATTTATCATCATATCATCAAGAAGTTTTGTAGCCGCCCCCAATGTGATGGACATAAAGGTACCTCCAGCAGCTGAATCCAATAAATTCCGCGAAGAAAAATTTAGTCCTGCATAGAAGGTTTGGATGATCATCCAAGTAGTCAGTCCATGGGTTGGGCAATTCTTTACCAAAGTTTTCATTCTCTCCCATGCTTGAGCAACATGTTCAGTATCTAATTGCTTAAAATTCATTATGCTAATTCTCAAAGATATAATTTTAGCGGGAGGATAATATCTACCAATAAAAGCATCCTTGCATTTAGTCCATGAATCAATACTATTCTTAGGCAAAGATAGCAACCAATCTTTAGCTCTTCCTCTTAATGAGAAAGGAAACACTTTCAATTTAATAATATCACCATCTACGTCCTTATACTTTTGCATTTCACAAAGTTCAACAAAATTATTGAGATGGGCAGCAGCATCATCAGAACTAACACCAGAAAATTGATCTCTCATGACAAGATTCAGTAAAGCAGGTTTAATTTCAAAGAATTCTGCTGTAGTAGCAGGTGGAGCAATAGGTGTGCATAGGAAATCATTATTATTTGCATTTGTGAAGTCACACAACTTAGTATTTTCAGGAGTATTCATTTTAGCAATGGTAAATAAAACAAACTAGATAAAGTAAATGCAAGTAACTAATTTTTTTGTGTATTTGATATAGTGAGCAAGACAGTAAATAAAGTAAAACTAGCAACTAATTTTTTTGTATTTTAATTTAGTGCAGCAAACAAAGTAGTAAATAAAATAAAGCAAGACAAAAACAAAGTAAAGAGATTGAGAAGTGGAGACTCCCCTTGCAGCGTGTCTTGATCTCCCCGGCAACGGCGCCAGAAAAAGAGCTTGATGGCGTGTAACTCACACGTTCGTTGGGAACCCCAAGAGGAAGGTATGATGCGCACAGTAGCAAGTTTTCCCTCAGAAAGAAACCAAGGTTTAATCGAACCAGTAGGAGCCAAGAAGCACGTTGAAGGTTGATGGTGGCGAAATGTGATGCGGCGCAACAACAGGGATTCCGGCGCCAACGTGGAACCTGCACAACACAACCCAAGTACTTTGTCCCAACGAAACAGTGAGGTTGTCAATCTCACCGGCTTGCTGTAACAAAGGATTAAACGTATCGAGTGGAAGATGTTTGCAAAGAAAACAGTAAAACACAATTGCAGTAGATTGTATGCTATGTAAAGAATAGGACCGGGGTCCACAGTTCACTAGAGGTGTCTCTCCCATAAGATAAAAGCATGTTGGGTGAACAAATTACAGTCGGGCAATTAACAAATAGAGAAGGGCATAACAATGCATATACATGATATGATAAATATAGTGAGATTTAATTGGGCATTACGACAAAGTACATAGACCGCCATCCAACTGCATCTATGCCTAAAAAGTCCACCTTCAGGTTATCATCCGAACCCCATTCAATATTAAGTTGCTAAGCAACAGACAATTGCATTAAGTATGGTGCGTAATGTAATCGACAACTACATCCTTAGACATAAAATCAATGTTTTATCCCTAGTGGCAACAGCACATCACAACCTTAGAACTTTCTGTCACTGTCCCGGTGTCAATGAAGGCATGAACCCACTATCGAGCATAAATACTCCCTCTTGGAGTTAAGAGCAAAAATTTGCCAGAGCCTCTACTAATAACGGAGAGCATGCAAGATCATAAACAACACATAAACAATAGATTGATAATCACCATAACATAGTATTCTCTATCCATCGGATCCCGACAAACACAACATATAGTATTACAGATAGATGATCTTGATCATGTTAGGCAGCTCACAAGATCCAACAATGAAGCACAACAAGGAGAAGACGACCATCTAGCTACTGCTATGGACCCATGGTCCAGGGGTGAACTACTCACTCATCACTCCGGAGGCGATCATGGCGATGAAGAGTCCTCCGGGAGATGAATCCCCTCTCCGGCAGGGTGCCGAAGGCGATCTCCGAATCCCCGAGATGGGATTCGCGGCGGCGGCGTCTCTGGAAGGTTTTCCGTATCGTGGCTCTCGGTACTGGGGGTTTCGCGACGGAGGCTTTAAGTAGGCGGAAGGGCAACGTGGGGGGCCACACGAGGGCCCCACACCCTAGGTCGGTGCGGCCAGGGCCTGGGCCGCGCCGCCCTATGGTGTCGGCGCCTCGTGGCCCCACTTCCTTCCCTCTTCGGTCTTCTGGAAGCTTCGTGCAAAAATAGGACCCTGGGCGAAGATTTCGTCCAATTCCGAGAATATTTCCTTACTAGGATTTCTGAAACCAAAAACAGCAGAAAACAGCAACTGGCTCTTCGGCATCTTGTTAATAGGTTAGTTCCAGAAAATGCATAAATATGACATATAATGTGCATAAAACATGTAGGTATCATCAATAAAGTAGCATGGAACATAAGAAATTATCGATACGTTGGAGACGTATCATAAGTTAAAAGCAATATAAGTCATCCGTTGACTCGAATAAATGTGCTATTCCAACAGCCGAAAAAAGCACTCGACAATATATTCTCAGAGTGCCTAAGTCGCAAAATAATCTCTGAATGCCGCAAAACTCAGCGAAGGTAAGTCCCCGGGATCCGTCCTGTGCGGCTTAGCACCGCCTCTGACGGCGCTTTGCTACTTTTTCCGTGTCAACAGATGCGAAGAAAAATACTAACGAACGTGTTAGGTACCCGATAAACTATAACTGGGATTCGGCATCTGGTAAGACCTTAAGCGGCACATGTCGAATTTACACCAGTATCCGAGATCATGTCCGGGACGTGATCTTGAAGTAGGTTTTGGTGGATTGCTACGAAAGCGATTAGCAGATTGATACGTCTCCAACGTATCTATAATTTCTGATGTTCCATGCTTGTTTTATGACAATACCTACATGTTTTGTTCACACTTTATATCGTTTTGATGCATTTTCCGGAACTAACCTATTGACGAGATGCCGAAGTGCCGTTCCTGTTTGTTGTTTTTGGTTTCAGTCCTAGTAAGGAAATATTCTCGGAATTGGACGAAATCAACGCCCGACATCTTAGAATTTCATGAAGCTTCCGAACACCCGAGAGGAACCAGGAGGGGGCCACGGGGCCCCACACAATAAGGCGCGCGCGAGAGGGCGCCGGCCTACTGTGTGGGGCCCCCGTAGCCCTTCCGACTCCGCCTCTTCGCCTATTTAAGCCTCCCTGACCTAAAACCTCGGGACGGAAAAACCACGATACGAGAAAAGTTCCAGAGCCGCCGCCATCGCGAAGCCAAGATCTGGGGGACAGGAGTCTCTGTTCCGGCACGCCGCCGGGCCCCCGGAAGGCTTCTCCATCGACATCACCGCCATCTTCATCAACGCTGCTGTCTCATGAGGAGGGAGTAGTTCTCCCCCGAGGCTAAGGGCTGTACCGGTAGCTATGTGGTTAATCTCTCTCTCTGTACTCCAATACAATGATCTCGTGAATTGCTTTGCATGATTGAGATCTATATGATGAGCTTTGTATCGCTACTAGTCTATGTGCTACTCATGTGATGTTATTAAAGTAGTATATTCCTCCTGCATGGTGTAAAGGTGCCAGTGTGTGCATCATGTGGTTCTTGTCGTAGGCTATGATCATGATCTCTTGTAGGTTGTGGAGTTAATTATCATTATGATAGTATTGATGTGATCTATTCCTCCTTTCATAGTGTAATGTGGACAGTGTGTATGCTATGTTAGTTCTTGGTTTATTTTGCAAAGATCTATTATGCTCTAAGGTTACTTAAATATAAATGCCGAATGTTGTGGTGCTTGTTAACTCCGGCTTGAGGGAGCTCTTGTAGCCCTACACAACGAATGGTGTTTATCATCCAACAAAAGAGTGTATGTAGCACAAATGAGAGAAGTTATTATTTATTATGCGATCAATGTTGAGAGTGTCCACTAGTGAAAGTATGATCCCTAGGCCTTGTTTCCAATACTGCAAACACCGCTTATTTACTGTTATGTTGCATGTTTACTCGCTGCCATATTTTATTCAGATTGCTATTACCACTCGTATACATCCATACTACTTGTACTTCTGTTGCCTGCCAAAGCCCACCGGCGAGCAGTGGTTAAGCAACACGAAGAGCTGGGAGGCTTCCAAGGCGGCAGCGGGCCCTGGTCCCTCGACGTCGTCCCGCAAATGCTCCGGCACACGACCTGGCGGCTGCAGGGCGTGCCACCTGACCTATACCTGGCCAGGAAGGTGTGGATTGCTTCGATTAGTTCCCTGCATGGAAGACACGTAAACATTAAATACGAGCCCTATCGGCTCTCAGGTTGCCCTGTGGATCGGCTCAAAGAGCCGATCGCCCCATGGTTCATGTTGGATTTTCAATGACATGGGGATCCTGCTTGATCACAACAAAGCTAAACCAATCTACAACAGTTTAGGGTTTTCACCGTATGATCGGAACATCCTACGCGTAGTTGAGCCTAATAGACACGAAAGATAACGGAAAACTAACCCTAAAAGAGGCCTAAAAACCAACATTACGTTAATTCCCGGAACATCCCTCTTAGGACTAGCAAACCATACCTAACGCACTACCGGATCGTTCAACCCGTTTGCAAGGCCTAACCATACGGATATTAAACTAATCCTTGATGAACAAGGAGCAACTATAACAGATCGGATCTACTAAGTAACGAACAAGCAAGATGCTGCCCTTACACCTAGATAGGTGTAAGGGCAGCTAGATGTTGAGGGACGGCATAGCTAAGCAGATATGCAAGAAAAGCATCTACGCAAGCCCCAAAACACCTATGGTAAATAGTGCTACTCGCCATCAACAACGCTTCAGTACGAGCAACACAAGGTAAACGAATAAACGTTGTGCTGCCTAGATCGCAAGATGCGATCTAGGCAGCATGATGCTTACCCGGGAGAAACCCTCGAAAGAAGGGGTGGCGATGCGCCTGATTTGTGTTTGTTGTGAACGTGATTGTCCTCCTTTTCCGATAACCCTAGATACATATTTATAGTCCAAGGGACTTTCTAATTTGGACGTGCACCTAACCGTGCACGAGTTAAACTCTATCTTTTAATCTAAACTACAATGCGATCTACTATATTACAGATACATAGGCAATTAAGCCCAAACTCTTCGTGCAAGGCCGCTTCAAAGATGCTCCACGTGTATATCCTTCAAGCCCATCTTCACTTACGGCCCATCTCCTGATTTGGCCAAAATCCGGTGATAACACATGCCCCCTAGTTTTGGCAATGATAATTTCAAAACCATCTGTTTTTCCTTCGAGGGGTCATGTCGTGGCAGAGAACCGTCGCAGTATTCTTCATCATGACGCCTTGCCTTCTCAACTTCTCTGCACGATTTGACGGTTTTGGCACCACATCCTCGAAAACTGCTTAAGCATTAAATCTCTGCTATATCCCCTTTTATTTAGCCACTTCTTGCAGTTCCCCTTCGCACTAGCACTCCAAAAGCCCTCCTCTGCCACCATGTCTTCTTCTTCTTCTTCCTCCTCATCGGGTCTTTCCACCCAATCCTCCCCCTTCCGCGAGCCGACACCGGAGTGGGACCCGCAGGAGGCCCACGCGGCCAACATCCGCCGCGCCATAGCCGACGGGGACGAGTCGAGCCATGACTCCTCCGTCTGGTCCGAAGATGACCAGTCCTTGACGGACGGGGAGAGCGACCTCCGCTTCCTCGCCATTGGGGAATCGGAGGAGGAGAGCGACGACGATCGCTTCTCCTGGGACGGTTTCTCCTCCGCCGAGGAGGTGAAGGAGGAAGAAGAGGAGGAGGACGACACCTCCTCTGATGAGCCGCCGGCCAAGCGCCTCTGTCCTTGGCCGGGCAACCTCAGCGACTTCGACAGCGACGACGACGACGCTGACGAAGAAGACGAGGACAATGAAGGTCCCGCCGGCGGTCGCTACAGCAGCGACGACGAGCCGGCCGGGAGCAGCGCCGACAGCGGCGATGGCGACGATGAGGGCAACAGCGGCCCCTAGATAGGATAGAGCTAGGAGTAGTAGATGGGGCAATGCACCCCCTAGTAATTTCTTTTGAGAGCAATCAGCTAAATTCCCCAATTTGACTTTGTCGATCTCTTCCATATTGATTTAGCCGATCCTCCCCTATCTTGATTTTGCCGATTGTCACTTTGGTCGATGCTCAATGAGCCGATGGCAATGCATCAGTTTTTTATAATGAATTGCAAGACAGATCAATCTAGTCGCCTCCTCAGATGGTAACTTGCAATCCTTGAAATTCAGATCCAAACTTCCAATCGAACAGGTCCAGCACACAGCCTTGAGACCCCTAGATCTTTGGACTTCAAAATCATCCGATCGTGATGTTTGTCCTGACGGCAAAACTCCTGGATTAATGCTTCCAGGAAAGCTTCTTAGCCCGTTGCTGACAACCTTGATGTTGAAGCTGATACTTCCGCAAAACAGGTGCCATTTGCTCACAACTTCCCTTGTGATGTTCTGTTTCTTTGCAGCAACAAACTGGTCTAGAGCCTAATCAATGATGATGGCTCCTTCTTCAAACTCCTCCCATCAACCCTGGTGGTCTTCTTCTGCAAGAGCTCGCCACCTTTCAACATGGTTACGATGCAGAGACAGCCGATTTCAACACCATCGGCTCTTCAGAACAAAGAATCTTCAGGGGCAGCTGCCCCCCGAGCCTCAGTCAAGGCGAGAATAATAGCAAAGAAGGTGGCTGCCAGGAAAACTTTGAAGGGCAAACACCCCTCTAGGCTTTAGTTATCCTATTAAGTCCAGTAATCCGCAATCCAGCTGATGGAGCTCCAACTTGGACACCTCCGGGTACACCATCATGTAGAGCTAGCCAGATATGTCACCATCGGCTTCCACAAAAAGGGTCAGCCCTTCACTCCCATCAAAACAAGATAGGAAAGCTTATGCACTAGGAGTCGATGTACCACGAGGGTTCAGCAGGACCAGCAAATCCCTTCTCTGAACCAAGAAGCTTCTCATGCCATGGCTCTTTAACTCCTCCTGGCTCAATTCTGCTGCTTAGATCAGTTCTCCATCCTTGACGATGACTCTGCAGTTGAAGCCCTGGCCAATCGTGAGGCCTGATCAAGTGGCAGCTTACACTCTGTAATTCTAGAGTCGATGTCCAAGCATCGGCTGTGCTGAATTTTTTGTATTTTCGATTTTTTATTAGCCGATCGATTTCATGAATCGGCTTCCCCTGGGTACATACTTCGTGGCCTTGTACCTTCTCCGTGTGTATGCCCCCCGAGCCGAATCCTTCAAGTGATTGAAGATATCGGCTTTTCAGCCAATTCAAGCTTGTCTCACAAATCACCATGTTAAAAACATGGCAACTAGCAAATGTGGTGAGACTGATTTTAGCCGATTGCTGGAATCGGCTTCCCTTGCAGTTGTTGATCCGACTATTTGCTGATAAATGTTGGCCATGGCTTATCCCCAGGACCAATTTCGATCTCTTCTAGTCCATCAGCTGCTGTAAACCCAAATCTCAGCCTTCCATTGCCTGCCAAATCGCTGATGAACACAGGCATAAGGTAGGTTGAGTCTAATTGTGGCCGATTGCTAGAATCGGCCTCCTTTTCCATTGCAATGTTGAACGTGGGTTTACAACTTCTTGGCTCCCTGCTATGACAACGTGGCCTGTTTGAAGTGAGATCCTTGTTTCCTATTTTTTGGGGCCGATCGCAGGGATCGGCCTCGCCACGTACGTCCATAGACTTGGATCTTGCTACTCTGTCAGGCCAGTGGATAAGACTAGCCTCACCCCGTTTTTTGTAGCTTCGATGCGCTCACAGTCGTCCAGATTGATTCCAGAGAGCGGCTCTTGGTCGTTTGCTTCCCAGATGTTCATGGCAGCCAAAGAGATATCGATCGAATCATCTGCATGAACAACCTCCACTTCATCTCCATCCCATTGTATGATGCACTGATGCATTGTGGATGGGATGCAGCAATTAGCATGGATCCAATCCCTTCCTAGCAGAACAGCATAAGTGCTCTTGCTGTCGACGATGAAGAAGGACGTGGGGATGGTCTTTCGGCCGACAGTTAAGTCCACGTTCAGAACACCCTTGGCTTCTGACGGTTGGCCGTTGAAGTCGCTTAGCGTGACGTTCGTCTTGATCAGATCTTCAGTAGAACGTCCCAAACGTCGTAACATGGAGTACGGCATTATGTTGACTGCTGCTCCCGTGTCAACCAGCATCTTGCTAATAGGCTGCCCATTGATATAACCCTTCAGGTATAGGGCCTTGAGATGCCTGTAGCTCTTTTCTTTTGGCTTCTCGAAGATAACTGGTCGTGGCCCGCAATCAAACTGCGCCACTGATACCTCTTCATCTCTCGGAGCACAAAACTCTGACGGGAGAACGAACACCATGTTCGTATCAGCCGATGTCCCTGCATCGGCTTTTGTCTGCTTGGGTCGCCACACTTTCTTTGGTGGGCGAGCCTCTGTCTCCAGCGTTTGCTGAATTTTCACGGCCAGATCGGGCCGTGCTTTCCTCAACGTGTACAGGTACTGCGCCTCGGCTTCTTCCAAGTTCCTTAGCCGCTGCACTCTGCGCTTTTGGGAGTGGCTGAGCCCATCAGGACACCACCTTGGTCGGTGATATCTATCTTCTTCTTCTGACTCGTCGAAGTCTTCATCTTGAGATGACTCAGCTCGTTTGTTCGAGGTGGGAGAGGTCCTAGTCGCTCGAACACTGAAACTTCATTTGTTCCCCTCCTCTTGTGTGCATTCTGGGCAGTTCTCGATTGTAGGCAATCGGCTCATTCCTGAGTCCCAGCAATGTTTGAAGAAAGGACAGTTCCAGTGCCTATCCACGTCCTCTCGCTCTCTTGACCTCCCTCTAGCGTGACGCTCATACCCTTCGTGTCGACGGTATTTCCTGTTGTCTGCATCAGACCGACGATATCTATCATCATCTTCGTCGTAGCGCCGACGTCGGTCGTACTGCTGCTCATACTTGTTGAGAAGATGTGCGGAGAGTGGGCGTTGATACCGGACGCTTATCACCTCTTTCTCAGTTAAATACCGTCTGTCATCATGTTGGGGCCGGTCGCGTGGATCGGCCTCCTTCTTATCCTTGCCACGAGAGTGACTACTCTCTGGCTTATCATCTCCATGGCGATCTGCAAGCCCTGCCATATTGATACCAAACGAGAAACCTGGCTCGCGTCCTATGCACTGGCTGAGATCGACCATGTTGACTTCCGGAAACGGCTGCGTGTCAACTCTCATGGCAAACTGACCGAAGAGTAATCGGCCTTGTTCTATTGCCATCTGAATCTGTCCGCGCAGGACTTTGCAGTCGTTGGTGGTATGGGTGAACGTGTGATGCCACTTGCAGTATGGCTTGCCGTTCATCTCTTGTGGCGTGGGGATTTTGTGACCTTCGGGTAACTTCAGCTGTTTCTCCTTCAGCAGCAAATCAAAAATCTGCTCCGTTTTGCTCAAATCGAAGTCGAACCCCTTTGCAGGCCCTGGTTGTTTCACCCACTTGCAGGACACGGGTTTTGCCCCCGAGTCCACTCAGCTACGGCGACCTCCTGATCTCCTTCGAAATCTTCATCTTCGTCTGTCTCGATCAGGGCGACGCGCTTGTATTTGTCCTGGTACAATTCTGGATGGCGTTGTTCATATGCGTCAACTTCTGAACCATGTGCGCCAGTGAACTGTACTCTGCTTGGAAGGTCAGATCTTTGAGCGGCGCTGATAATCCTGCTACCGCCAGCTCGACTGCTTCCTTCTCAGTTAGGCGAACCGAATAACATCGGTTCCTGACGGTCCTGAACCTCTGGATGTACTCAGATACCGTCTCTCCTCGTCTCTGCCGAACTTGGGTCAGATCGGCAAGGCTAGCTTCCGTGGTTTCTGAATGGTATTGTTCATGGAATTGCTCTTCCAGCTGCTTCCACGTCCGAACCGAGTTTGGTAGCAACGAGGTGTACCACCCAAAGGCTGGACCCGTGAGAGACTGCGAGAAGAACCTCACGCGTAGCTCATCCGAAGCTGAGACCATGCCCAACTGTGCCAAGTATCGGCTCACGTGCTCGATCGAGCTGGTTCCTTCTGATCCACTGAATTTTGTGAAGTCAGGGAGCCGATACTTAGGTGGCAGCGGGATCAGGTCGTAGTCGTTGGGATACGGCTTGGAATAGCCGATCATCCTCTTCTTCGGCAATATGCCGAACTTGTCTCTCATGATGGCGGTGATCTCATCCACCGTAGGAGCTGCAGAAGCCGATCGTTCATAACTTGTACTGGTGGCATATTTAGTTAGCCACGCCTGTTTCTCAGCATCCGCTCCAGAACTGCTTCCTGCTCCAGCGACTCCTCCTGCCGTGGCAGTCCTTCCTGCTGTAACCTGGGTCATCCAGTTGTTGCAGTCCGGCACGTATGTGCACACGTATCCATGTGGAACTTCCTTGGGCGGCTCATACAGGAATTGGTAGTCGCCTGGATCACCTCCCTCCTTGTAGACGACATACGCCGGTGAACCTTGTTGATGTGGAGCTGCAAACGTGTGGTGGTGGCCTTGTGTAGAGCGGTACCTCCCCTTGGTGAGTTCCTAGAGCAGGACCTGACGGAGAGTACTTGTGCTTCGTGACTTCTTGCACCACATTGAGCGCGACACGCTCCAGAGTATTCACCAAGCTCTCAGCATGCCGATGAAGAGAGTGAGCAACGGCATAGTTGACTTCCTGTCGCAGGGCTCTGGTACGTTCGTCCGAAGGGAGAGATAGATCTAGTCCATCTAGCGCGCCTTCGGGTTGGAACCCTTTGAACTTGATCCCGTGCGAACGGGTTTTCTCGAAAGCGCCGATGAGATCGGCTTCCAGGATGACCTTGAGCTCATCATATCTCTTCTTATGCTCAGGAGGCAGATCCTCATACTTGACTGGTTCTCCCGCAATCTGAGGTGCAGATGACGACATGGTTGTTGCGGAAGATTGTCCCGATGTCCCACCGGGCGTGCCAGAATGTGTTGCCTGCCAAAGCCCACCGGCGAGCAGTGGTTAAGCAACACGAAGAGCCGGGAGGCTTCCAAGGCGGCAGCGGGCCCTGGTCCCTCGACGTCGTCCCGCAAATGCTCCGGCACACGACCTGGCGGCTGCAAGGGCGTGCCACCTGACCTATACCTGGCCAGGTGTGGATTGCTTCGATTAGTTCCCTGCATGGCAGACACGTAAACATTAAATACGAGCCCTATCGGCTCTCAGGTTGCCTTGTGGATCGGCTCAAAGAGCCGATCGCCCCATGGTTCATGTTGGATTTTCAATGACATGGGGATCCTGCTTGATCACAACAAAGCTAAACCAATCTACGACAATTTAGGGTTTTCACCGTATGATCGGAACATCCTACGCGTAGTTGAGCCTAATAGACACGAAAGATAACGGAAAACTAACCCTAAAAGAGGCCTAAAAACCAACATTACGTTAATTCCCGGAACATCCCTCTTAGGACTAGCAAACCATACCTAACGCACTACCGGATCGTTCAACCCGTTTGCAAGGCCTAACCATACGGATATTAAACTAATCCTTGATGAACAAGGAGCAACTATAATAGATCGGATCTACTAAGTAACGAACAAGCAAGATGCTGCCCTTACACCTAGATAGGTGTAAGGGCAGCTAGATGTTGAGGGACGGCATAGCTAAGCAGATATATGCAAGAAAAGCATCTACGCTAGCCCCAAAACACCATGGTAAATAGTGCTACTCGCCATCAACAACGCTTCAGTACGAGCAACACAAGGTAAACGAATAAACGTTGTGCTGCCTAGATCGCAAGATGCGATCTAGGCAGCATGATGCTTACCCGGGAGAAACCCTCGAAAGAAGGGGTGGCGATGCGCCTGATTTGTGTTTGTTGTGAACGTGATTGTCCTCCTTTTCCGATAACCCTAGATACATATTTATAGTCCAAGGGACTTTCTAATTTGGACGTGCACCTAACCGTGCACGAGTTAAACTCTATCTTTTAATCTAAACTACAATGCGATCTACTATATTACAGATACATAGGCAATTAAGCCCAAACTCTTCGTGCAAGGCCGCTTCAAAGATGCTCCACGTGTATATCCTTCAAGCCCATCTTCACTTACGGCCCATCTCCTAATTTGGCCAAAATCCGGTGATAACTTCACTATCTCTTCGCCGAACTAGTGCACCTATACATCGACAAGTGTATTAGGTGTGTTGGGACACAAGAGACTTCTTGTATCGTGATTGCAGGGTTGCTTGAGAGGGATAACTTTGACCTCTTCCTCCCTGAGTTCGATAAACCTTGGGTGATCCACTTAAGAGAAAGCTTGCTGCTGTTCTACAAACCTCTGCTCTTGGAGGCCCAACACTGTCTACAGGAAAAGAAGCATGAGTAGACATCACTGATCTATTAGATGAACCAGCCCCAATTACCGATATCCCTGTACAATATATGAATCTTTCGAAAAGATTATTTGTCGAGTTGAAACTCATATGCAGATTGTACAGATGGAGATTTTCCCTGACTCTTCGATTCAAGCAAAATCTCGGGGGCTTGACATAGGCATCCCCAATGGGACCTGCGAAGAAGGTACCCGGGGTTTACTGAAGGCCCACGACCCGAAGATTTACAAAGCCCAGAAGCCCAATTGAGAGATAGTTTGGAAATATAGAATTGTATTAGGAATATTGACTTGTAACTATTGCGGGACGGGTCAGAAACCCTCTCGATCTCTGTAACTTGTGTATCACGAAACCCTCGGCTCCGCCTCCTATATAAGGGGGAGTCGAGGGACAAAGAGAGATTCATTGTTTTCCAGACAACTCTAGTTTTCATAGCAGTCGAGTACTTTCCGGCTGAAACCTTCGAGATCTACTTGCCCTCTACTTCCAACTAAACCCTAGTCTACAACTTGTAGGCATTGATAAGTTAATCCCTTATCAACATCTCTCTTATACTCCAGAAGAAAGAGAAAACTCCATGCAATCTTGTATTAAGAATTAACAGAGCATAGCCATAAGTACTTTGGCATGATGTTTTAATATAAAATATGATATCTTGGACAAACAAGATCATCACTACTGTCACGTGACGAACATAGCACATGCATTCACTTTATCCCTAGTGAGGTAGCAAAAGAAAGGCAAAGCCATAATAAATCATGAAAATATTTTTAATATCCAATCACTAAAACCATGCTACTCCATCTAATACACACATCACCCCACACATGCTCTTGCATAGATGTTGGATCAGAACAAATACTTAAGAACGGGTGATACGTCTCCAACGTATCGATAATTTCTTATGTTCCATGCTACTTTATTGATGGTACCTACATGTTTTATACACATTATATGTCATATTTATGCATTTTCTGGAACTAACCTATTAACAAGATGCCGAAGAGCCAGTTGTTTTCTGCTGTTTTTGGTTTCAGAAATCCTAGTAAGGAAATATTCTCGGAATTGGACGAAACTTTCGCCCAGGGTCCTATTTTTGCACGAAGCTTCCAGAAGACCGAAGAGATAACGAAGTGGGGCCACGAGGCAGCCAGGGGCTAGGCGGCGCGGCCCAAGCCCTGGCCGCGCCGACCTACCCCCTAGGCCCCTCGTGTGGCCCCCGCGTTGACCTTCCGCCTACTTAAAGCCTCCGTCGCGAAACCCCCAGTACCGAGAGCCACGATACGGAAAACCTTCCGAGACGCCGCCGCCGCGAATCCCATCTCGGGGATTCAGGAGATCGCCTCCGGCACCCTGCCGGAGAGGGGATTCATCTCCCGGAGGACTCTACGCCGCCATGGTCGCCTCCGGAGTGATGAGTGAGTAGTTCACCCTGGACCATGGGTCCATAGCAGTAGCTAGATGGTCGTCTTCTCCTTGTTGTGCTTCATTGTTGGATCTTGTGAGCTGCCTAACATGATCAAGATCATCTATATGTAATTCTATATGTTGTGTTTGTCGGGATCCGATGGATAGAGAGTACTATGATTATGGTGATTATCAATCTATTGTTTATGTGTTGTTTATGATCTTGCATGCTCTCCGTTATTAGTAGAGGCTCTGGCCAAGTTTGTACTCTTAACTCCAAGAGGAGTATTTATGCTCGATAGTGGGTTCATGCCTCCATTGAATCTGGGACAGTGACAGAAAGTTCTAAGGTTGTGGATGTGTTGTTGCCACTAGGGATAAAACATTGATTCTATGTCTAAGGATGTAGTTGTCGATTACATTACGCATCATACTTAATGCAATTGTCTGTTGCTTAGCAACTTAATACGGAGGGGTTCGGATGATAACTTGAAGGTGGACTTTTTAGGCATAGATGCAGTTGGATGGCGGTCTATGTACTTTGTCGTAATGCCCAATTAAATCTCACTATATTTATAATATCATGTATATGCATTGTTATGCCTTTCTCTATTTGTCAATTGCCCGTGTAATTTGTTCACCCAACATGCTTTTATCTTATGGGAGAGACGCCTCTAGTGAACTGTGGACCCCGGTCCTATTCTTTACATAGCATACAATCTACTGCAATTGTGTTTACTGTTTTCTTTGCAAACATCTTCCACTCGATACGTTTAATCCTTTGTTATAGCAAGCCGGTGAGATTGACAACCTCACTGTTTCGTTGGGGCAAAGTACTTTGGTTTTGTTGTGCAGATTCCACGTTGGCGCGGAATCCCTGGTGTTGCGCCGCATCACATTTCGCGACCATCAACCTTCAACGTGCTTCTTGGCTCCTACTGGTTCGATTAAGTAGCATAATGAATTTTAAGCAATTAGATACTGAACATGTTGCTCAAGCATGGGAGAGAATGAAAACTTTGGTAAAGAATTGCCCAACCCATGGACTGACTACTTGGATGATCATCCAAACCTTCTATGCAGGACTAAATTTTTCTTCGCGGAATTTATTGGATTCAGCTGCTGGAGGTACCTTTATGTCCATCACATTGGGGGAGGCTACAAAACTTCTTGATGATATGATGATAAATTACTCTGAATGGCACACGGAAAGAGCTCCACAAGGTAAGAAGGTAAATTCTGTTGAAGAAACCTCTTCCTTGAGTGATAAGATTGATGTGATTATGTCTATGCTTGTGAATGGTAGATCTAATGTTGATCCAAATAATGTTCCTTTAGCTTCATTGGTTGCTCAAGAAGAAAATGTTGATGTGAATTTCATTAAAAACAATAATTTCAACAACAATGCTTATAGGAACAACTCTGGTAATAACTATAGGCCATATCCTTCTGCTAATGGTAATGGTTATGGTAATTCTTATGGGAATTCTTACAATAATAATAGGAGTGTACCCTCTGGTCTTGAAGCCATGCTTAAAGAATTTATTAGTACACAAACTTCTTTTAACAAATCTGTTGAGGAAAAGCTTGATAAAATTGATACTATTGCTTCTAGAGTTGATAGGCTTGCCTCTGATGTTAATCTTTTAAATTTGAAAGTTATGCCTAATAATGATATTGATAATAAGATTACTACTACAGCAAATGCCATCCAAGTTAGAATTAATGAGAATATAAGATTAATGGCTGAATTGCGTGCTAGGTGGGATAGAGAAGAAAATGAAAAACTAGCTAAAGAGAATAATGTAGCTAAAGTTTGGACTATTACCACCACTAGTAATGCTAATTCTTCACATGTTGCTGCACCTCCTACTATCAATGGTAAAATAATTGGTGTTGGCAATGTTTCTACTCCTAGTGCAAAGCGAACAAAACTGCCTGAAATTGCTAAAACTGCTGAAACTGCTTGTGATAAAACTGCTGAAATTTTTTCCAACCTTGGGAACAATGATCCCATTGCTGTAGCTCATAATGATTTAGATTTTGATGATTGCCACATCTCTGAAGTTATAAAGTTCTTACAAAAACTTGCTAAAAGTCCTAATGCTAGTGCTATAAATTTAGCCTTTACCAAACATATTACAAATGCTCTCATAAAAGCTAGAGAAGAGAAACTAAAACTTGAAACTTCTATTCCTAGAAAGTTAGAAGATGGTTGGGAGCCCATCATTAAAATGAAATTCAATGACTTTGAATGTAATGCTTTATGTGATCTTGGTGCAAGTATTTCTGTTATGCCTAAAAAGATTTATGATATGCTTGACTTGCCACCATTGAAGAATTGTTATTTGGATGTTAATCTTGCCGATAATGTTAAAAAGAAACCTTTGGGGAGGATTGATAATGTGCATATTACGGTTAACAATAACCTTGTCCCCGTTGATTTTGTTGTCTTGGATATCGAATGCAATGCATCTTGTCCAATTGTGTTGGGAAGACCTTTTCTTCGAACCGTTGGTGCTGTTATTGATATGAGGGAAGGTAATATTAAATATCAATTTCCTCTCAAGAAAGGTATGGAACACTTCCCTAGAAAGAGAATGAAGTTGCCTTTTGATTCTATTATTAGAACAAGTTATGATGTTGATGCTTCTACTCTCGATGTTACTTGATTTGCACTTTCTGCGCCTAGCTGAAAGGCGTTAAAGAAAAGCGCTTATGGGAGACAACCCATGTTTTACCTACAGCAATTTTTGTTTTGTTGAGTCTTGGAAGTTGTTTACTACTGTAGCAACCTCTCCTTATCATGTTTTTGTGCCAAGTAAAGTTTCTATGTCAAAGTTGATGTTATATTTGGGATCGCTGCGCAGAAACAGCATTGCTGTCTGTCACGAATCTGGGCACAGTTCTCTGTAGAAAATTCGAAAAAATCTGCCAATTTACGAGCGTGATCCTCAGATATGTACGCAACTTTCATTAGTTTTGAGTTTTTCCATTTGAGCAAGTCTGGTGCCATCTTTAAATTCGTCTTTACGGACTGTTCTGTTTTTGACAGATTCTGCCTTTTATTTCGCATTGCCTCTTTTGCTATGTTGGATTTATTTCTTTGATCCATTAATGTCCAGTAGCATTATGCAATGTCCAGAAGTGAAAATAATGATTGTGTCACCTCTGAATATGTGAATTATTAATTGTGCACTAACCCTCTAATGAGTTTGCTTGAAGTTTGGTGTGAAGGAAGTTTTCAAGGGTCAAGAGAGGAGAATGATATACTATGATCAAGAGGAGTGAAAGCTCTAAGCTTGGGGATGCCCCCGTGGTTCACCCCTGCATATTTTAAGAAGACTCAAGCGTCTAAGCTTGGGGATGCCCAAGGCATCCCCTTCTTCATCGACAACATCATCAGGTTCCTCCCCTGAAACTATATTTTTATTCAGTCACATCTTGTGTTTTTTACTTGGAGCGTCGGTTTGTTTTCGTTTTTGTTTTTGTTTGAATAAAATGGATCCTAGCATTCACCTTGTGGGAGAGAGACACGCTCCGCTGTTGCATATGGACACATGTGTCCTTAGGCTTTACTCATAATGTTCAAGGCGAAGTTTCTTCTTCGTTAAATTGTTATATGGTTGGAATTGGAAAATGCTACATGTAGTAATTCTAAAATGTCTTGGATAATGTGATACTTGGCAATTGTTGTGCTCATGTTTAAGCTCTTGCATCATATGCTTTGCACCCATTAATGAAGAAATACATAGAGCTTGCTAAAATTTGATTTGCATATTTGGTCTCTCTAAAGTCTAGATAATATCTAGTATTGAGTTTTGAACAACAAGGAAGACGGTGTAGAGTCTTATAATGTTTACAATATGTCTTTTATGTGAGTTTTGCTGCACCTGTTCATCCTTGAGTTTGCTTCAAATAACCTTGCTAGCTTAAACCTTGTATCGAGAGGGAATACTTCTCATGCATCCAAAATCCTTGAGCCAACTACTATGCCATTTGTGTCCACCATACCTACCTACTACATGGTATTTCTCCGCCATTCCAAAGTAAATTGCTTGAGTGCTACCTTTAAAATTCCATCATTCACCTTTGCAATATATAGCTCATGGGACAAAATAGCCTTAAAAACTATCGTAGTATCGAATATGTACTTATGCACTTTATCTTTTATTAAGTTGCTTGTTGTGCGATAACCATGCTTCTGGGGAACGCCATCAACTATTGTTGAATATCATGTGAGTTGCTATGCATGTCCGTCTTGTCTGAAGGATCTATCATTTTAGTGGTTGGAGCATGCAAAATTGTTAGAGAAGAACATTGGGCCGCTAACTAAAGCCATGAATCATGGTGGAAGTTTCAGTTTGGACATATATCCTCAATCTCATATGAGAATAATAATCATTGCTACATGCTTATGCATTTAAGAGGAGTCCATTATCTGTTGTCCATGTTGTCCCGGTATGGATGTCTAAGTTGAGAATAATCAAAAGCGAGAAATCCGAAATGCGAGCATTCTCCTTAGACCTTTGTACAGGCGGCATGGAGGTACCCCTTTGTGACACTTGGTTGAAACATGGCATGCGAAGATCCGGTAGTCCAAGCTAAGTAGGACGAGGTGCGGACACTATTAGTATACTATGCATGAGGCTTGCAACTTGTAAGATATAATTTACATAACTCATATGCTTTATTACTACCGTTGACAAAATTGTTTCATGTTTTCAAAATAAAAGCTCTAGCACAAATACAGCAATCGATGCTTTCCTCTTTGAAGGACCATTCTTTTACTTTTATTGTTGAGTCAGTTTACCTATCTCCTTCCACCTAAGAAGCAAACACTTGTGTGAACTGTGCATTGATTCCTACATACTTGCATATTGCACTTGTTATATTACTTTATGTTGACAATATCCATGAGATATACATGTTATAAGTTGAAAGCAACCGCTGAAACTTAATCTTCCTTTGTGTTGCTTCAACACCTTTACTTTGATTTATTGCTTTATGAGTTAACTCTTATGCAAGACTTATTGATGCTTGTCTTGAAGTACTATTCATGAAAAGTCTTTGCTTTATGATTCAGTTGTTTACTCATGTCATTACCTTTGTTTTGATCGCTGCATTCATTACATATGTTTACAAATAGTATGATCAAGATTATGATGGCATGTCACTTCAGAAATTATCTTTGTTATCGTTTTACCTGCTCGGGACGAGCAGAACTAAGCTTGGGGATGCTGATACGTCTCCAACGTATCGATAATTTCTTATGTTCCATGCTACTTTATTGATGGTACCTACATGTTTTATACACATTATATGTCATATTTATGCATTTTCGGAACTAACCTATTAACAAGATGCCGAAGAGCCATTGCTTTTTCTGCTGTTTTTGGTTTCAGAAATCCTAGTAAGGAAATATTCTCGGAATTGGACGAAACTTTCGCCCAGGGTCCTATTTTTGCACGAAGCTTCCAGAAGACCGAAGAGATAACGAAGTGGGGCCACGAGGCAGCCAGGGGCTAGGGCGGCGCGGCCCAAGCCCTGGCCGCGCCGACCTACCCCCTAGGCCCCTCGTGTGGCCCCCGCGTTGACCTTCCGCCTACTTAAAGCCTCCGTCGCGAAACCCCCATACGGAAAACCTTCCAGAGACGCCGCCGCGAATCCCATCTCGGGGGATTCAGGAGATCGCCTCCGGCACCCTGCCGGAGAGGGGATTCATCTCCCGGAGGACTCTACGCCACCATGGTCGCCTCCGGAGTGATGAGTGAGTAGTTCACCCCTGGACCATGGGTCCATAGCAGTAGCTAGATGGTCGTCTTCTCCTTGTTGTGCTTCATTGTTGGATCTTGTGAGCTGCCTAACATGATCAAGATCATCTATATGTAATTCTATATGTTGTGTTTGTCGGGATCCGATGGATAGAGAGTACTATGATTATGGTGATTATCAATCTATTGTTTATGTGTTGTTTATGATCTTGCATGCTCTCCGTTATTAGTAGAGGCTCTGGCCAAGTTTGTACTCTTAACTCCAAGAGGGAGTATTTATGCTCGATAGTGGGTTCATGCCTCCATTGAATCTGGGACAGTGACAGAAAGTTCTAAGGTTGTGGATGTGCTGTTGCCACTAGGGATAAAACATTGATTCTATGTCTAAGGATGTAGTTGTCGATTACATTACGCACCATACTTAATGCAATTGTCTGTTGCTTAGCAACTTAATACTGGAGGGGGTTCGGATGATAACCTGAAGGTGGACTTTTTAGGCATAGATGCGGTTGGATGGCGGTCTATGTACTTTGTCGTAATGCCCAATTAAATCTCACTATATTTATCATATCATGTATATGCATTGTTATGCCTTTCTCTATTTGTCAATTGCCCGACTGTAATTTGTTCAACCAACATGCTTTTATCTTATGGGAGAGACGCCTCTAGTGAACTGTGGACCCCGGTCCTATTCTTTACATAGCATACAATCTACTGCAATTGTGTTTACTGTTTTCTTTGCAAACATCTTCCACTCGATACGTTTAATCCTTTGTTACAGCAAGCCGGTGAGATTGACAACCTCACTGTTTCGTTGAGGCAAAGTACTTTGGTTTTGTTGTGCAGATTCCACGTTGGCACAGGAATCCCTGGTGTTGCGACGCATCACATTTCGCGACCATCAACCTTCAACGTGCTTCTTGGCTCCTCCTGGTTCGATCAACCTTGGTTTCTTTCTGAGGGAAAACTTGCCACTGTGCGCATCATACCTTCCTCTTGGGGTTCCCAACGGACGTGTACATTTACGCGCATCAGGGGTACATAATATGCATCTATCAATATATCTTACACATAATATGATCAGGTCTCATAGCACAATATCATAGAATAAGGATCTGCCACATAGCTATTACAAATATGGCCATAATCATGTGAGGCAGCTCATATGACACTAAGAACTATGAAGAACATGAGAGAAATAGATCAAGCTACTACCACAAACCCTTAGTCCAGAGGTGGACTACTCTCCCTTGATCATGGTGATGATGGTGAAGACGCTGGAGAAGGTGGAGATCCCTCCGGCGATGATCCTAGCGGAGTTTCCCCCTCCAATCTTCTCTGTTGCAGCCTCCGTTTTCGTGTTTCTGTGTTTGTGCGGCCCTCTCCTCCCGAGAACTCTTCGGGGTCATATATATAGTGATTTTTAGATCAAAATACGTCGGTGGGCGAAAAGATCACGCGGTTTTGACAATCGACGAAAGAGCCTGGGTGGCGAGCCCAACCTTACTGGGCACGCCACCTATGCTCTTTCGGGCCTCATGCCTCTCCAGGTGTGGTTCCCGGGCCCAGGATGCTTCTCCCGGTGAAAAAATGACGCTCCAAAAATCTTAGGTCAATTTTCTATATGTCTCTGAAAGTGAAAAATACACAAAACAGGGTTTTCCTGTTCAGTAGAGTTATAAACCAAATAAAGGGGATCATTGGTAAATCCTTAATCAATGTAAAACATGGAATTATCGTCATATATGTTGCAAATATGTGGGAATTCAATATGATAAAGGACAAAGTTCATGTATGCATTTTACATGCATCAACATCCCCAAGCTTAACCTATGCTCGTCCCGAGCATGAAGGTGATAAAACTAACATGAACTTTGGAGTTTATAATATATAGCTTCTAAATAATCATGCAAAGTATCACAAGGTTCAGTCAATAAAGAATGACAATAAGTAATATGAACTCATCAAGTGATAACTCTTACATTCTACAAAGCATGCATAATAGTAAATAGCATTGTAAGAAACATGAATGATAAGTAATATGAATCATAAAGCATGCTTAGGAGAATCCTATAGAATTGTTGGAAGACTGTTTGTCCTCTCTTTTCAGGAATATTTCTTTTCATTCTTGAACACAAGAAAGTAAGTAGGGAATGTATGTGCTAAATCTCCAACAAAATAAAAAGCAGAGAGCATATAACATGGTTTTGAGCTATGCAATTCATGTCAACAATAATAATAAGGATGGGGTACCAAGTATCTCATGTATGAAGATATCTATGTGTCATGAGTTTGACCTCTTATGAGTAAGTGTTGCCTCATTTTCTTGAATGCTAAGGACTACACCTCTCGTTTCACAACTTCGGGTTACCAAGACCTTTCAACATACATGTTTCAACCAAGTATTGCAATGGGGTACCTTCATGCCGCATGTACAAAGGACCAAAGGAGATGTGTATCTCAACTATAGGCCATCCATACGGGGACAACATCAAAAATAGACGTTGCGCATCCTCTCTAACTCTCTCTCACTTTTTTCTCATATTCTTTTTTTCTTTCTTTTCTTTTCTTTTCTTTTCTTTTTCTCTCTTTTTCTTCACAACTCTTTTCTCTTTTTTTCACCCTTCCTATTGAGGATGCTCCTTTCTGAAAGTTTCACCATGATTAGGCATGGCTTCGGTTAGCGGCCCATTGCTCTTCTCTAACAATGTATGTCTACTTGCTTAAAATAACCTCCATTCATTCCACAAGAGATAGCCATCAACAAAACAAAATAAATGATGATCAACGCAGGGTGCAATACCCCAAAAGTGCAATGTTGAAAGACTTCCCCAGTAAACATGGTTACGGTCTAGCTCATTACTCATAATCAGTCAAACCAACAACATGCATAGTGGTATTTTCCTACCAAACCTTACTTTCTTATGAGCTTTAAATTACACAAAAAGGAAATTTTGAAAAGGTTGGAGGCAAAACACACACACATTATACTTGGAATAGCAAGTGCTATATAGGTAGGTATGATAGACATTGGATTTGAGTTGAGCTTGGAAACAAGTCTATGCTTGTGTAAGAATTCAAATCTTTTGGCTAGCAAGAGGTCTAAAAGCATGCAATAGTATCCATAGACTATTCATTCATCATCAAACAATGATACTTAAAATTAAACATCTATGTATACTAGCAGGAAGTAGCACTGAATAAGGCACATAACAAATCATCACTCAATAGAGCATGTGAAACTAGAAATACCATACACAAACTAAATTTTAGCTTTTAGGCATTCCTCATTTTCTTTTATAAGCATGCAACTTATTTTACTTTCAAAATTCAGAGATAAAGAGTTCGGTCCAGTAGCTCATCAATATGAATTCTAAATAATCAATATAACGGTCCATAAAAAACAAAACTAGACACAAATAAAATAAGGACGCTTCAAGTTTTTGCGAAAATTCTATGTTGCTAAAAAATAGAGTTTAGAGGTGCGCAAACCAGGATTTTGAATGATTCCAGTGGGGTGTAATGGTCATCCACAAGATTGTGATATTCATCATACTTGAATCATCTTAGTGTGATATTCCTTCATTCCCTGTGAAAAAACTTCAACACAAACTTTTCTGCCCATTCTTTTCTATGGGGTGATGTTAGAGGTACAAAGAAATCATGCTTGATGCTATTTTACTCAAGTATAAAATAATATATAAATTAACAGAGAGCTCATAATGTTCTAATCATTCTATTACATTAAAAATTCCAAGTAAAAATCATTTTGATACTCAAAAGAATGGATCTAACAAAGTAAGGCAATCTGTCCAGACTTTTTGCTGCAGCAAAACTGAATTTTTTGCACGACTTCAGCACCTAAGAAAATTTATCCAATTTACGTGCATATAGAGGATGAAAATTTAAAGGATTTTATCAAGATTTTAGGAGATACCAAAAATATACAAAAATCATGCACTAAAAATTGCAGCGCAGAAATCACAACTCCATATTATGTTTGCAACTTTAAACATCCAAATGGGTAAATACTTGATACGTTATTTCAAAATAATAGAGTAAACTAAAATAAAACTAACATACTACAACAAGCATGCAAAATAAAAACCAAATATAAAAACATCTCGGGTTGCCTCCCGTAAAGCGCTTTCTTTATAGCCATATAGCTAGGCTTACTTACTTGATTGTAGGAGTAATGATCTTGTAGGAGTGATACTTATTAATTATCTTCTTCTCATCATTAGAAATAATATATGACAACAAGATACCAGGTTCCTATGGTTTTATCATACCAATAAATATATTTAACACTTTAAAGCACATTAGCACACAACATGAAATATGCAACAAGTATTAACGAAGTATAACTTTCTTCCTATGCATTGGTATTTTATATATGATTGAATCACAAAAGAGTATGCCAAAGCATATATATAGTAGATAAATGCATTTTATAATTATCATTAGTATATAGAGGGTGCATATCCTCCTCTTTCCATAATAATTGCACTTACTTGAAGAAAAATTAATAGTGTAACTATTTGAATCATGAATCTTAGAGAATTATGGCATATAAAGAGGATCATTAAATTTATTTAGGGATTCATGATCATGCTTTCCCCTTTCAAAATAATTATTAGTACACTTCTAATCATGACATCATGGCTACAAAACTATTTCTCATATGTGTAAAATAGTTGCAAACCATACAAGTATTTCTCAACATAAGCATATTTCTCCTCTATTGTGTAATAGGAGATTCTAATAATAACATGGGACTCTCATGTATGAGAGCATTATCACAAGGAGCAAGTTTATCATTTTTGGAATTATCAAGTAAAAATAGGCCATCATCTAGAGCACAATCAGTTTTGGAATTATTATCACATGTGGGTGATGAAGGTGTAAGATCCCACTCTTCCCCAAGCTTAGCTGGAACTATGGCTTCTTCATTTTCTTCTTCATGTAATAAGCTAGTGTCTTCTTGAGTTATGAGATTCCTCTTATTATATTCAAGAACATAGATATTATCAGAAAAATCGTCTATGCAATGATTTAGGATAATAGAGACCACAAAAGCACAATCATGAGTCACACCACTAATTTCATAGACCTCATCAAGGAAAGTTTTTAATTCAAAGGCTGCCATAAAGCTCACAAATTGTTCTACTTCTTCCATCAAATGAACATAACTATAAGTATGATATGAGGCAATTGAATTTGGTTCATGGGATTTACATTGGAAGTCAAAATGTTCACCATAACAAAATTTACAAGACCTTTCATAATGTGCAAGTAACCGAGTAGCATCTTTATTTAGAAGTCTTATGAAACTTTTTAGGCATTTTCCTTCAAATGATTCTCTGTATTTCAAAATTTCATAGCATTTTTAGATTCCTCTTTCAAAGTGAACTTTTTATCTTGACTAGTAGCCATACCATGAATATTTTTGAAAATTTCCATTTTTATGGGTTTTTTGAATTTTTATGAAAAAGAACTAACAAGCAAAAACTAAAAGAAAGCAAACAAAGATTTAAAAAAAGACAAATAAAATAAGATGCAAAATCTAAAAGAGATAAGAGAGCTCACAGTGGTGTTACCTCCCAAGCTTTGGTGAGACGCAATTGTAAGAAGATTCTTGTAGGGAATACCTCTCACGCAGCAACCACTATGATGTAACTCCTTTCAGCTCTCCGGCAATGGTGCCATAAAATACTCTTGATGACGGTGATGTCTACGGGTGCTTCTATTCTTGTAGACAGTGTTGGGCCTCCAAGAGCAGAGGTTTGTAGAACAACAGCAAGTTTCCCTTAAGTGGATTACCCAAGGTTTATCGAACTCGGGGAGGAAGAGGTCAAAGATATCCCTCTCATGCAACCCTGCAACCACAAAGCAAGAAGTCTCTTGTGTCCCCAACACACCTAATAGGTGCACTAGTTCGCGAAGAGATAGTGAAATACAAGTGGTATGAATGAATATGAGCAGTAGTACGGCGCCAGAAAATAGCTTGCTGGCATGCAGTTGATGGTAGTAATATTGTAGGAAGTAAACAAGCAGTAGTAACGCGGTAGTAACGGTAAAACGAGCAGCGACGATAGCGATATTTAGGAACAAGGCCTAGGGATTAGACTTTCACTAGTGGACACTCTCAACATTGATCACATAACAGAATAGATAAATGCATACTCTACACTCTCTTGTTGGATGATGAACACATTGCGTAGGATTACACGAACCCTCAATGCCGGAGTTAACAAGCTCCACAATTCAATGTTCATATTTAAGTAACCTTAGAGTGTAAGATAGATCAATACGACTAAACCAAGTACTAACGTAGCATGCACACTGTCACCTTCATGCTTATGTAGGAGGAATAATACACATCAATACTATCATAGCAATAGTTAACTTCGCAATCTACAAGAGATCATGATCATAGCATAAACCAAGTACTAACACGGATGCACACACTGTCACCATTACATCGTGCATGAGGAATAAAACTACTTTAATAACATTGCTAGAGTAGCACATAGATAAATTGTGATACAAAATACATTGCAATCATAAAGAGATATAAATAAGCACTTCACTATGCCATTCATAACAGTGAATAAGTATTCTGTGAAATATAGCATAAGAGACCCACACGGTGCACACACTGTCACCTTTACACACGTGGGACAAGGAGTTGATACGCGTAGATGCACACGTCCGTTGGGAACCCCAAGTGGAAGGTATGATGCGTATAGAAGCAAGTTTCCCTCAGTATGAAACCAAGGTTTAATCGAACCAGTAGGAGCCAAGAAGCACGTTGAAGTTTGATGGTCGCGAAATGTGATGCGGCGTGATGTCTACGTTCCCCCTCCTTTCCTGTAGACAGTGTTGGGCCTCCAAGTGCAGAGGTTTGTAGAACAGCAGCAAGTTTTCCCTTAAGTGGATCACCCAAGGTTTATCGAACTTAGGGAGGAAGAGGTCAAAGATATCCCTCTCATGCAACCCTGCAACCACAAAGCAAGAAGTCTCTTGTGTCCCCAACACACCAAATAGGTGCACTAGTTCGGCGAAGAGATAGTGAAATACGGTGGTATGAATATATATGAGCAGTAGCAACGGTGCCAGAAAATAGCTTGCTGGCGTGTAGTTGATGGTGGTAGTATTGCAGCAGTAGTAACACAGTAAAACAGTAAACAAGCAGTAGTAACTCAGCAGTATTTAGGAACAAGGCCTAGGGATTACACTTTCACTAGTGGACACTCTCAACATTGATCACATAACAGAATAGATAAATGCATACTCTACACTTTTGTTGGATGATGAACACATTGCGTAGGATTACACGAACCCTCAATGCCGGAGTTAACAAGCTCCACAATAATGCTCATGTTTAAGTAACCTTAAGTGTAAGATAGATCAAAACGACTAAACCAAGTACTAGCATAGCATGCACACTGTCACCTTCATGCATATGTAGGAGGAATAGATCACATCAATATTATCATAGCAATAGTTAACTTCGCAATCTACAAGAGATCATGATCATAGCATAAACCAAGTACTAACACGGTGCACGCACTGTCACCTTTGCACACATGCAGGAGGAATAAAACTACTTTAATAACACATCACTAGAGTAGCACATAGATAAATTGTGATACGATGCACATTGCAATCATAAAGAGATATAAATAAGCACTTCACTACGCTCTTCAACAGTGAATAAGTACTTCGTGAAATATAGCCTAAGAGACCCACACGGTGCACACACTGTCACCTTTACACACGTGGGACAAGGAGTCTCCGGAGATCACATAAGTAAAACCCACTTGACTAGCATAATGACATCTAGATTACAAGCATCATCATATGAATCTCAATCATGTAAGGCAGCTCATGAGATTATTGTATTGAACTACATAGGAGAGAGATGAACCACATAGCTACCGGTACAGCCCCGAGCCTCGATGGAGAACTACTCCCTCCTCATGGGAGCAGCAGCGGTGATGAAGATGGCGGTGGAGATGGCAGCGGTGTCGATGGAGAAGCCTTCCCACTTCCCCGCTCCGGCGGGTGCCGGAACAGGAGACTCCTGTCCCCCAGGATCTTGGCTTCGCGATGACGGCGGCTCTGGAACTTTTCTCGTATCGTGGCTTCCTCTTGGGTTTCGCGACGGAGGCTTTAAGTAGGCGGAGGGTCAGCGAGGGGCACGAGGGGCCCAGAGGCTAGGCTGGGTCGCGGCCAGGGCTGGGCGCGCGGCCACCCTCGGCCGCCTCGTGGCCCCACTTCGTTATCTCTTCGGTCTTCTGGAAGCTTCGTGCAAAAATAGGACCCTGGGCGAAAGTTTCGTCCAATTCCGAGAATATTTCTTTACTAGGATTTCTGAAACCAAAAACAGCAGACAACTGGCTCTTCGGCATCTTGTTAATAGGTTAGTTCCAGAAAATGCATAAATATGACATATAATGTGTATAAAACATGTAGATAACATCAATAATGTGGCATGGAACATAAGAAATTATCGATACGTTGGAGACGTATCAGCATCCCCAAGCTTAGTTCTGCTCGTCCCGAGCAGGTAAAACGATAACAAAGATAATTTCTTAAGTGACATGCCATCATAAACTTGATCATACTATGTAAAGCATATGTAATGAATGCAGCGATCAAAACAATGGTAATGACATGAGTAAACAAGTGAATCATAAAGCAAAGACTTTTCATGAATAGTACTTCAAGACAAGCATAAATAAGTCTTGCATAAGAGTTAACTCATAAAGCAATAAATCAAAGTAAGGGTATTGAAGCAACACAAAGGAAGATTAAGTTTCAGCGGTTGCTTTCAACTTATAACATGTATATCTCATGGATATTGTCAACATAAAGTAGTATAACAAGTGCAATATGCAAGTATGTAGGAATCAATGCACGTTCACACAAGTGTTTGCTTCTTAAGGTGGAGAGAGATAGGTAAACTGACTCAACAATAAAAGTAAAAGAAAGGTCCTTCAAAGAGGAAAGCATCGATTGCTATATTTGTGCTAGAGCTTTTATTTTGAAAACATAAAGAGAGCATAAAAATAAAGTTTTGAGAGGTGTTTGTTGTTGTCAACGAATGGTAGCGGGTACTCTAACCCCCTTGCCAGACAAACCTTCAAAGAGCGGCTCCCATTTTATTTTATTTTTGGGTGGCACTCCTTCCAACCTTTCTTTCACAAACCATGGCTAACCGAATCCTCGGGTGCCTGCCAACAATCTCATACCATGAAGGAGTGCCTTTTTATTTTAGTTTTATTATGATGACACTCCTCCCAACCTTTGCTTACACAAGCCATGGCTAACCGAATCCTTCGGGTGCCGTCCAACAATCACATACCATGGAGGAGTGTCTATTTTTGTTAATTAATTTGGGACTGGGAATCCCATTGCCAGCTCTTTTTGCAAAATTATTGGATAAGCGGATGAAGCCACTAGTCCATTGGTGAAAGTTGCCCAACAAGATTGAAAGATAAACACCACATACTTCCTCATGAGCTATAAAACATTGACACAAATAAGAGGTGATAAATTTTGAATTATTTAAAGGTAGCACTCAAGCAATTTACTTTGGAATGGCGGAGAAATACCATGTAGTAGGTAGGTATGGTGGACACAAATGGCATAGTGGTTGGTTCAAGGATTTTGGATGCATGAGAAGTATTCCCTCTCGATACAAGGTTTAGGCTAGCAAGGTTATTTGAAGCAAACTCAAGGATGAACCGGTGCAGCAAAACTCACATAAAAGACATATTGTAAACATTATAAGACTCTACACCGTCTTCCTTGTTGTTCAAAACTCAATACTAGAAATTATCTAGACCTTAGAGAGACCAATTATGCAAACCAAATTTTAGCAAGCTCTATGTATTTCTTCATTAATGGGTGCAAAGTATATGATGCAAGAGCTTAAACATGAGCACAACAATTGCCAAGTATCACATTATCCAAGATATTTTACCAATTACTACATGTAGCATTTTCCAATTCCAACCATATAACAATATAACGAAGAGGAAACTTCGCCATGAATATTATGAGCTAAGAACACATGTGTTCATACGAACCAGCGGAGCGTGTCTCTCTCCCACACAAGGATGAACTTATTCAGAGAATGAAAATAACAAAACAAAAATAAAAGCACACACAGACGCTCCAAGTAAAATACATACGATGTGACTGAATAAAAATATAGTTTCACTAGAAGAAACCTGATAAGTTGTCGATGAAGAAGGGGATGCCTTGGGCATCCCCAAGCTTAGATGCTTGAGTCTTCTTAAAATATGCAGGGATGAACCACCGGGGCATCCCCAAGCTTAGACCTTTCACTCTTCTCGATCACATTATATCACCCTCTTCTATTGACCCTTGAAAACTTCTGCACACCAAACTTCAAGCAAACTCATTAGAGGGTTAGTGCATAATCAAAATTCACATGTTCAGAGGTGACACAATCATTCTTAACACTTCTGGACATTGCACATAACTTCTGAAAGTTAATGGAACAAAGAAACTCATTCAACTTAACAAAAGCGGCAATGCGAAATAAAAGGCAGAATCTGTCAAAAACAGAACAGTCCGTAAAGACGAATTTAAAGATGGCACCAGACTTGCTCAAATGGAAAAACTCAAAACTAATGAAAGTTGCGTACATATCTGAGGATCACGCTCGTAAATTGGCAGATTTTTTAGAATTTTCTACAGGGAACTGTGCCCAGATTCGTGACAGACAGCAATGCTGTTTCTGCGCAGCGATCCCAAATATAACATCAACTTTGACATAGAAACTTTACTTGGCACAACAAAACACAAAACTAAGATAAGGAGAGGTTGCTACAGTGGTAAACAACTTCCAAAACACAAATATAAAACAAAGTACTGTAGCAAAATAACACATGGGTTATCTCCCAAGAAGTTCTTTTCTTTATAGCCATTAAGATGGGCTCAGCAGTTTTAATGATGCACTCGCAAGAAATAGTATTTGAAGCAAAAGAGAGCATAAAGAGGCAAATTCAAAACACATTTAAGTCTAACATGCTTCCTATGCATAAGAATCTTGTAAATAAACAAGTTCATGAAGAGCAAAGTAACAAGCATAGGAAGATAAAACAAGTGTAGTTTCAAAAATTTCAGCACATAGAGAGGTGTTTTAGTAACATGAAAATTTTTACAACCATATTTTCCTCTCTCATAATAACTTTCAGTAGCAACATGAGCAAACTCAACAATATAACTATCACATAAAGCATTCTTATCATGAGTCTCATGCATAAAATAATTACTACTCCCAACATAAGCATAATCAATTTTATTAGTTGTAGTGGGAGCAAATTCAACAAAGTAGCTATCAAATATAGGAGGTATATTGTAATCATAATCAAATTTATCCTCCATAACAGGTGGTAACAAAAGACTACTATCATTATAATCATCATAAATAGGAGGCAAAGTATCATCAAAGTAAATTTTCTCCTCAATGCTTGGGGGACTAAAAATATCATGCTCATCAAAGCCAGCTTCCCCAAGCTTAGAATTTTCCATAGCATTAGCAACAATGGTGTTCAAAGCATTCATACTAATAACATTCCCATTATCATGCATATAAAGTTCCATGGGTTTTTTAATTCTCTCTTCAAACACATCATGTCCTAATTCAAGATAAAGTTCATAAAGATCTCTCATATTTTTGTTGTTTTCCATTATGCCTAACTAGTGTAAACAAGAAACCAAATGTCGCAATTGCAGAGTCTAAAGGAAATAGCTTCGAGTACTTACAACGGCACCGGAAAATAGCTTAGTAGCCGAGGTCCGGAGTGTGAGTACCTTTTCCTTTCCTCCTCGGCAATGGCGCCAGAAAATAGCTTGATGTCTACGTTCCCCCTCCTTTCCTGTAGACAGTGTTGGGCCTCCAAGTGCAGAGGTTTGTAGAACAGCAGCAAGTTTTCCCTTAAGTGGATCACCCAAGGTTTATCGAACTCGGGGAGGAAGAGGTCAAAGATATCCCTCTCATGCAACCCTGCAACCACAAAGCAAGAAGTCTCTTGTGTCCCCAACACACCAAATAGGTGCACTAGTTCGGCGAAGAGATAGTGAAATACAGGTGGTATGAATATATATGAGCAGTAGCAACTTGAGAAAATAGCTTGCTGGCGTGTAGTTGATGGTGGTAGTATTGCAGCAGTAGTAACACAGTAAAACAGTAAACAAGCAGTAGTAACTCAGCAGTATTTAGGAACAAGGCCTAGGGATTACACTTTCACTAGTGGACACTCTCAACATTGATCACATAACAGAATAGATAAATGCATACTCTACACTTTTGTTGGATGATGAACACATTGCGTAGGATTACACGAACCCTCAATGCCGGAGTTAACAAGCTCCACAATAATGCTCATGTTTAAGTAACCTTAAGTGTAAGATAGATCAAAACGACTAAACCAAGTACTAGCATAGCATGCACACTGTCACCTTCATGCATATGTAGGAGGAATAGATCACATCAATATTATCATAGCAATAGTTAACTTCGCAATCTACAAGAGATCATGATCATAGCATAAACCAAGTACTAACACGGTGCACGCACTGTCACCTTTGCACACATGCAGGAGGAATAAAACTACTTTAATAACACATCACTAGAGTAGCACATAGATAAATTGTGATACGATGCACATTGCAATCATAAAGAGATATAAATAAGCACTTCACTACGCTCTTCAACAGTGAATAAGTACTTCGTGAAATATAGCCTAAGAGACCCACACGGTGCACACACTGTCACCTTTACACACGTGGGACAAGGAGTCTCCGGAGATCACATAAGTAAAACCCACTTGACTAGCATAATGACATCTAGATTACAAGCATCATCATATGAATCTCAATCATGTAAGGCAGCTCATGAGATTATTGTATTGAACTACATAGGAGAGAGATGAACCACATAGCTACCGGTACAGCCCCGAGCCTCGATGGAGAACTACTCCCTCCTCATGGGAGCAGCAGCGGTGATGAAGATGGCGGTGGAGATGGCAGCGGTGTCGATGGAGAAGCCTTCCGGGGGCACTTCCCCGCGGGGGTGCGGGCAGAGACTCCTGTCCCCCAGATCTTGGCTTCGCGATGACGGCGGCTCTGGAACTTTTCTCGTATCGTGGCTTCTCTCTACTGGGGTTTTCGCGACGGAGGCTTTAAGTAGGCGGAGGGTCAACGCGAGGGGCCACAGGGGCCCAGAGGCTAGGTCGGCGCGGCCAGGGCTGGGCGCGCCGGCCACCCTGGCCGCCTCGTGGCCCCACTTCGTTATCTCTTCGGTCTTCTGGAAGCTTCGTGCAAAAATAGGACCCTGGGCGAAAGTTTCGTCCAATTCCGAGAATATTTCTTTACTAGGATTTCTGAAACCAAAAACAGCAGAAAACAGCAACTGGCTCTTCGGCATCTTGTTAATAGGTTAGTTCCAGAAAATGCATAAATATGACATATAATGTGTATAAAACATGTAGATAACATCAATAATGTGGCATGGAACATAAGAAATTATCGATACGTTGGAGACGTATCAGCGCAACACCAGGGATTCCGGCGCCAACGCGGAACCTGCACAACAAAACCAAAGTACTTTGCCCCAACGAAACAGTGAGGTTGTCAATCTCACCGGCTTGCTGTAACAAAAGATTAAACGTATCGAGTGGAAGATGTTTGCAAAGAAAACAGTAAAACACAATTGCAGTAGATTGTATGCTATGTAAAGAATAGGACCGGGGTCCACAGTTCACTAGAGGTGTCTCTCCCATAAGATAAAAGCATGTTGGGTGAACAAATTACAGTCGGGCAATTGACAAATAAAGAAAGGCATAACAATGCATATACATGATATGATAAATATAGTGAGATTTAATTGGGCATTACGACAAAGTACATAGACCGCCATCCAACTGCATCTATGCCTAAAAAGTCCACCTTCAGGTTATCATCCGAACCCCATTCAGTATTAAGTTGCTAAGCAACAGACAATTGCATTAAGTATGGTGCGTAATGTAATCGACAACTACATCCTTAGACATAGAATCAATGTTTTATCCCTAGTGGCAACAACACATCCACAACCTTAGAACTTTCTGTCACTGTCCCAGATTCAATGGAGGCATGAACCCACTATCGAGCATAAATACTCCCTCTTGGAGTTAAGAGTACAAACTTGGCCAGAGCCTCTACTAATAACGGAGAGCATGCAAGATCATAAACAACACATAAACAATAGATTGATAATCACCATAATCATAGTACTCTCTATCCATCGGATCCCGACAAACACAACATATAGAATTACAGATAGATGATCTTGATCATGTTAGGCAGCTCACAAGATCCAACAATGAAGCACAACAAGGAGAAGACGACCATCTAGCTACTGCTATGGACCCATGGTCCAGGGGTGAACTACTCACTCATCACTCCGGAGGCGACCATGGCGGTGTAGAGTCCTCCGGGAGATGAATCCCCTCTCCGGCAGGGTGCCGGAGGCGATCTCCTGAATCCCCCGAGATGGGATTCGCGGCGGCGGCGTCTCTGGAAGGTTTTCCGTATCGTGGCTCTCGTACTGGGGGTTTCGCGACGGAGACTTTAAGTAGGCGGAAGGGCAACGCTGGGGGCCACACGAGGTGCCTAGGGGTAGGGCCGCGCGGCCAGGGCCTGGCCGCGCCGCCTGTCCCCTGGCTGCCTCGTGGCCCCACTTCGTTATCTCTTCGGTCTTCTGGAAGCTTCGTGCAAAAATAGGACCCTGGCGAAAGTTTCGTCCAATTCCGAGAATATTTCCTTACTAGGATTTCTGAAACCAAAAACAGCAGAAAACAGCAACTGGCTCTTCGGCATCTTGTTAATAGGTTAGTTCCAGAAAATGCATAAATATGACATATAATGTGCATAAAACATGTAGGTATCATCAATAAAGTAGCATGGAACATAAGAAATTATCGATACGTTGGAGACGTATCAGCATCCCCAAGCTTAGTTCTGCTCGTCCCGAGCAGGTAAAACGATAACAAAGATAATTTCTGAAGTGACATGCCATCATAATCTTGATCATACTATTTGTAAACATATGTAATGAATGCAGCGATCAAAACAAAAGTAATGACATGAGTAAACAAATGAATCATATAGCAAAGACTTTTCATGAATAGTACTTCAAGACAAGCATCAATAAGTCTTGCATAAGAGTTAACTCATAAAGCAATAAATCAAAGTAAAGGTGTTGAAGCAACACATAGGAAGATTAAGTTTCAGCGGTTGCTTTCAACTTATAACATGTATATCTCATGGATATTGTCAACATAAAGTAATATAACAAGTGCAATATGCAAGTATGTAGGAATCAATGCACAGTTCACACAAGTGTTTGCTTCTTAAGGTGGAGGGAGATAGGTAAACTGACTCAACAATAAAAGTAAAAGAATGGTCCTTCAAAGAGGAAAGCATCGATTGCTGTATTTGTGCTAGAGCTTTTATTTTGAAAACATGAAACAATTTTGTCAACGGTAGTAATAAAGCATATGAGTTATGTAAATTATATCTTACAAGTTGCAAGCCTCATGCATAGTATACTAATAGTGTCCGCACCTCGTCCTACTTAGCTTGGACTACCGGATCTTCGCATGCCATGTTTCAACCAAGTGTCACAAAGGGGTACCTCCATGCCGCCTGTACAAAGGTCTAAGGAGAATGCTCGCATTTTGGATTTCTCGCTTTTGATTATTCTCAACTTAGACATCCATACCGGGACAACATGGACAACAGATAATGGACTCCTCTTAAATGCATAAGCATGTAGCAATGATTATTATTCTCATATGAGATTGAGGATATATGTCCAAAACTGAAACTTCAACCATGATTCATGGCTTTAGTTAGCGGCCCAATGTTCTTCTCTAACAATTTTGCATGCTCCAACCACTAAAATGATAGATCCTTCAGACAAGACGGACATGCATAGCAACTCACATGATATTCAACAATAGTTGATGGCGTTCCCCAGAAGCATGGTTATCGCACAACAAGCAACTTAATAAAATATAAAGTGCATAAGTACATATTCAATACTACGATAGTTTTTAAGGCTATTTTGTCCCATGAGCTATATATTGCAAAGGTGAATGATGGAATTTTAAAGGTAGCACTCAAGCAATTTACTTTGGAATGGCGGAGAAATACCATGTAGTAGGTAGGTATGGTGGACACAAATGGCATAGTGGTTGGCTCAAGGATTTTGGATGCATGAGAAGTATTCCCTCTCGATACAAGGTTTAGGCTAGCAAGGTTATTTGAAGCAAACTCAAGGATGAACAAGTGCAGCAAAACTCACATAAAAGACATATTGTAAACATTATAAGACTCTATACCGTCTTCCTTGTTGTTCAAAACTCAATACTAGATATTATCTAGACCTTAGAGAGACCAAATATGCAAATCAAATTTTAGCAAGCTCTATGTATTTCTTCATTAATGGGTGCAAAGCATATGATGCAAGAGCTTAAACATGAGCACAACAATTGCCAAGTATCACATTATCCAAGACATTTTAGAATTACTACATGTAGCATTTTCCAATTCCAACCATATAACAATTTAACGAAGAAGAAACTTCGCCTTGAACATTATGAGTAAAGCCTAAGGACACATGTGTCCATATGCAACAGCGGAGCGTGTCTCTCTCCCACAAAGTGAATGCTAGGATCCATTTTATTCAAACAAAAACAAAAACAAAAACAAACCGACGCTCCAAGTAAAGAACACAAGATGTGATTGAATAAAAATATAGTTTCAGGGGAGGAACCTGATGATGTTGTCGATGAAGAAGGGGATGCCTTGGGCATCCCCAAGCTTAGACGCTTGAGTCTTCTTAAAATATGCAGGGGTGAACCACGGGGCATCCCCAAGCTTAGATCTTTCACTCCTCTTGATCATAGTATATCATTCTCCTCTCTTGACCCTTGAAAACTTCCTTCACACCAAACTTCAAGCAAACTCATTAGAGGGTTAGTGCGCAATTAATAATTCACTCATTCAGAGGTGACACAAACATTATTTTCACTTCTGGACATTGCATAATGCTACTGGACATTAATGGATCAAAGAAATGAATCCAACATAGCAAAAGAGGCAATGCGAAATAAAAGGCAGAATCTGTCAAAAACAGAACAGTCCGTAAAGACGAATTTAAAATGGCACCAGACTTGCTCAAATGGAAAAACTCAAAACTAATGAAAGTTGCGTACATATCTGAGGATCACGCTCGTAAATTGGCAGATTTGTTCGAATTTTCTACAGAGACCTGTGCCCAGATTCGTGACAGACAGCAATGCTGTTTCTGCGCAGCGATCCCAAATATAACATCAACTTTGACATAGAAACTTTACTTGGCACAAAAACATGATAAGGAGAGGTTGCTACAGTATTAAACAACTTCCAAGACTCAACAATACAGTAAATAAAATAAAACATGGGTTATCTCCCAAGAAGTGCTTTCTTTATAGCCATTAAGATGGGCTCAGTAATAAGAGTTGAAGCAAAAGAGAGCATCAAGAAGCAAATTCAAAACACATTTAAGCCTAACCCACTTCCTATGAAAAGGAATCTTGTACACAAATAGATTCATGAAGAACAAAGTGGCAAGCATAGAAAAGCAACACAAGTGCAATTTCAAGATTCTCAACATAAAGAGGGGAAACTTAATATTATTAAGATGCATATAACCATGTTTCCCTCTCTCATAATAACTTTCAGTAGCATCATGAACAAACTCAACAATATAACTATCACATACAACATTCTTGTCATGAGCTACATGCATAAAATTATTACTCTCCACATAAGCATAATCAATTTTATTAGTTGTAGTGGGAGCAAATTCAATAAAATAGCTATCATTATTATTCTCATCACCATAATCATCATACATAGGAGGCATATTGTAATCATAATTAATTTTCTCCTCAATAGTAGGTGGACTGAAAATATCATATTCATCATTGCAAGCATCATATATAGGAGGTAAAGTATCATCAAAGTAAATTTTCTCCTCCATGCTTGGGGGACTAAAAATATCACAACCAGCTTCCCCAAGCTTAAATTCTTCCATAGCTTTAGCAATAATGGTGTTCAAAGAGTTCATGCTAATAACATTGCTACAACTATTTTGCAAACAAAGTTCCATGGGTTTTTTAATTTTCTCTTCAAACACATCATGTCCTAATTCAAGATAAATTTCATAAAGATCTCTAATTTTTTTGTTGTTTTCCATTATGCCTAACTAGTGAAAATAAAAACAAGTACAGGACTAGACATGATAACAAAATAAATTAAATGCAAGTAACTAATTTTTTTGTGTTTTTGATATAGAGAGCAAGACAGTAAATAAAGTAAAACTAGCAACTAATTTTTTTGTGTTTTGTTTAGGTGCAGCAAACAAAGTAGTAAATAAAATAAAGCAAGACAAAAACAAAGTAAAGAGATTGAGAAGTGGAGACTCCCCTTGCAGCGTGTCTTGATCTCCCCGGCAACGGCGCCAGAAATTTAGCTTGATACGCGTAGATGCACACGTCCGTTGGGAACCCCAAGTGGAAGGTATGATGCGTATAGAAGCAAGTTTCCCTCAGTATGAAACCAAGGTTTAATCGAACCAGTAGGAGCCAAGAAGCACGTTGAAGGTTGATGGTCGCGAAATGTGATGCGGCGCAACACCAGGGATTCCGGCGCCAACGCGGAACCTGCACAACAAAACCAAAGTACTTTGCCCCAACGAAACAGTGAGGTTGTCAATCTCACCGGCTTGCTGTAACAAAGGATTAAACGTATCGAGTGGAAGATGTTTGCAAAGAAAACAGTAAAACACAATTGCAGTAGATTGTATGCTATGTAAAGAATAGGACCGGGGTCCACAGTTCACTAGAGGTGTCTCTCCCATAAGATAAAAGCATGTTGGGTGAACAAATTACAGTCGGGCAATTGACAAATAGAGAAAGGCATAACAATGCATATACATGATATGATAAATATAGTGAGATTTAATTGGGCATTACGACAAAGTACATAGACCGCCATCCAACTGCATCTATGCCTAAAAAGTCCACCTTCAGGTTATCATCCGAACCCCATTCAGTATTAAGTTGCTAAGCAACAGACAATTGCATTAAGTATGGTGCGTAATGTAATCGACAACTACATCCTTAGACATAGAATCAATGTTTTATCCCTAGTGGCAACAGCACATCCACAACCTTAGAACTTTCTGTCACTGTCCCAGATTCAATGGAGGCATGAACCCACTATCGAGCATAAATACTCCCTCTTGGAGTTAAGAGTACAAACTTGGCCAGAGCCTCTACTAATAACGGAGAGCATGCAAGATCATAAACAACACATAAACAATAGATTGATAATCACCATAATCATAGTACTCTCTATCCATCGGATCCCGACAAACACAACATATAGAATTACAGATAGATGATCTTGATCATGTTAGGCAGCTCACAAGATCCAACAATGAAGCACAACAAGGAGAAGACGACCATCTAGCTACTGCTATGGACCCATGGTCCAGGGGTGAACTACTCACTCATCACTCCGGAGGCGACCATGGCGGTGTAGAGTCCTCCGGGAGATGAATCCCCTCTCCGGCAGGGTGCCGGAGGCGATCTCCTGAATCCCCCGAGATGGGATTCGCGGCGGCGTCTCTGGAAGGTTTTCCGTATCGTGGCTCTCGGTACGGGGTTTCGCGACGGAGACTTTAAGTAGGCGGAAGGGCAACGCGGGGGCACACGAGGTGCCCAGGGGGTAGGGCCGCGGCCAGGGCCTGGCCGCGCCGCCTGTCCTGGCCTCGTGGCCCCACTTCGTTATCTCTTCGGTCTTCTGGAAGCTTCGTGCAAAAATAGGACCCTGGGCGAAAGTTTCGTCCAATTCCGAGAATATTTCCTTACTAGGATTTCTGAAACCAAAAACAGCAGAAAACGGCTCTTCGGCATCTTGTTAATAGGTTAGTTCCAGAAAATGCATAAATATGACATATAATGTGCATAAAACATGTAGGTATCATCAATAAAGTAGCATGGAACATAAGAAATTATCGATACGTTGGAGACGTATCAGGAGTCTCCGGAGATCACATAAGTAAAACTCACTTGACTAGCACAATGACATCTAGATTACAAGCATCATCATATGAATCTCAATCATGTAAGGCAGCTCATGAGATTATTGTATTGAAGTACATAGGAGAGAGATGAACCACATAGCTACCGGTACAGCCCCGAGCCTCGATGGAGAACTACTCCCTCCTCATGGGAGCAGCAGCGGTGATGAAGATGGCGGTGGAGATGGCAGCGGTGTCGATGGAGAAGCCTTCCGGGGGCACTTCCCCGTCCGGCAGGGTGCCGGAACAGAGACTCCTGTCCCCCAGATCTTGGCTTCGCGATGGCGGCGGCTCTGGAAGGTTTCGCGTACCGTGGCTTCTTCCTTAAGGGTTTTCGACGCAGGGGCTTTATATAGGCGAAAGGGCAGCGTCAGAAGGTCGAAGGGCGACGACACCATAGGGCGCGGCCGGGGCCAGCGCCACCCTATCATCTGGGGCCACAGGCCCTCCTCTGGGCTCTCGGGTGTTCGGATGCTTCCGGGCAAAATAGGAACCTAGGCGTTGATTTCGTCCAATTCCGAGAATATTTCATTACTAGGATTTCTGAAACCAAAAACAGCAGAAAACAGGAACTGGCACTTCGGCATCTTGTTAATAGGTTAGTTCCAGAAAATGCACGAATATGACATAAAGTGTGCATAAAACATGTAGATATCATCAATAATGTAGCATGGAACATAAGAAATTATCGATACGTTGGAGACGTATCAGCATCCCCAAGCTTAGTTCTGCTCGTCCCGAGCAGGTAAAACGATAACAAAGATAATTTCTTAAGTGACATGCCATCATAACCTTGATCATATTGTAAACATATGTAATGAATGCAGCAATCAAAACAATGGTAATGACATGAGTAAACAAGTGAATCATAAAGCAAAGACTTTTCATGAATAGTACTTTCAAGACAAGCATCAATAAGTCTTGCATAAGAGTTAACTCATAAAGCAATAAATCAAAGTAAAGGTATTGAAGCAACACAAAGGAAGATTAAGTTTCAGCGGTTGCTTTCAACTTATAACATGTATATCTCATGGATATTGTCAACATAGAGTAATATAACAAGTGCAATATGCAAGTATGTAGGAATCAATGCACAGTTCACACAAGTGTTTGCTTCTTAAGGTGGAGAGAGATAGGTAAACTGACTCAACAATAAAAGTAAAAGAAAGGTCCTTCAAAGAGGAAAGCATCGATTGCTGTATTTGTGCTAGAGCTTTTATTTTGAAAACATGAAACAATTTTGTCAATGGTAGTAATAAAGCATATGAGTTATGTAAATTATATCTTACAAGTTGCAAGCCTCATGCATAGTGTACTAATAGTGCCCGATACGTCTCCAACGTATCGATAATTTCTTATGTTCCATGCTACTTTATTGATGATACCTACATGTTTTATGCACATTATATGTCATATTTATGCATTTTCTGGAACTAATCTATTAACAAGATGCCGAAGAGCCAGTTGCTGTTTTCTGCTGTTTTTGGTTTCAGAAATCCTAGTAAGGAAATATTCTCGGAATTGGACGAAACTTTCCCCCAGGTCCTATTTTTGCACGAAGCTTCCAGAAGACCGAAGAGATAACGAAGTGGGGCCACGAGGCAGCCAGAGGCTAGGGCGGCGCGGCCAAGCCCTGGCCGCGCCGACCTGCCCCCTGGGCCCCTCGTGTGGCCCCCCGCGTTGACCTTCCGCCTACTTAAAGTCTCCGTCGCGAAACCCCCAGTACCGAGAGCCACGATACGGAAAACCTTCCAGAGACGCCGCCGCCGCGAATCCCATCTCGGGGGATTCAGGAGATCGCCTCCGGCACCCTGCCGGAGAGGGGATTCATCTCCCGGAGGACTCTACGCCGCCATGGTCGCCTCCGGAGTGATGAGTGAGTAGTTCACCCCTGGACCATGGGTCCATAGCAGTAGCTAGATGGTCGTCTTCTCCTTGTTGTGCTTCATTGTTGGATCTTGTGAGCTGCCTAACATGATCAAGATCATCTATATGTAATTCTATATGTTGTGTTTGTCGGGATCCGATGGATAGAGAGTACTATGATTATGGTGATTATCAATCTATTGTTTATGTGTTGTTTATGATCTTGCATGCTCTCCGTTATTAGTAGAGGCTCTGGCCAAGTTTGTACTCTTAACTCCAAGAGGGAGTATTTATGCTCGATAGTGGGTTCATGCCTCCATTGAATCTGGGACAGTGACAGAAAGTTCTAAGGTTGTGGATGTGCTGTTGCCACTAGGGATAAAACATTGATTCTATGTCTAAGGATGTAGTTGTCGATTACATTACGCACCATACTTAATGCAATTGTCTGTTGCTTAGCAACTTAATACTGAATGGGGTTCGGATGATAACCTGAAGGTGGACTTTTTAGGCATAGATGCAGTTGGATGGCGGTCTATGTACTTTGTCGTAATGCCCAATTAAATCTCACTATATTTATCATATCATGTATATGCATTGTTATGCCTTTCTCTATTTGTCAATTGCCCGACTGTAATTTGTTTACCCAACATGCTTTATCTTATGGGAGAGACACCTCTAGTGAACTGTGGACCCCGGTCCTATTCTTTACATAGCATACAATCTACTGCAATTGTGTTTACTGTTTTCTTTGCAAACATCTTCCACTCGATACGTTTAATCCTTTGTTACAGCAAGCCGGTGAGATTGACAACCTCACTGTTTCGTTGGGGCAAAGTACTTTGGTTTTGTTGTGCAGATTCCACGTTGGCGCAGGAATCCCTGGTGTTGCGCCGCATCACATTTCGCGACCATCAACCTTCAACGTGCTTCTTGGCTCCTCCTGGTTCGATCAACCTTGGTTTCTTTCTGAGGGAAAACTTGCCACTGTACGCATCATACCTTCCTCTTGGGGTTCCCAACGGACGTGTACATTTACGCATCAAGCACTTTTTGCCGGGGAGATCAAGACACGCTGCAAGGGGAGTCTCCACTTCTCAATCTCTTTACTTTGTTTTTGTCTTGCTTTATTTTATTTACTACTTTGTTTGCTGCACTAAATCAAAACACAAAAAAATTAGTTGCTAGTTTTACTTTATTTATTGTCTTGCTCTCTATATCAAAAACACAAAAAATTAGTTACTTGCATTTACTTTATCTAGTTTGTTTTATTTACCGTTGCTAAAATGAATACTCCTGAAAATACTAAGTTGTGTGACTTCACAAATGCAAATAATAATGATTTCCTATGCACACCTATTGCTCCACCTGCTACTACAGCAGAATTCTTTGAAATTAAACCTGCTTTACTAAATCTTGTCATGAGAGATCAATTTTCTGGTGTTAGTTCTGATGATGCTGCTGCCCATCTCAATAATTTTGTTGAACTTTGTGAAATGCAAAAGTATAAAGATGTAGATGGTGATATTATTAAATTGAAAGTGTTTCCTTTCTCATTAAGAGGAAGAGCTAAAGATTGGTTGCTATCTTTGCCTAAGAATAGTATTGATTCATGGACTAAATGCAAGGATGCTTTTATTGGTAGATATTATCCTCCCGCTAAAATTATATCTTTGAGAAGTAGCATAATGAATTTTAAGCAATTAGATACTGAACATGTTGCTCAAGCATGGGAGAGAATGAAAACTTTGGTAAAGAATTGCCCAACCCATGGACTGACTACTTGGATGATCATCCAAACCTTCTATGCAGGACTAAATTTTTCTTCGCGGAATTTATTGGATTCAGCTGCTGGAGGTACCTTTATGTCCATCACATTGGGGGCGGCTACAAAACTTCTTGATGATATGATGATAAATTACTCTGAATGGCACACGGAAAGAGCTCCACAAGGTAAGAAGGTAAATTCTGTTGAAGAAACCTCTTCCTTGAGTGATAAGATTGATGTGATTATGTCTATGCTTGTGAATGGTAGATCTAATGTTGATCCAAATAATGTTCCTTTAGCTTCATTGGTTGCTCAAGAAGAAAATGTTGATGTGAATTTCATTAAAAATAATAACTTCAACAACAATGCTTATAGGAACAACTCTGGTAATAACTATAGGCCATATCCTTCTGCTAATGGTAATGGTTATGGTAATTCTTATGGGAATTCTTACAACAATAATAGGAATGTACCCTCTGGTCTTGAAGCTATGCTTAAAGAATTTATTAGTACACAAACTGCTTTTAACAAATCTGTTGAGGAAAAGCTTGATAAAATTGATACTATCGCTTCTAGAGTTGATAGACTTGCCTCTGATGTAAATCTTTTAAAATTGAAAGTTATGCCTAATAATGATATTGATAATAAGATTACTACTACAGCAAATGCCATCCAAGTTAGAATTAATGAGAATATAAGATTAATGGCTGAACTGCGTGCTAGGTGGGATAGAGAAGAAAATGAAAAACTAGCTAAAGAGAATAATGTAGCTAAAGTTTGGACTATCACCACCACTAGTAATGCTAATTCTCCACATGTTGCTGCACCTCCTACTATCAATGGTAAAATAATTGGTGTTGGCAATGTTTCTACTCCTAGTGCAAAGCGAACAAAACTGCCTGAAATTGCTAAAACTGCTGAAACTGCTTGTGATAAAACTGCTGAAATTTTTTCCAACCTTGGGAACAATGATCCCATTGCTGTAGCTCATAATGATTTAGATTTTGATGATTGCCACATCTCTGAAGTTATAAAGTTCTTACAAAAACTTGCTAAAAGTCCTAATGCTAGTGCTATAAATTTAGCCTTTACCAAACATATTACAAATGCTCTCATAAAAGCTAGAGAAGAGAAACTAAAACTTGAAACTTCTATTCCTAGAAAGTTAGAAGATGGTTGGGAGCCCATCATTAAAATGAAATTCAATGACTTTGAATGTAATGCTTTATGTGATCTTGGTGCAAGTATTTCTGTTATGCCTAAAAAGATTTATGATATGCTTGACTTGCCACCATTGAAGAATTGTTATTTGGATGTTAATCTTGCCGATAATGTTAAAAAGAAACCTTTGGGGAGGATTGATAATGTGCATATTACGGTTAACAATAACCTTGTCCCCGTTGATTTTGTTGTCTTGGATATCGAATGCAATGCATCTTGTCCAATTGTGTTGGGAAGACCTTTTCTTCGAACCGTTGGTGCTGTTATTGATATGAGGGAAGGTAATATTAAATATCAATTTCCTCTCAAGAAAGGTATGGAACACTTCCCTAGAAAGAGAATGAAGTTGCCTTTTGATTCTATTATTAGAACAAGTTATGATGTTGATGCTTCTACTCTCGATGTTACTTGATTTGCACTTTCTGCGCCTAGCTGAAAGGCGTTAAAGAAAAGCGCTTATGGGAGACAACCCATGTTTTTACCTACAGCAATTTTTTGTTTTGTTGAGTCTTGGAAGTTGTTTACTACTGTAGCAACCTCTCCTTATCATGTTTTTGTGCCAAGTAAAGTTTCTATGTCAAAGTTGATGTTATATTTGGGATCGCTGCGCAGAAACAGCATTGCTGTCTGTCACGAATCTGGGCACAGTTCTCTGTAGAAAATTCGAAAAAATCTGCCAATTTACGAGCGTGATCCTCAGATATGTACGCAACTTTCATTAGTTTTGAGTTTTTCCATTTGAGCAAGTCTGGTGCCATCTTTAAATTCGTCTTTACGGACTGTTCTGTTTTTGACAGATTCTGCCTTTTATTTCGCATTGCCTCTTTTGCTATGTTGGATTTATTTCTTTGATCCATTAATGTCCAGTAGCATTATGCAATGTCCAGAAGTGAAAATAATGATTGTGTCACCTCTGAATATGTGAATTATTAATTGTGCACTAACCCTCTAATGAGTTTGCTTGAAGTTTGGTGTGAAGGAAGTTTTCAAGGGTCAAGAGAGGAGAATGATATACTATGATCAAGAGGAGTGAAAGCTCTAAGCTTGGGGATGCCCCCGTGGTTCACCCCTGCATATTTTAAGAAGACTCAAGCGTCTAAGCTTGGGGATGCCCAAGGCATCCCCTTCTTCATCGACAACATCATCAGGTTCCTCCCCTGAAACTATATTTTTATTCAGTCACATCTTGTGTTCTTTACTTGGAGCGTCGGTTTGTTTTCGTTTTTGTTTTTGTTTGAATAAAATGGATCCTAGCATTCACCTTGTGGGAGAGAGACACGCTCCGCTGTTGCATATGGACACATGTGTCCTTAGGCTTTACTCATAATGTTCAAGGCGAAGTTTCTTCTTCGTTAAATTGTTATATGGTTGGAATTGGAAAATGCTACATGTAGTAATTCTAAAATGTCTTGGATAATGTGATACTTGGCAATTGTTGTGCTCATGTTTAAGCTCTTGCATCATATGCTTTGCACCCATTAATGAAGAAATACATAGAGCTTGCTAAAATTTGATTTGCATATTTGGTCTCTCTAAAGTCTAGATAATATCTAGTATTGAGTTTTGAACAACAAGGAAGACGGTGTAGAGTCTTATAATGTTTACAATATGTCTTTTATGTGAGTTTTGCTGCACCTGTTCATCCTTGAGTTTGCTTCAAATAACCTTGCTAGCCTAAACCTTGTATCGAGAGGGAATACTTCTCATGCATCCAAAATCCTTGAGCCAACTACTATGCCATTTGTGTCCACCATACCTACCTACTACATGGTATTTCTCCGCCATTCCAAAGTAAATTGCTTGAGTGCTACCTTTAAAATTCCATCATTCACCTTTGCAATATATAGCTCATGGGACAAAATAGCCTTAAAAACTATCGTAGTATTGAATATGTACTTATGCACTTTATATTTTATTAAGTTGCTTGTTGTGCGATAACCATGCTTCTGGGGAACGCCATCAACTATTGTTGAATATCATGTGAGTTGCTATGCATGTCCGTCTTGTCTGAAGGATCTATCATTTTAGTGGTTGGAGCATGCAAAATTGTTAGAGAAGAACATTGGGCCGCTAACTAAAGCCATGAACCATGGTGGAAGTTTCAGTTTTGGACATATATCCTCAATCTCATATGAGAATAATAATCATTGCTACATGCTTATGCATTTAAGAGGAGTCCATTATCTGTTGTCCATGTTGTCCCGGTATGGATGTCTAAGTTGAGAATAATCAAAAGCGAGAAATCCGAAATGCGAGCATTCTCCTTAGACCTTTGTACAGGCGGCATGGAGGTACCCCTTTGTGACACTTGGTTGAAACATGGCATGCGAAGATCCGGTAGTCCAAGCTAAGTAGGACGAGGTGCGGACACTATTAGTATACTATGCATGAGGCTTGCAACTTATAAGATATAATTTACATAACTCATATGCTTTATTACTACCGTTGACAAAATTGTTTCATGTTTTCAAAATAAAAGCTCTAGCACAAATACAGCAATCGATGCTTTCCTTTTGAAGGACCTTTCTTTTACTTTTATTGTTGAGTCAGTTTACCTATCTCCTTCCACCTAAGAAGCAAACACTTGTGTGAACTATGCATTGATTCCTACATACTTGCATATTGCACTTGTTATACTACTTTATGTTGACAATATCCATGAGATATACATGTTATAAGTTGAAAGCAACCGCTGAAACTTAATCTTCCTATGTGTTGCTTCAACACCTTTACTTTGATTTATTGCTTTATGAGTTAACTCTTATGCAAGACTTATTGATGCTTGTCTTGAAGTACTATTCATGAAAAGTCTTTGTCATATGATTCATTTGTTTACTCATGTCATTACCTTTGCTTTGATCGCTGCATTCATTACATGTGTTTACAAATAGTATGATCAAGATTATGATGGCATGTCACTTCAGAAATTATCTTTGTTATCGTTTTACCTGCTCGGGACGAGCAGAACTAAGCTTGGGGATGCTGATACGTCTCCAACGTATCGATAATTTCTTATGTTCCATGCTACTTTATTGATGATACCTACATGTTTTATGCACATTATATGTCATATTTATGCATTTTCTGGAACTAACCTATTAACAAGATGCCGAAGAGCCAGTTGCTGTTTTCTGCTGTTTTTGGTTTCAGAAATCCTAGTAAGGAAATATTCTCGGAATTGGACGAAACTTTCGCCCAGGGTCCTATTTTTGCACGAAGCTTCCAGAAGACCGAAGAGATAACGAAGTGGGGCCACGAGGCAGCCAGAGGCTAGGGCGGCGCGGCCCAAGCCCTGGCCGCGCCGACCTGCCCCCTGGGCCCCTCGTGTGCCCCCCGCGTTGACCTTCCGCCTACTTAAAGTCTCCGTCGCGAAACCCCCAGTACCGAGAGCCACGATACGGAAAACCTTCCAGAGACGCCGCCGCCGCGAATCCCATCTCGGGGGATTCAGGAGATCGCCTCCGGCACCCTGCCGGAGAGGGGATTCATCTCCCGGAGGACTCTACGCCGCCATGGTCGCCTCCGGAGTGATGAGTGAGTAGTTCACCCCTGGACCATGGGTCCATAGCAGTAGCTAGATGGTCGTCTTCTCCTTGTTGTGCTTCATTGTTGGATCTTGTGAGCTGCCTAACATGATCAAGATCATCTATATGTAATTCTATATGTTGTGTTTGTCGGGATCCGATGGATAGAGAGTACTATGATTATGGTGATTATCAATCTATTGTTTATGTGTTGTTTATGATCTTGCATGCTCTCCGTTATTAGTAGAGGCTCTGGCCAAGTTTGTACTCTTAACTCCAAGAGGGAGTATTTATGCTCGATAGTGGGTTCATGCCTCCATTGAATCTGGGACAGTGACAGAAAGTTCTAAGGTTGTGGATGTGCTGTTGCCACTAGGGATAAAACATTGATTCTATGTCTAAGGATGTAGTTGTCGATTACATTACGCACCATACTTAATGCAATTGTCTGTTGCTTAGCAACTTAATACTGAATGGGGTTCGGATGATAACCTGAAGGTGGACTTTTTAGGCATAGATGCAGTTGGATGGCGGTCTATGTACTTTGTCGTAATGCCCAATTAAATCTCACTATATTTATCATATCATGTATATGCATTGTTATGCCTTTCTCTATTTGTCAATTGCCCGACTGTAATTTGTTTACCCAACATGCTTTATCTTATGGGAGAGACACCTCTAGTGAACTGTGGACCCCGGTCCTATTCTTTACATAGCATACAATCTACTGCAATTGTGTTTACTGTTTTCTTTGCAAACATCTTCCACTCGATACGTTTAATCCTTTGTTACAGCAAGCCGGTGAGATTGACAACCTCACTGTTTCGTTGGGGCAAAGTACTTTGGTTTTGTTGTGCAGATTCCACGTTGGCGCAGGAATCCCTGGTGTTGCGCCGCATCACATTTCGCGACCATCAACCTTCAACGTGCTTCTTGGCTCCTCCTGGTTCGATCAACCTTGGTTTCTTTCTGAGGGAAAACTTGCCACTGTGCGCATCATACCTTCCTCTTGGGGTTCCCATGCATAGTATACTAATAGTGCCCGCACCTTGTCCTACTTAGCTTGGACTACCGGATCTTTGCAATGCCATGTTTCAACCAAGTGTCACAAAGGGGTACCTCCATGCCGCCTGTACAAAGGTCTAAGGAGAAAGCTCGCATTTTGGATTTCTCGCTTTTGATTATTCTCAACTTAGACATCCATACCGGGACAACATGGACAACAGATAATGGACTCCTCTTAAATGCATAAGCATGTAGCAACAATTATTATTCTCATATGAGATTGAGGATATATGTCCAAAACTGAAACTTCAACCATGATTCATGGCTTTAGTTAGCGGCCCAATGTTCTTCTCTAACAATTTGCATGCTCCAATCATTAAGGTGATAGATCCTTCAGACAAGACGGACATGCATAGCAACTCACATGATATTCAACAAAGAATAGTTGATGGCGTTCCCCAGAAGCATGGTTATCGCACAACAAGCAACTTAATAAAAGATAAAGTGCATAAGTACATATTCGATACTACGATAGTTTTTAAGGCTATTTTGTCCCATGAGCTATATATTGCAAAGGTGAATGATGGAATTTTAAAGGTAGCACTCAAGCAATTTACTTTGGAATGGCGGAGAAATACCATGTAGTAGGTAGGTATGGTGGACACAAATGGCATAGTGGTTGGCTCAAGGATTTTGGATGCATGAGAAGTATTCCCTCTCGATACAAGGTTTAGGCTAGCAAGGTTATTTGAAGCAAACTCAAGGATGAACCGGTGCAGCAAAACTCACATAAAAGACATATTGTAAACATTATAAGACTCTACACCGTCTTCCTTGTTGTTCAAAACTCAATACTAGATATTATCTAGACCTTAGAGAGACCAAATATGCAAATCAAATTTTAGCAAGCTCTATGTATTTCTTCATTAATGGGTGCAAAGTATATGATGCAAGAGCTTAAACATGAGCACAACAATTGCCAAGTATCACATTATCCAAGACATTTTACCAATTACTACATGTAGCATTTTCTGTTTCCAACCATATAACAACAAGTGAAGCGATCAACTTTCGCCCTTGAACATTAAAAGCTAAGAACACATGTGTTCATATGAACCAGCGGAGCGTGTCTCTCTCCCACACAAGCATTTATTCAAACAAAAACAAAAACATAGACGCTCCAAGTAAAGTACATAAGATGTGACCGAATAAAAATATAGTTTCAAGAGAAGGAACCTGATACTTTGTCGATGAAGAAGGGGATGCCTTGGGCATCCCCAAGCTTAGACGCTTGAGTCTTCTTAGAATATGCAGGGGTGAACCACGGGGCATCCCCAAGCTTAGAGCTTTCACTCCTCTTGATCATAGTATATCATACTCCTCTCTTGACCCTTGAAAACTTCCTTCACACCAAACTTCAAGCAAACTCATTAGAGGGTTAGTGCACAATAAAAATTTACATGTTCAGAGGTGACACAATCATTCTTTACACTTCTGGACATTGCATAAAGCTACTGAAAGTTAATGGAACAAAGAAACCCATTCAACAAAGCAAAAGCGGCAATGCGAAATAAAAGGCAGAATCTGTCAAAAACAGAACAGTTCGTAAAGACGAATTTTAAAATGGCACCAGACTTGCTCAAATGGAAAAACTCAAAACTAATGAAAGTTGCGTACATATCTGAGGATCACGCTCGTAAATTGGCAGATTTTTTCGAATTTTCTACAGAGACTTGTGCCAGAATTCGTGACAGACAGCAATGCTGTTTCTGCGCAGCGATCCCAAATATAACATCAACTTTAACATAGAAACTTTACTTGGCACAAAAACATGATAAGGAGAGGTTGCTACAGTAGTAAACAACTTCCAAGACTCAAATATAAAACAAAGTACTGTAGTAAAAAAAAACACATGGGTTATCTCCCAAGAAGTTCTTTCTTTATAGCCATTAAGATGGGCTCAGCAGTTTTAATGATGCACTCGCAAGAAATAGAAGTTGAAGCAAAAGAGAGCATCAAGAGGCAAATTCAAAACACATTTAAGTCTAACATGCTTCCTATGCATAGGAATCTTGTAAATAAACAAGTTCATGAAGAGCAAAGTAACAAGCATAGGAAGATAAAACAAGTGTAGCTTCAAAAATTTCAGCACATAGAGAGGTGTTTTAGTAACATGAAAATTTTTACAACCATATTTTCCTCTCTCATAATAACTTTCAGTAGCAACATGAGCAAACTCAACAATATAACTATCACATAAAGCATTCTTATCATGAGTCTCATGCATAAAATTATTACTACTCCCAACATAAGCATAGTCATTCTTATTAATTGTAGTGGGAGCAAATTCAACAAAGTAGCTATCAAATATAGGAGGTATATTGTAATCATAATCAAATTTATCCTCCATAACAGGTGGTAACAAAAGACTACTATCATTATAATCATCATAAATGGGAGGCAAAGTATCATCAAAGTAAATTTTCTCCTCAATGCTTGGGGGACTAAAAATATCATGCTCATCAAAGCCAGCTTCCCCAAGCTTAGAATTTTCCATAGCATTAGCAACAATAGTGTTCAAAGCATTCATATTAATATGTTCCATGGGTTTTTTAATTTTCGCATCAAACCATCCATGTCTTAAATCAGGAAATAGAATAAGAAGCTCTTTGTTGTCCATTATGCCTAACTAGTGTAAACAAGAAACAAAAAGATGCAATTGCAGGATCTAAAGGAAATAGCTTCGAGCACACACACAATGGCGCCAGAAAAGTACTGTTACCTGGAACCGGAGTATGAGTGCCTTTTACCTTTCCTCCCCGGCAACGGCGCCAGAAAAGTGCTTGATGTCTACGGGTGCTTCTATTCTTGTAGACAGTGTTGGGCCTCCAAGAGCAGAGGTTTGTAGAACAGCAGCAAGTTTCCCTTAAGTGGATTACCCAAGGTTTATCGAACTCAGGGAGGAAGAGGTCAAAGATATCCCTCTCATGCAACCCTGCAACCACAAAGCAAGAAGTCTCTTGTGTCCCCAACACACCTAATAGGTGCACTAGTTCGGCGAAGAGATAGTGAAATACAAGTGGTATGAATGAATATGAGCAGTAGTACGGCGCCAGAAAATAGCTTACTGGCATGCAGTTGATGGTAGTAATATTGTAGGAAGTAAACAAGCAGTAGTAACGCAGCAGTAGTAACGCAGTAAAACAGTAAACAAGCAGCGATAGCAGTATTTAGGAACAAGGCCTAGGGATTAGACTTTCACTAGTGGACACTCTCAACATTGATCACATAACAGAATAGATAAATGCATACTCTACACTCTCTTGTTGGATGATGAACACATTGCGTAGGATTACACGAACCCTCAATGCCGGAGTTAACAAGCTCCACAATTCAATGTTCATATTTAAGTAACCTTAGAGTGTAAGATAGATCAATACGACTAAACCAAGTACTAACGTAGCATGCACACTGTCACCTTCATGCTTATGTAGGAGGAATAATACACATCAATACTATCATAGCAATAGTTAACTTCGCAATCTACAAGAGATCATGATCATAGCATAAACCAAGTACTAACACGGATGCACACACTGTCACCATTACATCGTGCAGGAGGAATAAAACTACTTTAATAACATTGCTAGAGTAGCACATAGATAAATTGTGATACAAAATACATTGCAATCATAAAGAGATATAAATAAGCACTTCACTATGCCATTCATAACAGTGAATAAGTATTCTATGAAATATAGCCTAAGAGACCCACACGGTGCACACACTGTCACCTTTACACACGTGGGACAAGGAGTCTCCGGAGATCACATAAGTAAAACTCACTTGACTAGCACAATGACATCTAGATTACAAGCATCATCATATGAATCTCAATCATGTAAGGCAGCTCATGAGATTATTGTATTGAAGTACATAGGAGAGAGATGAACCACATAGCTACCGGTACAGCCCCGAGCCTCGATGGAGAACTACTCCCTCCTCATGGGAGCAGCAGCGGTGATGAAGATGGCGGTGGAGATGGCAGCGGTGTCGATGGAGAAGCCTTCCGGGGGCACTTCCCCGTCCGACGGGGTGCCGGAACAGAGACTCCTGTCCCCGGATCTTGGCTTCGCGATGGCGGCGGCTCGGAAGGTTTCGCGTACCCGTGGCTTCTTCCTTAAGGGTTTTCGATGGGCTTTATATAGGCGAAAGGGCAGCGTCGAGAAGGTCGAAGGGGTGACGACACCATAGGCTGGCGCGGCCAGGGCCCAGGCCGCGCCACCTATCATCTGGGGCCCACAGGGCCCTCCTGGCGACTCTCGGGTGTTCGGATGCTTCCGGGCAAAATAGGAACCTGGGCGTTGATTTCGTCCAATTCCGAGAATATTTCATTACTAGGATTTCTGAAACCAAAAACAGCAGAAAACGAGGCGGCACTCGGCATCTTGTTAATAGGTTAGTTCCAGAAAATGCACGAATATGACATAAAGTGTGCATAAAACATGTAGATATCATCAATAATGTAGCATGGAACATAAGAAATTATCGATACGTTGGAGACGTATCAACGGCTATTAGCAACGCCAAAAATATCTTAATATGTTGGGACTCCAAGTGCAGGGTGTTGTATCAGCAGAGTATCTTCCCCAGAAGGGTGACTCGAGGGTTTATATAGAACTCTTGGGGAACTGAACAAAGAATATTCTCTTATCCCTTCTTCTAGCAATCCTGCAAGTAAAATAAAAGCCTTCGCCCCTAAATTCAATGTGTGGTTGTCAAGCACAAGGTTTCACGTAAGTAAATAAAACACAAATAAAATAAAGCGAGTAAAATTGTAAAGGAGTTGATTGTTTTTGGTGTTTTGGATGCAAATAAGAAAAGTAATTTTTTTATTTTCACATTAAAATAGTGCAGTAAATAGAAAACAAGATAAAAGCAATATAAATGTGTTTCTTATGATAAAAATGGACCGGGGTTCATGGGTTCACTTGACTATTCTCTCTTTAAATTGTGGTGGACAAATAGTAATTCATCAATGAGATATGAGGGTGCAAATAATAGTATGCGTAAGATCAGAATTCATATGGGCATCACGTCCTAACATAGAGATGATGCAACACATCTCTCTTATACCCCACAAGAAAGAGAAAACTCCAAGCAATCTTGTATTAAGAATTAACAGAGCATAGCCATAAGTACTTTGACATGATGTTTGAATATCAAATATGCTACCTTGAACAAACAAGATCATCACTTTTGTCACGTGACGAACATAGCACATGCATTCACTTTATCCCTAGTGAGGTAGCAAAAGAAAAGGCAAAGCCATAATTCATCATGAAAACATTGTCACTATCCAATCACTAAAACCATGCTACTCCATCTAATACACACATCACCCCACACATGCTCTTGCATAGATGTTGGATCAAAGAAAATACTTAAGAACAGGGTACATAATATGCATCTATCAATACATCTTACATAATATGATCAGATCTCATAGCACAATATCATAGAATAAGGATTCACCGCATAGGTATTACAAATCTGGCCATAATCATGTGAGGCAGCTCAAATGGCACGAAGAGCTATGAAGAACATGAGAGAAATGGATCAAGCTACTTCCACAAACCCATATTCCAGAGGTGGACTACTCTCCCTTGATCATGGTGATGATGGTGAAGGCGTTGGAGAAGGTGGAGATCCCTCCGACGATGATCCCGGTGGAGTTTCCCCCTCAATCTTCTCTGTTGGAGCCTCCGTTTCGTGTTTCTGTTTGTGTGACCCTCTCCTCCGAGATCTCTTCGGGGCCATATATAGTTATTTTTAGGTCAAAATACGCCGGTGGGCGAAAAGATCACGCGGTTTCTACGATCGATGGCCGAAAGAGGTTGGGTGGTGCGCCCTACCTTGGGGCGCGCCACCTATGGTCTTTCAGGCCTCGGACCTCTCCAGGTGTGGTTCTAGGGCCCAGGGTGCTTCTTCCGATGAAAAAATGACGCTCCAAAATCCCAGGTCAAGTTGACTCCGTATAGGTCTCTAAAAGTGAAAAGTACACAAAACATGGTTTTCTGTTCTACATAGTTATAAACCAAATAAAGGGAATCATTGGTAAATCCCCATAAATCAATGTAAAACATGGTATTATCATCATATATGTTGCAAATATGTGGGAATTCAATATGATAAAGGACAAAGTTCATGTATGCATTTTACATGCATCAACTTATCCCCCATTTGAAGAGAAACCTTAGTGGGAACTAACTTATTTAAGTTGAGCTTCCTATAAAGAGACAATGGCATGACACTTAACCCTGATCCAAGATCACGCAAATCATACTTCTGTTATCACCGGATTTTGGCCAAATCAGGAGATGGGCCGTAAGTGGAGATGGGCTTGAAGGACGTACACATGGAGCATCTTCAAAGCGGCCTTGCGCTAAGAGTTTGGGCTAAGTTGCCCATGTATCTGTAATATAGTAGATCGTATCGTGTTTAGATTAAAAGATAGAGTCTGGCCCGTGCACGGTTAGGTGCACGCCTCAATTAGAAAGTCCCTTGGACTATAAATATGTATCTAGGGTTATCGGAAAAGAAGGACAATCACGTTCACAACAAACACAAATCAGGCGCATCGCCACCCCTTTCTTCGAGGGTTTCTTCCGGGTAAGCATCATGCTACCTAGATCGCATCTTGCGATCTAGGCAGTACACGTTTATTCGTCTACCTTGTACTGCTCGTGCTGAAGCGTTGTTGATGGCGAGCAGTACTACTTATCATTAGGTGTTTAGGGGCTTGCATTGATGCTTTCTCGTGCATATCTGCGTGGCAATGCCGTCCCTCGACACCTAGCTGCCCTTACACCTATCTGGGTGTAAGGGCAGCATCTTGCTTGTTCGTTACTTAGTAGATCCGATCTGTTATAGTTGCTCCTTGCTCCGCAGGGATTAGTTTAATATCTGCATAGTTAGGCCTTATGCTGGGGTCGGACGATCCGGTAGTGCGTTAGGTGTTGTTCACCGTCCCTGCAAGGGATGTTCCGGGAATCAACGTTATGTTGGTTTTTAGGCCTCTTGTAGGGGTAGTTTGCATCATCTTCCGTAGCTGCTAGGCCCGATCACACGTAGGACGTTCCGGTTATGCGGTGAAAACCCTAAACTGTCGTAGATCGGTTTAGCTTTGTTTTGATCAAGCAGGATCCCCATGTCATTGCAAATCCAACGTGAACCATGGGGCGATCGGCTCTTTGAGCCGATCCACAGGGCAACCTGAGAGCCGATAGGGCTCGTATTTAATGTTTACGTGTCTACCATGCAGGAACAATCGAAGCACTCTAACACCTTCCTGATCGGGTCTAGGTCAGGTGGCACGCCCTAGCAACCGCCAGGACGTGGCTGGAAGATTTGCGGGACGACGCGAGGTGCCAGGGTCCACTAAGCGGCCTTGGGAGCCTCCCGGCTCTTCGTGTTGCTTAACCATTGCCCGTCGGTGGGTTTTGGAGGGTAACACATTCTGGCACGCCCGGTGGGACATCTTCTGCAACATCCACGTCAACACCGACACCGAGATGGCAGAGGAACAGATCACATACGAGGATCTCCCTGCGGATCACAAGAAGAAATACGATGAGCTGAAGGCCATCGTTGAAGCCGAACTCATCGGCTCCTTTGAGAAGACCCGTTCGCACGGCATCAGGTTCAAAGGATTCACGCCACAAGGCGTCCTTGAAGGGGTGGATCTGTCTCTCCCTTCAGAGGAACGTACCAGAGCCCTGCGACAGGAAATCAACTACGTGGTGGCTCACTCGCTACATCGGCATTCGAGAGCCTGGTAAATTCTTTGGAGCGCGTTGCGCTCCGTGTGGTGCAAGAGATCATGGAGCGTCGGTACTCCCCTTCAGGACCTGTTCTAGGAACTCACCAGGGAGAGGTGCAACTCCACACCAGGCCACCATTGCCGTACGCGATGGCAGCTCCACAGCAACAAGGTTCACCGGCATACGTTGTCTACAAGGTTGGAGGTGATCCGGGCGACTACCAGTTCTTGTATGAGCCGCCCAAGGAGATCCCACACGGATACGTGTGCACGTTTGTGCCGGACTGCAACAACTGGACGCAGGCGATCCAGGCTCCAACAGGAGGGATTGCCGGAGCAGGAGCAATTGTTCCGGCAGGAGGGACGACTGCAGCGGCGGGGAGTTTGGGAGCAGATGCTGAGAAACAGGCGTGGCTAGCCAAGTATGCCACTGCACCAATCCATGAAAGCTCAGCTGCTACTACCTCCACCGCGGATCAGATCAGTGCAGTCTTGAGAGACCAGTTCGGCATCCTGCCGAAGAAGAAGATAATCGGCTATTCCAAGCCGTACCCCAATGAGTTCGACCTGATCCCACTACCACCTAAGTACCGGCTTCCGGACTTCACCAAATTCAGTGGGTCAGAAGGATCTAGCTCCATCGAGCACGTGAGCCGATACTTGGCCCAGTTGGGCATGGTTTCGGCATCGGATCAGCTACGGGTGAGGTTCTTTTCGCAATCCCTCACCGGTCCAGCTTTTGGATGGTACACCTCGTTGCAGCCAAATTCAGTGCGATCATGGAAGCAGCTAGAGGAACAGTTTCACACCCAATATCATTCAGAAGCTACTGAAGCTGGTATTGCCGAACTAGCACAGGTTCGGCAGAGGCGAGGAGACAGTGTCTGAGTACATTCAGCGTTTCAGAACTGTCAAGAACCGATGCTATTCGGTTCATTTAACTGAGAAAGAAGCAGTCGAGCTGGCCGTGGCAGGCCTTGCAGCGTCATTCAAGGATCTGACGTTCCAAGTGGAGTACAACTCGCTGGCGCACATGGTCCAGAGACTGACCTTATATGAACAGCGCCATCCAGAACTGTACCAGGACAAGTTCAAGCGCGCGATACGATACGTCTCCAACGTATCGATAATTTCTTATGTTCCATGCTACTTTATTGATGATACCTACATGTTTTATGCACATTATATGTCATATTTATGCATTTTCCGGAACTAACCTATTAACAAGATGCCGAAGAGCCAGTTGCTGTTTTCTGCTGTTTTTGGTTTCAGAAATCCTAGTAAGGAAATATTCTCGGAATTGGACGAAATCTTCGCCCAGGGTCCTATTTTTGCACGAAGCTTCCAGAAGACCGAAGAGGAAAGAAGTGGGGCCACGAGGTGGCCACACCATAGGGCGGCGCGGCCAAGGCCCTGGCCGCACCGGCCTGTGGTGTGGGCCTCGCGCCGCCCCCTGACCTACCCTTCCGCCTACTTAAAGCCTCCGTCGCGAAACCCCAGTACCGAGAGCCACGATACGGAAAACCTTCCGGAGACGCCGCCGCGAATCCCATCTCGGGATTCGGGAGATCGCCTCGGCATCCCTGCCGGAGAGGGGATTCATCTCCCGGAGGACTCTTCATCGCCATGATCGCCTCCGGAGTGATGAGTGAGTAGTTCACCCCTGGACCATGGGTCCATAGCAGTAGCTAGATGGTCGTCTTCTCCTTGTTGTGCTTCATTGTTGGATCTTGTGAGCTGCCTAACATGATCAAGATCATCTATCTGTAATACTATATGTTGTGTTTGTCGGGATCCGATGGATAGAGAATACTATGTTATGGTGATTATCAATCTATTGTTTATGTGTTGTTTATGATCTTGCATGCTCTCCGTTATTAGTAGAGGCTCTGGCCAAGTTTGTACTCTTAACTCCAAGAGGGAGTATTTATGCTCGATAGTGGGTTCATGCCTTCATTGACACCTGGGACAGTGACAGAAAGTTCTAAGGTTGTGATGTGCTTTGTGCCACTAGGGATAAAACATTGATTCTATGTCTAAGGATGTAGTTGTCGATTACATTACGCACCATACTTAATGCAATTGTCTGTTGCTTAGCAACTTAATACTGAATGGGGTTCGGATGATAACCTGAAGGTGGACTTTTTAGGCATAGATGCAGTTGGATGGCGGTCTATGTACTTTGTCGTAATGCCCAATTAAATCTCACTATATTTATCATATCATGTACATGCATTGTTATGCCCTTCTCTATTTGTCAATTGCCCGACTATAATTTGTTCACCCAACATGCTTTTATCTTATGGGAGAGACACCTCTAGTGAACTGTGGACCCCGGTCCTATTCTTTACATAGCATACAATCTACTGCAATTGTGTTTTACTATTTTCTTGCAAACAATCATCTTCCACTCGATACGCTTAATCCTTTGTTACAGCAAGCCGGTGAGATTGACAACCTCACTGTTTCGTTGGGGCAAAGTACTTTGGTTTTGTTGTGCAGATTCCACGTTGGCGCCGGAATCCCTGTTGTTGCGCCGCATCACATTTCGCCACCATCAACCTTCAACGTGCTTCTTGGCTCCTCCTGGTTCGATTAAACCTTGCTACTGTGCGCATCATACCTTCCTCTTGGGGTTCCCAACGAACGTGTGAGTTACACGCCATCAAGCTCTTTTTCTGGCGCCGTTGCCGGGGAGATCAAGACACGCTGCAAGGGGAGTCTCCACTTCTCAATCTCTTTACTTTGTTTTTGTCTTGCTTTATTTTATTTACTACTTTGTTTGCTGCACCTAAACAAAACACAAAAAAAATTAGTTGCTAGTTTTACTTTATTTATTGTCTTGCTCTCTATATCAAAAACACACAAAAAAATTAGTTACTTGCATTTACTTTATTTGCCTAGTTTACTTTATTGCTACTAAAATGAGTAATCCTGAAGTTGAAGTTCGTTCTTTTAAGCAACAAGGTGGAGAAAGTTTTAAAGATGCTTGGTACAGAATTAGTAATGCTCATCATAGGTGCATTAAGAAACACTCCACCACTATCCTTCTTAGGAACTTTTATGTTGGTTTATCTAGTTGGAATAGGTATGTTCTTGATACTCTTTCGGGAGGCAATTTCCTAGGTACTCCCGCTTTAGAAGCTAGTTGCATCATTGAGAGTCTAGTTGGAATACCACCTGTTAATGAAGTTAAAATTGAAATCTCTCTTGAAGATGTTATGAAAAAATTGGAAACCATAGAGAAAAAATTTTCAAGTGTTGAAACTAAATTGGGAATGTTATTTGACAAAACTTATGAACTTGATAAATCCTTAGGAGGAATTGATGAAAAAATTAGTGTCCTAGGAACTTGTGTTGTCCATGATAATCAAACCAATAGGATTGATGAACTTGAAAAAGCTATGGGAACCTTGGGTTCAACCTTTTCTTCTCTCAAGTATAATGAGAAAGCTTATGTGGGTAAAGAGCAAAAATTCATGTACGCCTCTAAAGTGCCTAAACAAAAGAATTATTATAGGCCTAAAATTTCTAAAACCCCTAGCACCACCATAGAAAATTTAGATAATGGAGCACCTAAAGTACCCTCTGCAACAAGTTGTGTTTGCATGAAAAATAATAATGTTGATGCTTCTACTCTCGATGTTACTTGATTTGCACTTTCTGCGCCTAGCTGAAAGGCGTTAAAAAAGCGCTTATGGGAGACAACCCATGTTTTTACTACAGCAATTTTTTGTTTTGTTGAGTCTTGAAAGTTGTTTACTACTGTAGCAACCTCTCCTTATCATGTTTTTGTGCCAAGTAAAGTTTCTATGTCAAAGTTGATGTTATATTTGGGATCGCTGCGCAGAAACAGCATTGCTGTCTGTCACGAATCTGGGCACAGTTCTCTGTAGAAAATTCGAAAAAATCTGCCAATTTACGAGCGTGATCCCCAGATATGTACGCAACTTTCATTAGTTTTGAGTTTTTCCATTTGAGCAAGTCTGGTGCCAGCTTTAAATTCGTCTTTACGAACTGTTCTGTTTTTGACAGATTCTACCTTTTATTTCGCATTGCCTCTTTTGCTATGTTGGATTCATTTCTTTGATCCATTAATGTCCAGTAGCTTTATGCAATGTCCAGAAGTGTAAAGAATGTTTGTGTCACCTCTGAATGTGTGAATTATTAATTGTGCACTAACCCTCTAATGAGTTTGCTTGAAGTTTGGTGTGAAGGAAGTTTTCAAGGGTCAAGAGAAGAGTATGATATACTATGATCAAGAGGAGTGAAAGCTCTAAGCTTGGGGATGCCCCCGTGGTTCACCCCTGCATATTTTAAGAAGACTCAAGCGTCTAAGCATGGGGATGCCCAAGGCATCCCCTTCTTCATCGACAACATCATCAGGTTCCTCCCCTGAAACTATATTTTTATTCAATCACATCTTGTGTTCTTTACTTGGAGCGTCGGTTTGTTTTTGTTTTTGTTTTTGTTTGAATAAAATGGATCCTAGCATTCACTTTGTGGGAGAGAGACACGCTCCGCTGTTGCATATGGACAAATATGTCCTTAGGCTTTACTCATAATGTTCAAGGCGAAGTTTCTTCTTCGTTAAATTGTTATATGATTGGAATTGGAAAATGCTACATGTAGTAATTCTAAAATGTCTTGGATAATGTGATACTTTGCAATTGTTGTGCTCATGATTAAGCTCTTGCATCATATGCTTTGCACCCATTAATGAAGAAATACATAGAGCTTGCTAAAATTTTATTTGCATATTTGGTCTCTCTAAGGTCTAGATAATATCTAGTATTGAGTTTTGAACAACAAGGAAGACGGTGTAGAGTCTTATAATGTTTACAATATGTCTTTTATGTGAGTTTTGCTGCACCGGTTCATCCTTGAGTTTGCTTCAAATAACCTTGCTAGCCTAAACCTTGTATCGAGAGGGAATACTTCTCATGCATCCAAAATCCTTGAGCCAACTACTATGCCATTTGTGTCCACCATACCTACCTACTACATGGTATTTCTCCGCCATTCCAAAGTAAATTGCTTGAGTGCTACCTTTAAAATTCCATCATTCACCTTTGCAATATATAGCTCATGGGACAAAATAGCCTTAAAAACTATTGTAGTATTGAATATGTACTTATGCACTTTATCTTTTATTAAGTTGCTTGTTGTGCGATAACCATGCTTCTGGGGAACGCCATCAACTATTGTTGAATATCATGTGAGTTGCTATGCATGTCCGTCTTGTCTGAAGGATCTATCATTTTAGTGGTTGGAGCATGCAAAATTGTTAGAGAAGAACATTGGGCCGCTAACTAAAGCCATGAATCATGGTTGAAGTTTCAGTTTTGGACATATATCCTCAATCTCATATGAGAATAATAATCATTGCTACATGCTTATGCATTTAAGAGGAGTCCATTATCTGTTGTCCATGTTGTCCCGGTATGGATGTCTAAGTTGAGAATAATCAAAAGCGAGAAATCCAAAATGCGAGCATTCTCCTTAGACCTTTGTACAGGCGGCATGGAGGTACCCCTTTGTGACACTTGGTTGAAACATGGCATGCAAAGATCCGGTAGTCCAAGCTAAGTAGGACGAGGTGCGGACACTATTAGTATACTATGCATGAGGCTTGCAACTTGTAAGATATAATTTACATAACTCATATGCTTTACTACTACCGTTGACAAAATTGTTTCATGTTTTCAAAATAAATGCTCTAGCACAAATACAGCAATCGATGCTTTCCTCTTGAAGGACCTTTCTTTTACTTTTATTGTTGAGTCAGTTTACCTATCTCCCTCCACCTTAAGAAGCAAACACTTGTGTGAACTGTGCATTGATTCCTACATACTTGCATATTGCACTTGTTATATTACTTTATGTTGACAATATCCATGAGATATACATGTTATAAGTTGAAAGCAACCGCTGAAACTTAATCTTCCTTTGTGTTGCTTCAACACCTTTACTTTGATTTATTGCTTTATGAGTTAACTTTTATGCAAGACTTATTGATGCTTGTCTTGAAGTACTATTCATGAAAAGTCTTTGCTATATGATTCACTTGTTTACTCATGTCATTACCTTTGTTTTGATCGCTGCATTCATTACATATGTTTACAAATAGTATGATCAAGATTATGATGGCATGTCACTTCAAAAATTATCTTTGTTATCGTTTTACCTGCTCGGGACGAGCAGAACTAAGCTTGGGGATGCTGATACGTCTCCAACGTATCGATAATTTCTTATGTTCCATGCTACTTTATTGATGATACCTACATGTTTTATGCACATTATATGTCATATTTATGCATTTTCTGGAACTAACCTATTAACAAGATGCCGAAGAGCCATTTGTTGTTTCTTGTTTTTGGTTTCAGAAATCCTAGTAAGGAAATATTCTCGGAATTGGACGAAATCTTCGCCCAGGGGTTCTATTTTGCACGAAGCTTCCGAAGACCGAAGAGGGAAGAAGTGGGGCCACGAGGTGGCCACACCATAGGCGGCGCGGCCCGGGCCCCGGCCGCGCCGGCATGTGGTGTGGGCCCTCGCGCCGCCCGACCTGCCCTTCCGCCTACTTAAAGCCTCCGTCGCTGATCGAGAGCCACGATACGGAAAACCTTCCAGAAGCCGCCGCCGAATCCCATCTCGGGGGATTCAGGAGATCGCCTCCGGCACCCCGCCGGAGAGGGGATTCATCTCCCGGAGGACTCTTCATCGCCATGATCGCCTCCGGAGTGATGAGTGAGTAGTTCACCCCTGGACCATGGGTCCATAGCAGTAGCTAGATGGTCGTCTTCTCCTTGTTGTGCTTCATTGTTGGATCTTGTGAGCTGCCTAACATGATCAAGATCATCTATCTGTAATACTATATGTTGTGTTTGTCGGGATCCGATGGATAGAGAATACTATGTTATGGTGATTATCAATCTATTGTTTATGTGTTGTTTATGATCTTGCATGCTCTCCGTTATTAGTAGAGGCTCTGGCCAAGTTTGTACTCTTAACTCCAAGAGGGAGTATTTATGCTCGATAGTGGGTTCATGCCTTCATTGACACCTGGGACGTGACAGAAAGTTCTAAGGTTGTGATGTGCTGTTGCCACTAGGGATAAAACATTGATTCTATGTCTAAGGATGTAGTTGTCGATTACATTACGCACCATACTTAATGCAATTGTCTGCTTAGCAACTTAATACTGAATGGGGTTCGGATGATAACCTGAAGGTGGACTTTTTAGGCATAGATGCGGTTGGATGGCGGTCTATGTACTTTGTCGTAATGCCCAATTAAATCTCACTATATTTATCATATCATGTACATGCATTGTTATGCCCTTCTCTATTTGTCAATTGCCCGACTGTAATTTGTTCACCCAACATGCTTTTATCTTATGGGAGAGACACCTCTAGTGAACTGTGGACCCCGGTCCTATTCTTTACATAGCATACAATCTACTGCAATTGTGTTTTACTATTTTCTTGCAAACAATCATCTTCCACTCGATACGCTTAATCCTTTGTTACAGCAAGTCGGTGAGATTGACAACCTCACTGTTTCGTTGGGGCAAAGTACTTTGGTTTTGTTGTGCAGATTCCACGTTGGCGCCGGAATCCCTGTTGTTGCGCCGCATCACATTTCGCCACCATCAACCTTCAACGTGCTTCTTGGCTCCTCCTGGTTCGATTAAACCTTGGTTTCTTTCTGAGGGAAAACTTGCTACTGTGCGCATCATAACTTCCTCTTGGGGTTCCCAACGAACGTGTGAGTTACACGCCATCAATAACCCTGGTCAATGCTGATGAGGATGAAGATTCTGCGGAAGATCAGGAAGTCGCAGTAGCCGAATGGACTCGGACGCCAGTGCCTGTGTCCTGCAAATGGGTGAACCCACCAGGGCCTCCAAGAGGGTTGGACTTTGATGTGAGCAAAACTGACAGATCTTCGATCTGCTACTGAAAGAGAAACAGTTGAAGCTACCCGAAGGCCACAAGATCCCTACGGCACAAGAGATGAACAAAAGGCCATACTGCAAATGGCATCATACGTTCACGCACGCCACCAACGACTGCAAAGTATTGCGCGCACAAATTCAGATGGCGATAGAATCGGGCCGATTAACTTTCGGACAGTTTGCCATGAAGGTAGACATGCGTCCGTTTCCGGACGTCAATATGGTGGACCTAAGCCACTCCATAAGGAAGCCAGGGTTCTCTTTCGATGTCAATATGGCAGGGCTCGTGAGCCGCCATGGCAAAGATAAAGCAGAGAGCAGCCACTCCCGTGGCAAAGATAAAGAGGAGGCCGTTCCACGCGACCGGCCCCAAGATGATGATAGACGGTACCTAACCGAGGAGGAGGTGAGAAGCATACGGTATCAGCGCCCACTCTCCGTGCATCTCCTCAACAAATACGAGCAGCAGTAACCGACGTCGACGCCACGACGAAGACGACGAAAGATATCGTCGGTCTGATGCAGAAGGTATCGTCGGACGGAAACAACGACGTACGAGCGTCGCGCTAGAGGGAGGTCAAGGGAGCAAGACAACGTGGATAAGCACTGGGACTGTCCTTTCTTCAAACATTGCTGGGACTCCGGAATGAGCCGATTGCCAACAATCGAGAATTGCCCAGAATGCAAACAGCAAAGGAGGAGGACAAATGAAGTTTCAGTGTTCGAACGTCTAGGGCCTCTCCCACCTCATAACAAGCAAGCTGAGTCATTTCAAGAAGAAGACTTTGAGGAGTCAGATGAAGAAGATAGGTATCACCGACCAAGGTGGTGCCCTGATGGACTCAGCCATTCTCAGAAGCGTAGGCAGCGGCTGCGAACTTGGAAGAAGCCGAGGCACGATACTGTACACGTTGAGAAGAGCACGGCCCGATCTGGCCGTGAAAATTCAGCAAACATTGGAGGCGAAGCGCGCCCACCAAAGAAAGTATGGCGCCCTAAACACGAAAGCCGATGCACGGCATCGGCTGATGCCGATGCAGAGGCATCGGCTGATACAAACATGGTATCCGTGATCCGGACGGAGTAGCTCCAAGACATTGGACGTACGTGGCAAGGCCGATCCCTGAGATCGGCCCTCAAAAAATGAAAAGCAAAGGATCTTATCTCCAGCATGCCACGTAGCTACAGTGGAAATCCAAGAAGTTGCAAACCATCGTCAAGCATTGCAATGAAAAGGAGGCCGATTCCCACAATCGGCCAAAATTATCCTCGACATACGTTTTGTCTATGTTCAGCATTGATCCAACAGATACCTGAAGAGCCGACACCATCAAGTACTTGACAATCGGCTCGGGGGCATATAGATGGACAAAACACGAGGATACAAAGCTTGGAGTGGACGTCAAATGCCCAGCAGAACAGCTCAAGTATGGGGGGCAATCGGCCAATAAAAAAACGAAAATACGAAACCCGATGCGTGGACATCGACTTAAGAATTCAAAGCCGATGCACGGCCATCGACTCAAGGGACTTACAAGCAGGCTCTACTGGAGGAACCCCTCATTGGGATTGCTTAGCGACTCAGGCCCTCTCGTCAAGGACCTCCAGCTCTTTTTTCAAGACTTCAAGCTCGGTAGTACCAGCATAAACATCAGTACGGGCGTTCAGGACTGCCTTTTGTTCTCATTTGAGCTATTGGTATTTGCCGACAAGTGTGAGGATCGCAGCCCTGGCCAACAGCAAGAACAGCATGAACGTGCAGATCAGGCTAGGATCATGAGAACATCATTGGACTGAACTGCATTCTCACCGTGGTTGCGTCATTGAACTGAAGAAGCTCGGGGCAGCTCACTTTGAAGGTTCTCTGCTTTTGAAAGCCGATTTGGTTAGAATCGGTGACGCCGCACTACCGGGGAGCCGATGATGGCCCATTTGGTTGGTACATCTTTATCCTTGCCTTGACTGAGGCTCGGGGGGCAGCTCGCCCTTAAGGTTCTTTGTTCTGAGGAGCTAGAGCTACCAATTTGAAGAGGGAGCCATCATAATTGATAGGCCTTGGGCCAGTTTGTTGATACAAAGAGACAAAGCATCGCGGGGAAAGTTGTAGGCGATCAAGATTTTCAACAATGGTCCTAGAGTCCTCCTGAAGGCATCAATTCTGGAGTCTTGCCGAGTAAAGCTAACATTAAGGCTCAGAGGACTTGGATTTCCAAGATTTAAGGTTTGCGCGATTACGGTTTGGTCCCGTTCGACTGAAATTTAAGGGGCTGAATTGATCTACCTCGAAATTTATCATAGGAGACCAATGCGTTGCCATCGGTTCGTCGAGCGTTGATCAGATTGACAATCGGCAAAATCAATACAAGGGAGAATCGGCTAAATCAATTTGCAAGGAATCGGCAGAGCTAAATTGGGGAAATTTCTTCAATAATGATCAGATTTCTTACATGAAAAGAGCTGATTGCTCTCAAAAGAAAGGCCTGGGGGAATACATTGCCCCTCCTACTACTACTGATCCTATGCCAGGGATCCTATCTAAGGGCTATTGTTGCCCTCAACATCTCCGTCGCCGCCGCTATCGGTACTTCCGGCGGGCTCGTCACCGCTGCTGTAGCGGCCGCCGGCAGGACCCCGTTGTCCTCATCCGTCGCATCATCGTTCGCTGTCGAAGTCGCTGAGGTTCCCGGCCAGGGGCAATGGCGCTGCCGGTGGCTCGTCGGAGGAGCTGTCGTCCTCCTCCTCCTCCTCCTTCACCTCCTCGGAGGAGGTGACCCCGTCCCAGAAAGGCGGTCGTCGCGCCTCCACCGCTTCCTCATTGGCGAGGAAGCGGAGGTCACTCTCCCCGTCGCCGAGGACTTGTCATCCTCGACCAGACGGAGAAGTCATGGTCTTCCTTGTCCCACGCCGTTGGGGCAAGGATATCGTACGCCGCCTGCGTACCCCACTCTGGTGTTGATTCCCGGATGGGAGAGGACACGTAGGAAAGACCCGATGAAGTGGAGGAGGAAGAAGAGGAAGACATGGCGGCAGAGGAGGGCTTTTGGAAGTGCTAGTGCGAAGGGGATGAAGAAGGGAACTACAGGAAGTGGCCAAATAAAAGGGGATATAGCGATTTAATGCTTAAGCAGTTTCCGAGGACGTGGTGCCAACGTCAAATCGTGCAGAGAAGTTGTGAAGGCAAGACGTCATGATGAAGAATACTGCGACGGTTCTGCCACGACATGACCCTTCGAAGGAGACAGATGGTTTTGCAATTATCATTATCAAAACCAGGGGGCATGTGTTATCACCGATTTTGGCCAAATCAGGAGATGGGCCGTAAGTGAAGATGGGCTTGAAGGACGTACACATGGAGCATCTTCGAAGCGGCCTTGCGCTAAGAGTTTGGGCTAAGTTGCCCATGTATCTGTAATATAGTAGATCGTATCGTGTTTAGATTAAAAGATAGAGTCTGGCCCGTGCACGGTTAGGTGCACGCCTCAATTAGAAAGTCCCTTGGACTATAAATATGTATCTAGGGTTATCGGAAAAGGAGGAAAATCACGTTCACAACAAACACAAATCAGGCGCATCGCCACCCCTTTCTTCGAGGGTTTCTTCCGGGTAAGCATCATGCGCCTAGATCGCATCTTGCGATCTAGGCAGTATACGTTTATTCGTCTACCTTGTACTGCTCGTGCTGAAGCGTTGTTGATGGCGAGCAGTACTACTTATCATTAGGTGTTTAGGGGCTTGCGTTGATGCTTTCTCGTGCATATCTGCGTGGCAATGCCGTCCCTCGACACCTAGCTGCCCTTACACCTATTTGGGTGTAAGGGCAGCATCTTGCTTGTTCGTTACTTAGTAGATCCGATCTGTTATAGTTGCTCCTTGCTCCGCAGGGATTAGTTTAATATCTGCATAGTTAGGCCTTATGCTGGGGTCGGACGATCCGGTAGTGCGTTAGGTGTTGTTCACCGTCCCTGCAAGGGATGTTCCGGGAATCAACGTTATGTTGGTTTTTAGGCCTCTTGTAGGGGTAGTTTGCATCATCTTCCGTAGCTGCTAGGCCCGATCACACGTAGGACGTTCCGGTTATGCGGTGAAAACCCTAAACTGTCGTAGATCGGTTTAGCTTTGTTTTGATCAAGCAGGATCCCCATGTCATTGCAAATCCAACGTGAACCATGGGGCGATCGGCTCTTTGAGCCGATCCACAGGGCAACCTGAGAGCCGATAGGGCTCGCATTTAATGTTTACGTGTCCACCATGCAGGAACAATCGAAGCACTCTAACACCTTCCTGATCGGGTCTAGGTCAGGTGGCACGCCCTAGCAACCGCCAGGACGTGGCTGGAAGATTTGCGGGACGACGCGAGGTGCCAGGGTCCACTAAGCGGCCTTGGGACCTCCCGGCTCTTCGTGTTGCTTAACCATTGCCCGTCGGTGGGTTTTGGAGGGTAACAACTTCACTTAGGTATTCTTAATAGTACAAGGAATAGTAGGAATACTTGGGTCTCCACGCTTTTCTGGTAATTTTCCAATAAAAGAATAATCAGCAAGCATATATAGCAGTAATAGCTTCATTAGGTATTTTCCTTTTGTTATTAACAATGTTTTTCGTATGTTTTGAATATGGAGGAATTTTAATATCTCAACAAGAGGAATTTGCAAGTATAAACTCTTTATCAATTCAATGAACTTCTCAAATCTTTCATTGTCTTAAGTTTACATTACCTCTTGGGGATATATATGGTATAGTTCTATGAACCCATGGATCCCTTTCTTTACATTTTGGTTGAGGTGGATCCTTCTTGTTCTTCTTACTTTTGTCCTTGGAGGATTTAGGATCTTCATTTATTATAGGTTCAGGTTCTTTATTGGCATAATCTTCAGGTGATTCTTCATGTGGTTGAGACACTTTCACATCTTCTTCATTATTATCATCTTCAGTTTCAGCATCAGAAATAGATATATCATTATCTTAATCTTCAAAGTTCTCATTTTATTCACTTTCATTGGGTGATTCTCATGTAAAATATTTCTTCTTACGAGCTTCTTGTTCATTTCTCTTTGGATTCCCTTCAGGATAATCAGGTCCTGAGAACTTGAGCCTCCTCTAGTATTAACTCTACATACTATCTTTTCTCAGCAACAAGCTTCTCATATAATTTATTTTGAAGAAAAATAATTTGGTCCGCTTGATTATTCATCATATGGTAGTGTCTGACAGTCATTTTAAGAGAATCTAAAGAAGATCTCAATTCCTTATGAATGATTTCTATATTACGGGAGTTTTCCATTGTATCTCTTTTAATATCATTTTCAAATAATCTCTGATCACAAGAAGAATAATTTAAATCATTAACATAAGATATTTTAGTAGGAAATGATAACTCTTTATTTCCTTCACCATAACATATAGCATGTACTTGAATAGGAAAACATGGCTCATCAATAAGAAGCTTGATACCCCTTCCAGAAATATTCTTCGAGTCACAAGTTTTAATGCCCTTTTGTTTAATAGACCTTGAAGATTCTTTCATGTCTTCATTAGATAATTCAATAACGCCTCTCCTATTACGGATAACATCTTCTTCAATATGCCAATCATCATAGTTCTGCTTGATGGTGTTCAATAAAGTCTTAGCTTCTTCCACAGTTTTGTGCCTGAAAATATTACCTGCAACACTGTCTAGATAAGATCAAGATCCTCCAGTTAGCCCATTATAAATATATCAAGCAATTGGTTCTCTTTTAAACCATGAGCTGGACACTTCCTCTCAAGGGCAATATATCTCGCCCAAGATTGAGAAATGCCTTCTTCTTTACCTTGATCAAAGTTAGTAATTTCTTCAACCATAACATGTATTTTACTAGCAGTAAAATATTTATTACAAAACAAGTAAATGCATGCTTCTTTACTAGTAATAGACTTTGGTGCTAAAGAATTATACCAATCTTTTGCATTTCCTCGTAAAGAGAAAGGAAAAAATTTCAAGAAGTAATAGCGCTATTGGATCTCAGTATTACCAAACATATTAGCTAGCTCAGTGAGGTTTATTAAGTGTTTCCAGGGAAATTCATCCTCTCTCTCATTAAACTTAATAGCTTTAGCTTTCTCTATTTTCTCAGGGTCAACATTAAATTCATAATCTTTATCTTTGATGTATATCGCACGTGCTCACTTGTTCTAGCAACAAGAAATAAATCTTATAAGGAAGATCTCAAACTAGCTTCAAATTCATCCAAATAATCTAAATCAATATTTGTAAAACCTTCATTAAAGGTAACATCTTCTTTAGAGTTTGCCATTTTAGGACTCGGCGAACTATCATCTTCATCACAATGTTCATCTTCTTCATATTTAGATTACATATGTTCATCAGACAAAGACTTAGATAAATCAGGTGTCCCCTCTTTATCCTTGTCGACATCTAACAAATCATTTTCAATTGTAGTAGACATTATTGATAGTGGTGAACTTGTTTGAGCAATAGCTTTCTTTTTAATAGCAGGAGTAGTAGCAGCTTGAGGTGACAAATATGGTCTAGAAGGCAAATCCGTACCTTTCCTTGTAGTGGAGGGTCTAATGTCCTTCTTAGCAGGTTCCTTATTCTTTCCCATGGTAAGGAGCAAATAATTGCAACAAGTAAATGATAACAGGTTGTCTTACCAATAAAGCTAGGTTCCCCGATAATGGCGCTAGAAAATGTCTTGATGCCCACAAGTATAGGAGATCACTGAAATCTTCAATGGGAAGTATTACCCAAATTTATAGTTCGACTCAAGGGGAACACAAGAATACCAATAAGACTTTATAAATTGAGACGTCACTATCAACCACATCTCTATATCAATAAACTCACAAAGCAAGTGTTGATTGTATAGCAATCGATTCAAGTAGTAAATAACAAATAGTAAATAGTAGAAGTGGATTTCCAGTTTTCACCGGTTGTAGTATTATGTAACTTTCAGTGGATAAAAGCTTAGGTACGAGGTAGTAGTGGGCTATTGTACGAATAATATTGATCATATAATCTAATCCAACTAACATAGCATCCATCTCTAATTCAGTTGTTTGTAGGTGTGTGCCCGATGGCCCATTTTACCGCGACCAACTTGGAACTACAAACAATTAAGGTCTATCCTTTCGAATAGACCGGAACAAAGCATTAAGATTCATGAACACACAATATCTTCGAACTATCACATATTCCCCTTTTTTTTCCTATTTGTCACCTTAGGGATTTGCAGGGTCAACATAATAGTATCAATACAACTTGAAAATAGATACCAACCTCATATAAATGAGAAAGCAATATAGTTTCAGTACTGAAATCATGTCACTCGGGCCCTAGTAACAAGCATTAAACATATCAAAGATGTACTGACACTCATACATGAATATCTTCAAGACAAACACCTCAAATCTCGATACATATGGATGATTACATGATCAATATCATCCAAACCCCATCGACCTCTTAAGCCTACATAAAACTACTCACTCATGACGATGGAGAGAGAGCCCATGGTAGTTGGCAATGACGTTGGTGGCGGTGATGATGAAGAAGCCCTCGAAATTCCTCTCTCCAGGGTGAAGAGCAGGATGAATCTGACCCATGAAACGAAGATCATGGTCTCGGCAACGCTCTGTTTCATGAAACGCCTCGTCCTTTCAGAGGGGTAGGTTTTTCAGGTATATAAAGCACCACTCGAAGGGGGAGGCGAGGCGACAACCGAGGGCCAAAAGGCCCTGGGTGGCGTGCCCTTAGGTACTGGGCGTGGCACCTGGTACTTTTGGGCTTCGTGGCTCCCCTCTCGTGATTCAAAGCTCCAGGCCCTCTATTTTGATGAAAAATTTCCCTGGTATTTTCCTCGATTTTATTTCCTACGAAAACTGTTAAAACGAGACTTTGCTAAAAACAACGTTAGATTCAGCAGTTTTTATCTAAATATGGTAAGAAAAGTGCTTGGAAAAGTAGATACATTTGTATTAGGTACCCATCCCACTTGTGCATATTATCTTTTATAAACGAAAAAATGACACATTAGGGGGACTTCCCTACTATCTTTGTGTCAAAGAAAAAAAGTTTGTCACCTTTCTAGAAAACAAATATTTATACAAGTTACCTGAACATTTTACAATATACCTAAACATAGTTAATAGATTGTGAAATAGATACTAAATATTGAAATAGTTATTCTCCCAAAAAAAATCTCGCTTGAAATTAATGAACAACATTTTTAACATTATTGCATCAACATTTTTGTAATTTTATATAAATGAATAATTTTCATAGTAGGTAGCAATGTTTAATGAAAAAATTGTAAAAATAATGTTTTATCTACAAACAAGCCAAATAACTCTTAAATATTATTCATTGGGACGGCCTCTCAAATTTCTTGCGCGCGATCTCGCAAAGGAACTCCAATGTACCACTTATGGGAGTAGTTGCTCGGAGCGGTCTTCCATTGGAACGTCTTTGGTGCGGCCAACCAATTGGCATATTTTATTTTTTGCATTTTAATGTTATCTCACAAATTCTGATTTGTTTTTATTTATAATAAGTTCTGTAATTATGAAAAATCATTGAAAAGATGTTCGTGTGTTACAAAATGTTCACTTGTACCAAACAACTGTTCATTTCTTTAAATATGTTTCATGTTATTTAAATATTGTCCATATATATTAAAAATGTGATCATGTTTGGAAAATGGCATGGGTTCAAAAAATCATTCACCTATATATAAAAGGTTCATACTTTACGAAATTCACTTATTTTAAAAATGTTTTAGCATTTTAGAACTATTCATATATCTCAAGTAAGATGTTTATGTTTTGCAAAAAAAAAGTGTTAATCCCGTCGAGTCTGATAAAATTATTCATGATTTTGAATGTAATTTCCCAGGCTTGCAAAAATATTCAATAGTTCAAAAAAAATCTTAATCTCATCGAGTGTGATAAAAATATTCATGATACCGAACATAGGTTCCCGGGCTTGAAAAAATATTCATTGGTTCAAGAAAAATGTTCAGTACTCAAAAGAATGTTGGCATATTCAATTAAATTCTCCAGCTCGAAAAATGGTATTCATCTATTACCTGAAAAGAAAAAGGAAAACAAGAAAAAAATAAGGGAAAAGCAAAATGAAAAAAAAATCAGCGCAAATGGGCCTAGCTCGTGCAGGTGGCGCTGCAAGCAAATTTCCGGTCCAACTCGCTGTAATCAAGAAATAGTGGATGCGATTTCACAATAGGATGTGATAAGAGCCATAGTGTTGTGTAGTATTTATGGGCTTTTTGGCCCAGCAAGAGATCAAGCGATGTAGCCAGAAAAAAGAAAAATCATCGGAATGGCTGAACTGCCTTTGTATTCCTTCCCAAACCGGAAATACGTGACAAGACCAATTTTTTTTTGTTGCGAAACACGTTACAATGTAGACGCTCACATAAAAGGCATATAAACTCACCCATAAAAACGCACACACGCACACTCTACCCATATGAGCACTTTTGACGAACCAGGTCAAAGAAACTTCATTCGACGGGTCTTCAGATTGACGAAGTCACTACCGAAGTCTCACTGTTGATGGGAACATCGCCTTCCACTAAAGAATATTTCACCTTTAATAAGATATCAAAGTGTCAAACTTGAGATTTAAACTCTGGTGGGCTGAGGGTGTCACTGCTCTCCTAACCACCCAACCACATGTTGATTCTCGACAGGACTGAGTCCTGCTAATCCCGTTTTAGTGCTCATCCCGTTTCACTGTGCGGCCCCGAAATTCTTAAAAAATTTGGATAATTTTTTTACATGTTTAGAACGCATGTACTTATGTACATGTCAAGTTAGTATTGAAATTCAAAAATATTTAGCTTGGAGGAAAATGGCAATTTTTATAATGAACAATCTGAAGGAACTCCGTGACTTTCAAAAATGCATGTAACTGAGTATGCGGACACCATGTAACTTAAGAAAATTTATAAGTATAGTCAAATCCGGAACTGTTCTAGTCAGGTTCCGCATTACCTAGCTGCCAAAAAATCATTTTATTCCCGAACGGCCTGTGATACTCTAGGAAATGATTTGCCTCCTTTTTTCAGTAAAAGGACTTCACGGAAATAATTTTTTTTTTTGAAATAGGGGTATGCCCCGGCTTCTGCATCATGACGATGCACACGGCCATTTATTAGAAAAGTTCGAAATAGTATGGTTTACAACTCACGCATCACCACCGAGGATTGATACAAAAATCAACCATCAAAAACAACACATACTATGACTACACCTCAACATACCCTTCTAGCATGTCGCCAACCAGCCTGACATAAGATATCCTGAGCGACTATCAGGAGTCGTGTGCATTCAGAAGCCATGACATCCCGTTGCTCCTCCGGAGAGAGTAGGGCCCAAAGCTGGACCCAATGGGAGACCATATGGATAACCTGCAAGAAATGAAAAGAGGCTTTTTTGTTAAAAATTATATCATTTCCGGCCCTTCAAATAGACCAACATAAAGCACAAACCCCAATCCGGATAAAACATTAGATTGTCGATCTACTCCATTTAACCAATTACTAAACATAGTAATATTGGTGGGAGATGGAAGATCATAAGTGAAATTAACTGTACGCTATAAGAGCTTAGCTAAGGGGCAGTCAATAAAAAGGTGTTGGATGGTCTCCTGTTCCGCCAAGAAAAAACAATTTGTACACCCATTTCAATGTCGTTTAGCTAGATTGTCCTTAGTTAACAGAACCTTATTACTCAAAAACCACATGAAAATCTTAATCTTAAGCGGAATTTTAACCTTCCATATATATTTTCTCAGAAATGGGGTATGGTCACACATAAGATCTTCATACATCGACTTCACTGTAAACAAACCATTAGGTGTCAACTTCCAAACAAAACGATCATCCTCTTCATTCAAATTTACCATCATTAGTTTCCAACATAATTGTAACCATGAAGTCCATTTGTTACCACTCAACACCCTCCGGAATGTAATTTTCAACGGTGTTTGGGCTAACACATGTGCGACGGTGACATTTTTATGGTGTATAATATTATACAAGGACGGATACGGCTGAGCCAAAGAAGTATTTCCTAACCAGGTATCTTCCCAAAAGCGGATATTCATACCATTACCCACTTTGAAAAGACCCCTAGAAAAAAATTCGTGTTTGACCTCCATCAATCCTTTCCAAAAAGGGGAGTCAGTAGGTCTAGCTTGCACCTCCGATAATGTCTTCTGTCTTAGGTATTTATATGTAGCAATTCTTGCCACACCCCGTCTTCATTAAGAAGTTTAAAGAGCCACTTACTCAATAAGCATCTGTTTTTGATTTCGAGAACCTCAATATCTAAGCCCTCTTGATCTTTGGGTCGACAAACAATGTTCCATTTTGTAAGGCGGTATTTTCTTTTGTTTTCGTCGGACTGCCAAAAGAACCTAGATCTATAGAAGTCCAAACGTTTCCTTACCCCAACAGGTATATGCAGGAAAGATAACATAAACATCGGTAAACTAGTTAATACTGAATTGATAAGAACTAGCCTATCACCATAGGATAGCAACTTTCCTTTCCATCATCCTAATTTACTCTCAAACCGTGTTTCTACCGGATACCAATCCGAATTCCTGAGTTTTTTGTAATGAATTGGAATACCCAATTATCTAAAGGGGAGTTGTCCAACATCACATCCAAAGATCTGCTTATATTGGTCCTCCTCCTCCTTTGCCTTTCCAAAACAAAAAAAAACTCACTTTTATGGAAGTTAATCTTAAGCCTTGATAACTCTTCAAAGAGACATAAAATTAATTTCATATCAACTGCTTTTGTCGAGGTCATGTTCCAAAAAAAGGATAGTATCATCAGCATATTGTAGTATAGAGAGTCCTCCCTCAACTAAATGTGGAATTAAACCTCCAACTTGACCATCCTCTTTTGCTCATTCAATTAAGATGGCAAGCATATCCACTACAATATTAAAAAGCATTGGAGATAGCGGGTCCCCTTGCCTTAGTCCTTTTTTTGTCTAAAAATAATGACCAATATCATTATGCACCTTCACCCTAACACTACCCCCTTGAACAAACTGTTGCATTAAGCTCCCCCATTCTGGAGCAAAGCCCTTCATGCGCAAAGTTTGTTGTAAGAAAATCCATTTCACCTTATCATAAGCTTTCTCGAAGTTGATTTTAAATAGCACCCCATCCATTTTCCTAGTATGTAATTCATGAATTGTTTCGTGAAATATAACTACCCCTTCCAAAATATTTCTACCTGGCATAAAGGCTGATTGAGTTGGCTTTATAACTCTTGGGGCAATCCCCGATATGCGATTTGTATCAACTTTAGTGAAAATCTTAAAACATACATTTAGCAAACAAATAGGTCTATATTGCTGTATTTGGACCGCGTCCTCTTTCTTGGGTAGTAATGTGATCACGCCAAAATTTAGTTTATAAAGAGGAAAATCCCCTTTGGTAAACTGTGAAAACAAAGCCACCAGATCATCTTTTATTACTTCCCAATTTTTTTGATAAAACTCAGCTGGAAAACCATCTGGTCCAGGAGCTTTATTCAGCTCCATCTAAGAAATTGCCTCAAAAACCTCCTCTTTCATAAAAGGGGCCGTCAAGATCTCATTCTCTATTGATGAAATTTGCGTAATATCATGGATCTCCTCTTCAACTAAAGAAATATTGGTTGGTGCCGGTACCCCAAACAATTTCTTATAGAACTCAGTAATATAGACCTTCAAATTATCTTCGCCAACAATAGTTCTCTCTTGTTGCTCTAATTGGAAAAAAAAATTCGGTGAATTAGCTTAACATTAACTTTTAAGCCTTCAATCGCTTAGGGTGCAACAATGTTTGGGCGGAGTCTTCAAGCATTTAAGGGAGAAGAATCTTGGCTGGGAGAGTCATCAGCTGTTTTTGCACATTGCATAGACTTGGTGATACTTAGTTTGTTTCCAGCGTTGTTTAAGGGAAACAAACGAAGTTGCTCATGAACTAGCGAGGGATTGTTTCCAGAAAAAGTTTCTTATAACTAGGTCGATGAATCCCATAATTTTATCGTTGAGAAACTTGCAAACTATGTAACTATTGTTTGCAATTAATAAAGTCCATAGTAGAGTCCTGGTATTTCGTTAAAAAAAAACTTTTAAGCCTTCTGGCTTCTGCCATATTCAATCGGTCCACAAAATAAATGTACTTTTAGCTTTTGCAAAAAGTTTACATTTAATATTTGAAAATATTATAAAAAATAGCAACATATGACTTCAAATTGGTATATTTTGAAACCGCATTTTAAGAAGGATTTAGTAATATTAACTAAATGTACTAAATGCTGCTAATTTTTCCTGTAACATTGGTGAAATTCTATTAAGTTTGATTTAGGGTAAAAGCTAGAAGTACATTTTTTGGCAGATACATGAAGTATGCCAGATGTGGTGAGCAACCCAAACAAAACAACATCAAGAAAAAATTTGAAACCTTGTGGAGCACATCATCGATGGTCCCTAAGTTTGGTTTGACAATGACGACAACTGGTAACCACTTCCAATCTTCCCGTGGAATTTGTGTAAGTTGGTCATTTGGTATCACCTACGCTGTCGAGTACTACCGACGTCTTACCGATCGAAAAGTACTAACAGGTCAAACCACCGCCGGTGACACAGTAAATCCCTGCGTCTAATTAACGTCCGGGATTCATCGTGCGCGCTGCGTAATCTTTCGATGAGAGGCCGGCCAAGTCTTCGTCGCAGTAAGTCAAGGTCGGTTGCAATATACAAATTAAATTGCGGCGCCGTGTATGCTGATGATTGGGTGCTTTGCAACGAATCTACCGGCAAACCATGATGTACAAGGAAAGTACGGCACCTGTAGTTGCCATGAAAGTCAGTCAGCTCGAATCTTGGCCTACGGCATGTTAGTATATTGTTAGTCTACTGCTAAGGCTGCTGCAATATATAAAGCGAACAGACGCTCACTGTTCTGTAACCATTCGCTCTTGCTTGATTGCTAGCTTAGCCCGTACTCCTCAGCTGAGGATCGACTGCGACAGCAACATGAGGGTACGCATTGAGTAGTACACGTCGATTTACGTGTAACATTTTCTGGTTCTGCGTGTATTCCTTTCTTCTTTTTGTTCTCCTAGTGTTGAAATGGATTCATGGGAATCGACGGCAGTTTGATCTGTTTCTTCTTGTTAATTTGGTGGTGTTCTTGCAGACGGTGATGATGATCAGGATGAAGGCGAGCTCCGAGAAGGGCCAACACTCCAAGGCCATGAAGATCGCAGCCGCAATCGATGGTAAGAAGCTCCATCAATAAGTATCTTCTTAACGAAGCTCTGGAATTGCTCAATGTGTTAACACCTAAGGCGACGATGCGTCTGTGTTGAATCCGTTCAGGGGTGGAGTCAGTGACGGTGTCGGGGGAGGGCCGGAGCCTTCTGCGGGTGGTCGGCGAAGGCGTCGACTCCAACGACCTCATCAGCAAGCTGCGCCGGAAGGTGGGACACGCTGACATTGTCGAGCTGCACACCCTGCAGGTGGGCCGTGGCTACGCGAACACCAGCGCCACCGGCGGCGGCGGCGGCTACCACTCGGTGCACGACGGCGCGCGCAGTGACTCTGCCGCCTACGGCCAGTACAGTAATTACCAGGGCCCCAGCTACTCGCCGGTGGCTGCTGATCCGTACTATTACCGCCACCAGCAGCCGCCGTACGAGTACTACTCTCCGCCGCAGTACCTCGCCACCGTCGTGCTCCAGGAGTACCCGACCGGCGAGGCACCCGGCTGCTCCATCATGTAGCGGCGCCCGGAGCAGCTCTTAGTTTGGAGACCCAAACAGCTGCTCCATCACGCTCCGGCTTCAGATTGGTGCTGTCCTCGCGTGCTAGCTAGATTTTGTTGCAACTTTTCTGTCTGTTTGAATTGTTTGTTCCTGCATGCTTGAAACTGCGAAATATCGTGTGAAGTTGTGATCGATCGGGGCCTACATTTTTTCGGCCCTCTTCGAATTGTAGTCGGATGGTGCGTGGATTGTAAAAGCCTGGCATGGAATTTGAAATGGTGTGCTACCTATGTTCATGTAACATGGTAGAATGTTTTTTTTACATAAACATGCTGGACTCCTACAAAATTGAATTGTTTGTATTATCAGAAAATTTTCACATGTAACAATGATGGAATCCTAGCTACATTGTTGTTCTCGTTGGATAACTTTCACGTCAACCGATGTCTTCATGATCAGGCAAGCACTAGCCGTCGGTAGACCGATTTTGTCGGGAAAATTGGTTGCAACTTTCACCTTCCAATGGGCAGGATTGCAAGTATGAGATGCTCGGGTCAGAAAAATTGCTTTCTCGTGCAACCAGGGACGAGGAAAAGTTCGATTTCGCATGCAAGGAGGGACCACAAAGATGTCGCTTTCTAACAAATTTTTGTTTTGACTATATACAACAATTCCAACAAAAAAATGTTGTATCGTACAACATTAATCAACAAGTAATCTAACAAAAAAGTATCTATTTACAATAATTATCAACGACAATTCCAATTAAGATGTTGGCTATTTACACAATAGTCAAAAGAAATTCAATATTGTGATTGGTCCCGTATTCTCAACGTTTCCAACAAACAATTCCAACTAATTCTAAGGGATTCATCACAAAAATCAACAAAAATGTTAGCAATTTTTTTGGCTGTTTACAACAACAGACAATGACAAAAAAGAATCAACCACACTACTAATTTCATGTCCGAGAATATCTTTGCAAGAAAATTTTACATATTTCACCAAGAATATCAACAACAACAAAAATAAAAGATGTTGGCTCACAGAACACAAAGAGGACATAGAGCAAACTGGCGGGTTAGCGGTTGCTGGCCCATTAGGGAAGTGTACTTGTTAAACCTGGCGATCAAACTTTCGCGATTGATCAGTGGGCTGCTAACAAGCATTTTCCTTGTGAATAAGACCTTTTCACTACAAGGATTTCGGTCTATTGCAACAAAATTTATTGCTATGGCTCTCTTTTGTTGCAATAAAATGCGGTATTACCACAAAATTCTTGTTCATGGTAATAGTATGTACATATTGCCACAATTTTGTTTCGTCGCGCAAAGTACTCATTTTGTTGCAATAGAAGCCATATATTGCCACAAACTGCATCAATGTGGTAATATCATAGCGATATTGCGACAGTTGCGTCGCGTTGCGTGAATTAGTCATTTTGTTGCAATAGAGACTAGGTATTGCAACAAAGTAAATCTTTGTGGTAATATTCGGACATATATTACAACAATTCTAACATGTGGCGCTAGTCATAGATATTGTTGCAAATAATGACCTCGTATTGCAACAAAACATGTATTGGTTGTAATAGGTTGACCTTTGGCGTCAACTTCATTGTGTTGCAATAACTATTACATATTGCAAAAAATTGTGCATCTATGGTAATATGTACAATAGATTGCAATAATCCCCTAGTGTTGCAAAAAAGGAGCAGGATATTGCAACGATATTCTCCATATCCTCGCTCCTGATTTTTTTCTTTATTTAATATACTTTTCTCACGATTGACGTACTAGTTTGTTAAGGTATTAACACATTGGCGAAACTACTTCGAACCTACCATACATGTATACTAAATAACCAGGAAACAATGTATATAAATAAAAAAATATACAAATATCGATGGCGAGAACGTTAGAAGGGAGAGCGCCAGATCACCCTTCCACGATTCTCGGATATGGTGGTTTTTTCACCACCAAATAACTTTTTACAAACAAATTTGAGTAACTTATTTTAGCAGCATATATATTTCATATTGCTCTGAAATATTATTTTTCCAAGTTATTTCATTATTCTAAACATTTCGTCCAAAAAGAATTACTTTCCCACCACCTAATTTAGGTATACTGTGTAGTTTGCGCCAGTATTTTTTAACCTCCCGCTAAAAGGCCTCTAATTAGTGTCCCTCCTAATTTTCTTTTTCCATAAAAAATACTCTGCATCTATTTAACCTTCCCGCTATTCCTCAGAAAAAAATTAACCTTCCCGCTAAACACCCCTCATAACTACTCGCGATTAGTGCTCCATAAACCAAATCACTGCATCTTCACGGGCGATTGGATCTGAGCTCTCGTCTCTGGTTCCTCCATGCTCACGGCGTCAACACATTGAACCACACCGGAGTTAACTGCATGGGGAATATCTCAGGTTAATTATTCTTTCTCCCGATCTCCTCCCATCGTAGAACCACACCGCCGCCGGCCGCCGTGTACTAATGTTCATCACATCCTAAAAAAATTCTGTAGAGGTGCGGGTTGATCTCTTTCATTTTGGCCGGTCAGTGGTTTTCCTTTTTGGTGTCTTTCTCGATGGGTTTGATCGGTGGGGGTTTCTTTCGATTGTATCTTTGGAGGTGGTCGGTGCTGCCGGCGACTTCTCTGATTTATTCTGCCCGAGCCCCTCCATCACCTCCTAGGCGGCGCCGACTGCCCTCCCCACCTGCATGCTGCTTGTCGATCTCAGTTCTCTGTCCTGTTGGATCTCCACGACGGCCAGGGATCCAGCACCGCGGAGCCCTTCTCCTGCACGATTTCCCCGCCGGCCAGGGCTCCTGCGACAAGGGATGGCGGCGGCGATGTCCAAGAGTTGTATATGGGGGCGGAGAGCTCCTCCCCCAAGGCTGCGTGTCTCATCGGGTACAGCTGAGGCGCGGGCAAGGGAGCTCATGGACGCCCATGGCAACTGTCGTGCTCAGCGTCCACCACCACCAGTGAGGCTTCGGCGGTGCACGATATTCCGGCTCGAGGCGCGTGCTCCGGCCAATCCGACCATGCTGGCTCAAGGCGCGTGATCCGGCCTCGTGCGGATGGTCTGGCCCCGTCGTGCGGGACGACTGCTGGCCTTCCGCGTCGGCGCTGCACGCGGCGAGGTAAGCAGCCGGGGTGGACGCGGTTGAGGCTCCAAGGAGCTGCTGCTTGGCTCCATTCCAAGGCGCACGCGAGCTAGGCGGCGGTGCAGTATATCAGGCGTTGAGAGCGCGAGCTAGGCGGCGGTACAGCATGTTGCCTCGCTGAATCGCTGATAGATGCGAGCTGGCTGCTAAGCGCATTGCACGTAGCTGCAACCTGCATATATGTGTGCCTGCAATGCAAAGATTGTACTAGTACTTTTAGAAATCTTCAACCTTTTGTTTATACATGTACTAACGTGGGCTTATTATATTTCTGCAATACTACAGACTTTCTCCAGCGGGTACTTTGTCAAAGGTGCAAAAGTTGTTATTGATACTACAATGATAGATTGAAGGGCTATGGTTTGTGAGATTTGGAGAGATGGTGAGAATAGACATGCCATGATTAATTGAGATGAACGGGTTGTAATGCTCTACTAGGCCCATAAGGGTTGGCCTTGCGACTACAAGAAAAGTTTCAGGCTCATCTAACAGGTTGCTCAGTCACTCTATATACTCAATATAATTACAGGTCCATTTGTGTACTTTTTTATTTGTATATCTATTCATTCTGGTTAGTTAACGTTTTCGTTTGAGGTAGTGTGCAAATTGAATCCACCTAAGTTTTTGTATATGTCCATATGCAAATATATGATTATGGATGTCTTGATTGGCTATGAGGTATCTATCTAGAGCTTTCTTATTTTGAGAATATAGTCTTGATGCAAATCACGTGGTTTTTCCACATATTCTCCCGGAATATAAAACCACATGCCATGGATGAATCAATTATTTGGGGTGTACATGCATTGCAAATTTAATAGTTTGCTCTACTCATTATAACAACATTAACATTGACTCTAGGTGTTGACGGCCTGGTTGGCCATTGATGGATACACGTGGCTGCAGGATAGAGCGAAGTTTCTGGCTGAATATGTTTTGATTTGACCAGATTAATGATACCCTGTTTGGAGCTCAGATTGGTTAAGGTAGGATTTCCTTCTTGACAGAGTCTCTATTTCGTATGTATTGATTCAACAAAGTTTATCTCAAGTTTTGTCACTGAACATGGATATATCAATATTTTTTGGAAAATTTGTGAACACTCAAGATAGTGGTGAACAATTTATCCAAGACGGTTATAGTTTGTTACTTAAGAGAGATGAATGTATACTAATTTCTGCAAGTCACTAATAATGTACTTTTGCTTATGCTTTAGACATTTACACTTATAAAATTGTTCCGATCCGTCGGTTACATACTTGCAGACACAATATTACTCCAGTTAGTTTGATGGCAGTTCTTTTTAACAATGGGGCTAGAATAATTGTATGGTGTATGTTATGTTGGACTCACTAAATATAACTATTTTCTTTATTTCTTGATTGCAGGATCCAAAGAACTAGCTGAACTGGAGTCTAGATCACGGGGAGTTTAGTCTTGGATGACTAAAGTATATTTGAGTTTCATTTGATGGATATTTGCTATGAGAATTATGACTTTTATGGATCTACATATTATACGTATATTGTGTATCTTGTAGTTGAATGCATGTATTTTTTTAACGGTTGCAATAAGCTATTACCACAACCCACTCTCTGCACCACCAAACTAAGTTTTGCTGAAATAGTGTATCCTCACAAAAAGTTTAAATTATCACAATAGTTTCTCGCAATAAAGATTTTTCCTGCTGTGATAATTATTTATCATCACCAAAATGAGTATTGTTGCAATTTTCCTATTACTATGATTGGAATGTTTGTCGCCATAAGTTAATGCCACAAGCGTAACGGTTCGTGGCAAAATGCCTAATGCCACAAAACAAGGATTGTTGACATAGTTTCTTGCCATGATTGACTATTACCACAAAAGAGGTATGCACCACGAAACGAGGGTCGTTGGTATAAGTTATTACCACAAATATCTATCGCCACGAGCTATCAGTCGCCACGATTTGGTACATGTTGCATTAGAGCTATCTCCACAAACCAAATTGTGGCATCAGGTGAGTGTTGCCACAAGAAAAAATGTGGCAACTTCCAACATGGGTGTTGCAATAGCTCACTTTATCGCCACAATTGATTTTTTGTGGCAACAACCTATTACCATGTGTTCAGTTGCAACGGCTGCCAACGAATGTCATTGTGTGGCAATAGGTACGTATTGCCACAAATTAGCATGTATTGCGACGAACGTTTTTGTTGCAATAGACCCAAATTCTTGTAGTGTTTGGATCTGACGATCAAACTAGCAACGAAACCCCTCCCCCCTAAAAACAAGAAAATACATAGCTCTTCTTGGGGATGATCATATTCTTTCTCTGGAACGGGTTGCCACTGCCTCTCCATCACGGGAGCCAGCCAGTTTTTGTCGATCTCTATCAGAAAACCCTTGGGGCCATGGTTGTCGGACCACCGTGGCAGCATCCCAGAGAAGAAACTGTCAAACTTGTGGATGTTGCAACATCTATAGATCCAAGATATCTCAACCTTCAAATCAACGCATTAGCCTCATGCTGGAGCCGAAGGTCCACACAAACAAAACGCAGCGGAGGCCTGAGGACCAAACTGGTAAGGGAATATGTTGCCGCCACATCGACAAAACCTAACCTCGCCAGCTATTGAGGGTTCTCCTCTTGTTAGAATTTGTGCAATTGAGGGTTATTGAGGGTTCTCCTCTTGTATGCCAACAAGTTATTGAGGGTTCTCCTCTTGTTAGAATTTGTGCAATTGAATTTGTTGAAATTTGTATAATGGATCGGTTTTTTTTGGCTTGTTAGTGTTTGGGCTTTTCCTTTTTTGGAATTTATAATATTATAATTGTGGTTTTCAGCATTTTAAGACTTTTTCTTGTATAAGTTGACATATGTTAGCCCCTTCGCTGTTGTCTGAGTTTTTTTAGAGATTGTTGTACTCCCTCCGATTCAAAATAATTGCTCAAAAATGGATGTATCCACATGTCTAAATACATACATTTTTTTGGCAATTATCTTGAACCGGAGTGAGTATAAGAATTTAAAAAATTTAAAAATTTGCAACAAAAATGAATATGACTGCATGCAACAGTGTATACAATTAGGAGGGATATTTCCTCCTAATGACTTTGTGCATCTTCCTTGAAAGAGAAAAAAAAAGTCCTTTCAATAATGAAAAAAAAAACAACCAAGCACACCTAGAGAGAATACATAGGTGCCGGACTACATATAATCAACTCGGGGAATCACACGACGACGACAGTGAGAAATTCCCTTGATTTCCTGGAGAAAAAATGAAAATGTTTATTCTAATTCGTAAGGTCCTCTGGTTACCTTGGCGGCAACGGAAGATATACGCTGTTTTTATCTCTCCGCCATGTCATGCGATTAAGACTTTGTGGCCAACTGGTGAGAAGAGGGGTGTTCAGTTGTTCACGCACGGTTCCAAATTAAACCGTGGAAACCAGCAAATCCTCACCGGAATTCATTTATCTCCATGAGAATCTTCATTAGCTTCAAACCCGCCTCATTTCCACACGCGTCGAATTCAACGAGAATTGAACACCCACGGTGACAACCGGCGCGCCACCTCGCGTAAAAAAGCTTGGTCTGACGACTGATAGCTGACAGACTTTGGCGCCACCAAACGCAAGTCAGTTCAATTGTCAATCGCCATGTCGATGTCGTGTAATGTTTATCATCCCACGAGGACGTGACCGGTCAAGATAGTCAAGTGGCAACACGCTAGCAGCAAAACCCATCGCCGGCCGCCCGTTTTCATTCCTTGCACGATTTGCACTCTCGAGCCCAGCTCGGAAGTAAGCATTGCCAGGCACTTCCACTTGTACTTTCCCTGAAAAAAAAAACTTCCATGTATATGCTTCATCCAGTCATCCTTACACCAGAACACGTCGGATACTAATTGCCACAAGTCACAACAAATACATCAAATGGTGTGGCTCAGCTCTGTTTTTCTTGTGCAATGGATTCGCAAACCCAACGAGGAGGATTCGTGTGCTGTCTCTTTTGGGAAGTATGATAATTCAACGTTTTCAAAATACTTTCACATGTTTATCAATTTGGTTAACTAATATTGCTTTCTACAGCAGATTATAAAGTAAGTATTGAACATAATTTGGACGTAATTGAAAATCTAAAAGCCTACACTGCCGGCATCAAAGAAGTGCTTAATTTCGTACTGGCAATCCTCGACAAGGTTGCCTGACGTTTATCATACAAAGAGCGATCACCGACAAGGATAATATATTCCAAGAAAAAAGAAGTGAGTGCTAATTTAGTTTGGGAAGTGAATGCACAACTCAGCCATCTAATTTCAGTCCCCATAGACACCGATTTGTGTTCTTAATATTTTTAGAAATAATCGTTTCATGGGGCTTTCCCTGCTGCTTTTCTTTAAAAAGAATTCTATAAACTCTATCACTCTGCTTGTACGAAAGCTCCCAAGAGACGAGCATGAGGAGGAAGATAAGCGTCTTTCTGGTTCAAAAAAACCAGACTATTAAGCTAAAGAAACAAAAATAAATGATTATTGCATTCGATTGGTTTTTATTTAGAAAGAATACTACTCGTCAGGATCTTGCACTATTACTGAAGCCCTAAAAGTATGAGGTGGATCAGCAGTTTCAGGTGGACAATATATATCTAGTCTGGTAACCTCGTTTCACTAAGAGCATCTCTAGCGGCTCCGACGTATTTCAAACGTTAAAAGTGACAGTGTGCGTCCATATGCGTCTGGGATGTTTCCAGCGATCCGACGCATTTTGTCCATCGAGGCTGGCCATGGGTTCTACCCAAACGCATCGTAAATTGATGATCAAATGTAGCCATAAATAAACCGCGGCGAATTCCACCAAAATAGTGCAACATTTGAAACAAATTAGACATATTAACTGAGAAAATAGAGGTTCAAACTAATTTTGAAACAATTTATAGAAACAATCTACTTCTTAGAGCCACCGTATCGCCATTGTCATGGCGGCGCTTCCTGCTTGTCACCCCTTCTGACGAGTTCGTCGCGTATGACGAGCTTGTGTCACCCTTTGACGAGTCGTCCTTCAGGTCTTCCTTGTCGTCGGTCTCCACCACTTGCGCCTCCGCCTTTGCTCAGACTTTCGCCTTCTTCTTTGCTGCCGCCTCCTGTGCCGCCTGCAGCCGTGCCCACATGGCATCTTCATCCTCTTCCTCCTCCTCCTGGTCATCGGTGGCGGCGTCCCCCTCCTCCACCTGGTCGTCGTTAGCGATGGCGGCGCGCGCCTTCTCTTAGCCATCACTCAATGGGGAGCTTGAGCTACTCGTCGTATCAGCTCTTTTGTTATAAAAGCGACAAACGAAGAACGATAAAGGAAAACGCAGCGGAGACACGAGATTTAACGTGGAAAACCCCTTCCAACACGAAGGGGAAACAACCACGGGCGCCAGCCAGCAAAACTTCACAATATCGGGGAACGCCGTGGGTTATCTTATAATCTGATGAACACTAGCCGGCGGCTTACAAGATGTATATATAGGCAGTGCCAACGATCCGTACCGTATCGGGGCTGCCGCCCCCGCACCCCCTTCGCAGGCGTCCCTGCAGGGCACGACGTATGGGCTAACTTCGGACTCCGCTACGCTTTGGCCCAAGCCTACCGGCGACAGGCCTCGCTCCGCTCGTCAGAAGTTAGCCTCCCTTTATTATATGAATTTGGATCACAATACAACAAACTCCACCTTGAGACAAATTCCATCTTGTAGCATGAACTTCAACAATCTCCTAAACAACAAAGAAAAACACTTGCTGGCGCCAACTGCCACTTGGGCTAAACAGTTATACCAACCAAGCTCGAGCAAAGCTCAAACTTGGAAACATGAACTGGCTTTGTCATTATATCAGCAGGATTATCATGAGTACTTATCTTGCATACCTTCAGTTTACCTTGAGCAACAATGTCGCGGACATAATGGTACTTGATATCAATGTGCTTTGTCCTCTCATGGAACATTTGATCTTTAGTAAGGTATATTGCACTTTGACTATCAGAAAATAAGTTAATGCAAGAATCATCTCCACAAAGCTCAGCATACAAACCTTTCAACCAAACAGACTCTTTGCAAGCTTCATTAATTGCTATATATTCTGCTTCGGTCGTAGATTGGGCAACAACAGATTGTAACGTTGCCTTCCAATCACAGCACATCCACCAACAGTGAACACATAACCTGTGAGGGATCTTCTCTTATCCAAATCGGCAGCAAAATCTGAATCCACATAGCCTACGAGTTCCTCACTGGTCTTGCCAAACTTCAAGCAAGCTTTGGATGTGACACGAAGGTACCTAAAAATCCACTGAACAGCTTTCCAATGTTCTTTACCAGAATTAGCCATGTATCGACTGACCAAACTCATAGCATATGACAAATCAGGGCGAGAACAGACCATGGCATACATCAAGGAACCAACAGCACTAGAATATGGAACTCGATACATGTACTCAATATCTTCATCAGTACTAGGACATTGCAATGTTGACAATTTAAAATGAGGAGCAATTGGTGTACTAACAGACTTTGCATCATGCATATTAAAACGATGAAGAAATTTCTGAATGTAATTTTGCTGACTAAGAAATAACACGCTAGATTTTCTGTCTCTTGTAATTTCCATACCTAGTATTTTCTTAGCAGCACCAAGATCCTTCATCTCAAACTTACTACTTAATTGTGACTTTAAAGTAGTGATCTCTTTCTTGCTCTTGGCAACAATCAACATATCATCAACATATAACAACAAGTATATTGGTGATCCATTAACAAACTTGATATAAACACAACTATCATACTGAGATCTCTTAAACTTATGTGCAATCATAAATGAATCAAACCTTTTGTACCACTGTCTTGGGAACTGTTTCACACCATAAAAGGATCTCTTCAACTTGCAAATAAGATCCTCCTTACCACGCACAACAAAACCTTTCGGTTGGTCCACGTATATCTCCTCCTCAAGCTCACCATGCAGAAAAACAGTCTTTACATCTAGCTGCTCAAGCTCAAGATCATGCATAACCACAATACCAAAGAATGCACGAATGGAACTATGCTTCACACCGGAGAGAATACATCATTATAATCAATACCTGGAATTTGGCTAATATTTTGCTACTAACCTTGCCTTAAACCTTAGAGGCTCATTAGGAGACAAACCTTCCTTTTTTTTAAATATCCACTTACAGCGGACAACTTTCTTTTGTTTAGGCAAGGGCACAACATCCCATGTGCCATTCTTGTCAAGCGATTGCATCTCCTCTTGCATAGCAGAAATCCACTTCACGCGGTCAACGGATGCAACGGCCTCAGTATATGTAGCAGGTTCAGTATCATGCTCCACCTGTTCAGCACAACTCAAAGCATGATGAACAAGATTACATTCTTCAATTAAACGAGGACGTGGACCTTTGTTACGCCTCGGTCTATCAGCAGCAATGGAACTATTTGTTTGCTGCAAAATAGGTGGTGAGTGCTGAACAACAGTGTTATCATTTTCAGCAACATCATTTTCTTTCTCATCCACGTGCTCCACCTGCACGCTAATCCTCTGTTGTTCATCATCAGAATTATCAGAAAAATCAACAACATAAGTAATATTTGTAGATGAACTCTTATAAAACATGACAGCCTCATTAAAGACTACATTCCTGCTATGCAAAACTTTCTTAGTTTCAGGATTCCATAACTTGTATGCCTTAACTCCTAAACCATAACCAAGAAACACACACTTAACAGCCCTAGGCTCTAGCTTTCCATTATCAACATGAGCATAAGCAGTGCAACCGAAAACTCTCAACTGTGAATAATCAGCAGATGAACCAGACCATACCTCAATAGGAGTTTTCTTATCAAGCGGAATGCAAGGTGACCTATTTATCAAGTAACAAGCGGTGGAGGCTGCTTCAGCCCAAAAACGTCTATCCATACCAGCATTGGACAACATGCACCGAGCCTTGGAGATGATGGTTCTGTTCATCCTCTCCGCCACACCATTCTACTGAGGAGTATATGGGATGGTGTGGTGCCTGACAATGCCTTCATCGCTGCAATAATCATTGAAAACAGTAGAACAAAACTCCATGCCATTGTCAGTACGAAGCAATTTAACTTTCTTTTCTGTTTGCTTCTCTACCATAACTTTCCACTTTCTAAAAGCATCAAACACATCAGATTTATGTTTCAGAAAGAAAGGCCACACTTTTCTGGAGTAATCATCTATGATAGTAAGCATGTAATTTGCACCACCAAGAGAATTTTTGCGGGAAGGTCCCCACACATCAGCATGCACATAATCTAGAATCCCTTTAGTGGTATGAACGGAAGCATTAAATTTAACTCTTTTATGCTTACCAAAAATGCAGTGCTCACAGAACTCAAACTTACTCAAATTGCAGCCATCTAGCAGGTCTCTCCTGTGCAATTCCAAGTGGAAGGTATGATGCGCACACAGTAAGTTTCTCAGTATGAAACCAAGGTTATCGAACCAGTAGGAGCCAAGAAGCACATGAAGGTTGTTGGTGGAGGAATGTAGTGCGGCGCAACACCAGTGAAACCGGCGCCAACGTGGAACCTGCACAACACAATCAAAGTACTTTGCCCCAACGTAACAGTGAGGTTGTCAATCTCACCGGCTTGCTGAAAACAAAGGATTAAGCGTATCGAGTGGAAGATGGTGTTTGTTTGCAAAGAACAAGAGCAGTAGAATGTATTCAGATGTAAAAGAATGGACCGGGGTCCCCAGTTCACTAGTGGTGTCTCTCCAATAAGATAACTAACATGCTGGGTGAACAAATAAGCAATTGACAAATAAAGATTCAATACATATCAACGATGATTACTATGTGATTTAATCGGGGCATTACGACAAAGTACATAGACCGCTATCCAGCATGCATCTATGCCTAAATAATCCACCTTCGAGTTATCATCCGAACCCCTTCCGGTATTAAGTTGCAAACAACAGATAATTGCATTAAGTATGGTGCGTAATGTAATCAACACAAATATCCTTAGACAAAGCATCAATGTTTTATCCCTAGTAGCAACAGCACATCCACAACCTTAGAACTTTCTCTCACTGTCCCAGATTTAATGGAGGCATGAACCCACTATCGAGCATAATTACCCCCTCTTGGAGTTACAAGTATCAACTTGGCCAGAGCCTCTACTAGCAACGGAGAGCATGCAAGAACATAAACAACACATATATGATAGATTGATAATCAACTTAACATAGTATTCTCTATTCATCGGATCTCACCAAACACAACATGTAGCATTACAAATAGATGATCTTGATCATGTTAGGCAGCTCACAAGATCTATAACAATGAAAGCACAAGCGGAGAAGACAACCATATAGCTACTGCTATGGACCCATAGTCCAAGGATGAACTACTCACGCATCAATCCGGAGGCGGGCATGATGATGTAGAGCCCCTCCGGTGATGATTCCCCTCTCCGGCAGGGTGCCGGAGGCGATCTCCTGAATCCCCGAGATGGGATTGGCGGCGCGGCCTCTCGCAATGTTTTCCGTATCGTGGCTCTCGGTGGGGGTTTCGCGACGGAGGCTTTAAGTAGGCGGAAGGGTAGGTCAAGTGGAGGCACGAGGGCCCACACCACAGGCCGGCGCGGCCAGGGCTTGGGCCGCGCCGCCCTGGTGTGTGGCCACCTCGTGGCCCCACTTCGTCTCCTCTTCGGACTTCCGCTTCGTGCAAAAATAGGACCCTAGGCGTTGATTTCGTCCAATTCCGAGAATATTTCTTTACTAGGATTTCTGAAACCAAAAACAGCAGAAAAAGACGGCACTTCGGCATCTTGTTAATAGGTTAGTGCCGGAAAATGTAAAATAATGCTGTAAAGTATGTATAAAACATTCAAGTATTGTAATAAAAGTAGCATGGAACATAAGAAATTATAGATACGTTTGGGACGTATCAAGCATCCCCAAGCTTAGTTCCTACTCGTCCTCGAGTAGGTAAACGGTAACACAAATAATTTCTGAAGTGACATGCTACCAACATAATCTTGATCAACATTATTGTAAAGCATATGAGATGAATGGAGTGATCTGAATAAAAGATTGCTAACAAAGATAATGACTAAGAAAATGAATCATATAGCAAAACTTTTCATGAATAGTACTTTGAAACAAGTATCAATAAGACTTGCATAAGAGTTAACTCATAAGCAATAAATTCATAGTAAAATGCATTGAAGCAACACAAAGGATGATTAAGTTTCAGCAATTGCTTTCAACTTGTAACATATATATATCTCATGGATATTTGTCAACATAGAGTAATATAACAGTGCAATAAGTAAACATGTAAGAATCAATGCACACAGTTAACACAAGTGTTTGCTTCTAAGATAGAAGGAATGGGTAAACAGACTCAACATAAAGTAAAAGATTGGCCCTTCGCAGAGGGAAGCATTGATTACTATTTTTGTGCTAGAGCTTTTTGTTTTGAAATCATAGAAACAATTTTGTCAACGGTAGTAATAATTGTGCTATGCATAATACTTCCTACAAGTTGCATGCCTCATGCATAGAGTACCAATAGTGCTCGCACCTTGTCCTACTATCTCGGAAAACACGGATTCTCATTGCATAACATATGCTTCAACCAAGTGTCACAAAGGGGTACCTCTATGCCGCCTGTACAAGTGTCTAAGGAGAAAGCACGCATTGGATTTCTCGCTTTTGATTATTTTCAACTTAGACATCCATACGGGACAACATAGACAACAGATAATGGACTCCTCTTTAATGCTTAAGCATTCAACAATAGTTAATATTCTCATAAGAGATTGAGGTTGTATGTCCAAAGAAACTTCCACCATGATACATGGCTTTAGTTAGCGGCCCAATGTTCTTCTCTAACATATGCATACTCAAACCATTTGATCGTGAAGTCCACTACTTCAGACAAGACGAACATGCATAGCATCTCACATGATATCCAACAAAGATAAAGTTGATGGCGTCCCCGGAAACATGGTTACCGCTCAACAAGCAACTTATAAGAATTAAGACACATAACTACATATTCATCACCACAATAGTTTTTAAGCTATTTGTCCCATGAGCTATATATTGTAAAGGTAGAGGAATGAAATTTAAAGGTAGCACTCAAGTAATTTACTTTGGAATGGCAGAAAAATACCACATAGTAGGTAGATATGGTGGACACAAATGGCATGGGGTTTGGCTCAAGGTGTTTGGATGCACGAGAAGCATTTCCTCTCAGTACAAGGTTTGGGCTAGCAAGGTTGTTTGAATCAAACACAAGTATGAACAGGTACAACAAAACTCACACAAGAACATATTGCAAGTATTATAAGGCTCTACACTGTATTCCTTGTTGTTCAAACACTTTACCCGAAAATATCTAGACTTAGAGATCAATCATGCAAACCAAATTAAACAAGCTCTACGGTAGTTCTTCATTGATAGATTAAACTACATGATGCAAGAGCTTAAACATGATCTATGAGAGCTCAAACAATTGCCAAATTGTCAAACCATATGCATCATTTTCCAATTCCAACCAAATAGCAATTTAACGAAGCAATAAGCTTTCGCCATGAACATTAAAGCACAACTAAGAACACAAGTGTTCCATATGAAAAAGCGGAGCGTAATATCTCCAATATAAGGATGGCGAGATCCAACTTTATTCAAAACAAAACAAAAATAAAAGCAAACCGACGCTCCAAGTAAAGAACATAAGAATGTGATGGAATAAAAATATAGTTTCACTAGAAGTGACTGATAATGTTGTCGATGAAGAAGGGGATGCCTTGGGCATCCCCAGCTTAGATGCTTGAGTCTTCTTAAAATATGCAGGGATGAACCACCGGGGCATCCCAAGCTTAGACCTTTCGCTCTTCTTGATCATAGTATATCATCCTCTTCTCTTGACCCTTGAAAACTTCCTTCACACAAACTTCAAGCAAACTCATGAGAGGGTTAGTGCATAACCACAAATTCACATATTTAGAGGTGACACAATCATTCTTAACACTTCTGGACATTGCACATAGCTTCTGAAAGTTAATGGAACAAAGAAACTCATTCAACATAGCAAAAGCGGCAATGCGAAATAAAAGACAGAATCTGTCAAAAACAGAACAGTCCGTAAAGATGCATCTGGACTGGGCACTTAACTTGCTCAAATGGAAAAACTCAAAACTAATGAAACTTGCGTACATATCTGAGGATCACGCTCGTAAATTTGCAGATTTTTTCGATTTTATTACAGAGACTTGTGCCAGAATTCGTGGAGACAGCAATGCTGTTTTTGCGCAGCGATCCCAAATATAACATCAACTTTGACATAGAAACTTTACTTGGCACAAAAACATGATAAGGAGAGTTTGATACAGTAGTAAACAACTTCCAAGACTCAACAAAACAAAAATTGCTGTAGTAAAATAAACACATGGGTTATCTCCCAAGAAGTGCTTTTCTTTAACGCCTTTCAGCTAGGCGCAAAGTGCAAATCAAGTAACATCAAGAGTAGAAGCATCAACATCATAACTTGTTCTAATAATAGAATTAAAAGGCAACTTCATTCTCTTTCTAGGGAAGTGTTCCATACCTTTCTTGAGAGGAAATTGATATTTAATATTACCTTCCTTCATATCAATAACAGCACCAACAGTTCGAAGAAAAGGTCTTCCCAACACAATATGACAAGATGCATTGCATTCGATATCCAAGACAACAAAATCAACGGGGACAAGGTTATTGTTAACCGTAATGCGAACATTATCAATCCTCCCCAAAGTTTTCTTTTTAACATTATCAGCAAGATTAACATCCAAATAACAATTCTTCAATGGTGGCAAGTCAAGCATATCATAAATCTTTTTAGGCATAACGAAATACTTGCACCAAGATCACATAAAGCATTACACTCAAAATCATTGAATTTCATTTTAATGATGGGCTCCCAACCATCTTCTAACTTCCTAGGAATAGAAGCTTCAAGTTTTAATTTCTCTTCCCTAGCTTTAATGAGAGCATTTGTAATGTGTTTTGTAAAGGCTAAATTTATAGCACTAGCATTGGGACTTCTAGCAAGTTTTTGTAAGAACTTTATAACTTCAGTAATATGACAATCATCAAATTCTAAACCATTATGTTCTACAGCAATGGAATCATTGTCACCAATATTTTGAAAAATTTCAGCAGTTTTATCACAAACAGCAGTTTTAGCAGTTTCAGGCAATTTTGTGCGCTTTGCACTAGGAGTAGAAACATTGCCAACACCAATTATTTTACCATTAATAATAGGAGGTGCAGCAATATGTGAAGAATTAACATTACTAGTGGTGGTAATAGTCCATACTTTAGCTACATTATTTTCTTTAGCAAGTTTTTCTTTTTCTTCTCTATCCCACCTAGCATGCAATTCAGCCAACATTCTAATATTATCATTAATTCTAACTTGGATGGCATTTGTTTTAGCAAACCTAGCATCTTCAACTTTCTCAGGCATAACTTTCAATTTTAAAAGATCAACATCAAGAGCAAGACTATCAACCTTAGAAGCAAGAATATCAATTTTACCAAGCTTTTCTTCAACAGTTTTATTGAAAGCAGTTTGTGTACTAATAAATTCTTTAAGCATGACTTCAAGACCAGAGGGTACACTCTTATTATTATTGTAAGAATTACCATAAGAATTACCATAACCATTACCATTATTAGAAGGATATGACCTAAAGTTGTTGTTACCATAATTATTCCTATAAGCATTGTTGTTGAAATTATTGTTCTTAATGAAATTCACATCAACATTTTCTTCTTGAGCAACCTATGAAGCTAAAGGAACATTATTAGGATCAATATGAGATCTACCATTTGCAAGCATAGACATAATAGCATCAATCTTATCACCCAAAGAAGAGGTTTCAACAGAATTTACCTTCTTACCTTGAGGAGTTCTTTAAGTGTGCCATTCAGAGTAATTGATAATCATATCATCAAGTAATTTGGTTGCGGCGCAGGGTGATGGACATAAAAGTACCTCCAGCAGCTGAATCCAATAGGTTCCTTGAGGAAAAATTCAATCCTGCATAAAAGGTTTGGATGATCATCCAAGTAGTCATCCATGGGTTGGGCAATTCTTTACCAAAGATTTCATTCTCTCCCATGCTTGAGCAACATGTTCATTATCAAATTGTTTAAAATTCATTATGCTACTTCTCAAAGATATAATCTTAGCAGGAGGATAATATTTACTAATAAAAGCATCTTTGCATTTAGTCCATGAATCAATACTATTCTTAGGCAAAGATAGCAACCAATCTTTAGCTCTTCCTCTTAATGAGAAAGGAAACAATTTTAGTTTTATAATATCACCTTGTATATCCTTATACTTTTGCATTTCACAAAGTTCAACAAAATTATTAAGATGGGCAGGCATCATCAGTACTAACACCAGAAAATTGCTCTCTCATAACAAGATTCGTAGCAGTTTAATTTCATAGAATACTGCATTAGCAGGTGGAGCAATAGGAGTACATATAAAATCATTATTATTTGTGCTAGTGAAATCACACAACTTAGTATTTTCAGAGTACCCATTATAACAGTAGTAAAATAAACTAAGCAAATAAAGTAAAGACAAGTAACTAATTTTTTGTGTTTTTGATATAGAGAACAAGACAGTAAATAAAGTAAAGCTAGCAACTAATTTTTTTGTGTTTTGTTTAACTGCAGCAAACAAAGTAGTAAATAAAATAAAGCAAGACAAAAACAAAGTAAAGAGATTGGAAGTGGAGACTCCCCTTGCAGCGTGTCTTGATCTCCCAACGGCGCCAGAAATTTAGCTTGATGTGCGTAGATGTACACGTCCGTTGGGAACCCCAAGTGGAAGGTATGATGCACGGCAGCAAGTTTCCTCAGTATGAAACCAAGGTTATCGAACCGTAGGAGCCAAGAAGCACGTGAAGGTTGTTGGTGGAGGAATGTAGTGCGGCGCAACACCAGTGAAACCGGCGCCAACGTGGAACCTGCACAACACAATCAAAGTACTTTGCCCCAACGTAACGTGAGGTTGTCAATCTCCCGGCTGAAAACAAAGGATTAAGCGTATCGAGTGGAAGATGGTGTTTGTTTGCAAAGAACAGTAAGAACAAGAATGTATTCAGATGTAAAAGAATGGACCGGGGTCCACAGTTCACTAGTGGTGTCTCTCCAATAAGATAACTAACATGCTGGGTGAACAAATTACAGGGAGCAATTGACAAATAAAGATTCAATACATATCAACGATGATTACTATGTGATTTAATCAGGGCATTACGACAAAGTACATAGACCGCTATCCAGCATGCATCTATGCCTAAATAATCCACCTTCAGGTTATCATCCGAACCCCTTCCAATTAAGTTGCGAACAACAGATAATTGCATTAAGTATGGTGCGTAATGTAATCAACACAAATATCCTTAGACAAAGCATCAATGTTTTATCCCTAGTAGCAACAGCACATCCACAACCTTAGAACTTTCTGTCACTGTCCCAGATTTAATGGAGGCATGAACCCACTATCGAGCAATTACCCCCTCTTGGAGTTACAAGTATCAACTTGGCCAGAGCCTCTACTAGCAACGGAGAGCATGCAAGAACATAAACAACACATATATGATAGATTGATAATCAACTTAACATAGTATTCTCTATTCATCGGATCTCACCAAACACAACATGTAGCATTACAAATAGATGATCTTGATCATGTTAGGCAGCTCACAAGATCTATAACAATGAAAGCACAAGCGGAGAAGACAACCATCTAGCTACTGCTATGGACCCATAGTCCAAGGATGAACTACTCACGCATCAATCCGGAGGCGGGCATGATGATGTAGAGCCCCTCGGTGATGATTCCCCTCTCCGCAGGGTGCCGGCGATCTCCTGAATCCCCGAGATGGGACTGGCGGCGGCCTCTCGGAATGTTTTCCGTATCGTGGCTCTCGGTACAGGGGGTTTCGCGACGGAGGCTTTAAGTGGGCGGAAGGGTAGGTCAAGTGGAGGCACGAGGGGCCCACACCACAGGCCGGCGCGGCCAGGGCTTGGGCCGCGCCGCCCTGGTGTGTGGCCACCTCGTGGCCCGTCTCCTCTTCGGACTGGAAGCTTCGTGCAAAAATAGGACCGGCGTTGATTTCGTCCAATTCCGAGAATATTTCCTTACTAGGATTTCTGAAACCAAAAACAGCAGAAAAACAGCAACTGCACTTCGGCATCTTGTTAATAGGTTAGTGCCGGAAAATGTAAAATAATGCTGTAAAGTATGTATAAAACATTCAAGTATTGTAATAAAAGTAGCATGGAACATAAGAAATTATAGATACGTTTGAGACGTATCACATCCAGCAGGTCTCTCCTATGCAATTCTGCCATGCCATGTTCACTCATATGTCCAAGACGCATATGCCACAGATTAGTTTTACCGGGTTCATCAGGAATAACAGCAGCAGCAATACCAGACAAAGTGCTACCTCTAAGAACATATAATTTTGCCGAATTTATATCACCAATCATGTGAACGAGAGAACCTTTTGATACCTTCAGAACTCCGCGAGAACCAGAGTGTTTGTACCCATCAACATCAAGGGTACTGAGAGAGATCAGATTTCTGGCCATGCCAGATATGTGTCTCACATCTGTCAGAGTGTGTGTCATGCCATCATGCATCTTGATCTGAACGGAGCCAATGCCCATGATCTCACATGGGTTGTTATCTACCATATGCACAACATCTCCACTCTGCACAAACTCATAAGAACTGAACCAGTCTTTGTTACAGCAAATATGAAAGGAACATGCAGAATCAAGGATCCACTCATCATTACCAGAAACACAACCAGCAAACACAACTAGGCAATCGCCATCAGAATTATCACTGGAAACAACAGCAGCCTTACCGTCACCCTCAGATTTGTTTTTCGGTTGGTAAGTATTGTTTCTTTTCTATTTGTTCTGCAACTTCCAGCAATCATCAATATTATGGCTAGTTTTCTTACAATACTTGCAGAACTTACCATCTCATCCCTTGGACTTTGAGTGAGCTCTGTCGGTCTTGCTCTTATCTCTGTTGTAGTTGTTGTAGTTGTTGTTTATGTTCTAGGTCCTGCCTCGGACCTGCAGTGCTTCTGCGTTAGATGACGAACTCTCTGCCTGCACCATAGATTTCATCTTTTTCCTCTGCTGGAGGGCCTCATAAACTTCGGCAAGGGTTAGTTCATCATGGCTGTATAACAATGTGTCTCGTAAATTCGCAAAAGAATTAGGCAACGAGACTAACAGTATAAGAGCGAGATCCTCATCATCATAATTTACCTCCATGGATAGCAAATCAGAAATGGTCTCTCTAAAGATCGATAGGTGATTCATCATTGACGCACCTTCTTGCAGCTTGTGCGAGAACAACTTCATCTTCACGTGCATCTTACTGGTTAGATCTTTGGACATGCAGATCGATTCCAGTTTCAACCATAGCGCCGCTGCGGATTTCTCAGCCAGCACTTCCTGCAAGATATTATTGGATAGATGAAGCTGAATTAATGAAAAAGCCTTACGGTCTTTCCTCTTTTCATCGCCGGTACAGGTCTTGGCATCTTTCTTGCCAAATCCATCAAGAGCTTCATCCAGATCAGAAGATTGGGTAAGGATCGCCCTCATCTTCACTTGCCACAGAGAAAATCTCGTGGTATAATCCAGCTGCGGTAGATCGAACTTCAAGGAAGACATGTCGCAAAACCCTAGATTGAAACACGGGCTCTGATACCACTTGTTATAAAAGCGACAAGCAAATAACGAAGAACGATAAAGGAAAGCGCGGAGACACGAGATTTAACGGGAAAACCCTTCCAACACGGAAGGAAAAACCCGGGCGCCAACCAGCAAAACTTCACTATAACGGGAGTGTTTACAAATGCCGTGGGTTATCTTATAATCTGATGAACCCTAGCCGACGGCTTACAAGATGTATATATAGGCGGTGCCATCCGTACCATACCGCGGGGGGGGCGGCAGCACCCCCGCAGCGTCCACCAGGGCACGACGTATGGGCTAACGAGACTCTGCTAGGCCCAAGCCTACCGGTGACGGGCCTCGCTCCGCTCGTCAGAAGTTAGCCTCCCTTTAGTATATGAATTTGGATCACAATACAACATCTTTCCTACTAATGTCGCCATCCCGGTTACTTGTCATCGATGTCGGAGTTGGATTGCAAAGAAAGGTTTCTCATAGCACTGATGGTAATCGCATAGATGAATGGTGGCGGTCGGTGGGAGATCCGATCGCGCAATGGCTTTTATTGAGCCGCGCCAGGAAGCTGAGAAGGCGGCGCAGAAATCAAAGAGGACGGAGGTTGCTCTTCCGCATTGGTTTCTGTGCTTGGGAAGGCGCCTCAATCGTCGTAGTTGACATTCCGGTTCCGCGGTGGTTGCAAACTTGCGGCTATATTTCGTCAATCCGGCACCCCCTTGGACTGGGTTCGGCCTTGGGCCGCGCCGGCGCCAAGCGCGAACGAAGGCGTTTGATTTCGTTGTCCTTGACGTGCGCGGCCGGCTAGAAATACAAGGCTGTGCGTTGTGTCCACGCAGACGCATCCGCGGAGCAAATTTGGATCGCGTTTGCGTCCCCACAAACATGTTGGTCATTTTAGGTCTGATTGTTGGACTGGTTGCACACCCATTTTTTTAACCGCGTGTGTTAGAGATATATTTGGTATATGTGTATTTGGTAGTATATGATTTGTAATCATCTCCTACCATATCTCTAGGAGAGCTATCTTAGCCTCCAAGTCTGTACCACTATATATATATGAGGCGCAATACAACATCCAACATATTCCGCCAATCTCTAACACATAGAATAAAAAAAACGGTGGCTTTCCGTCGGGCAGCTGGAGATGCCCTAAATAAAATAAAAAAAACATAGTAACAAAGCACCAAATAGACATGGTTGTCCTTGCAGCTTCTGAAACAGCGAAAGCTATTTGGCATGGGACATGTCTATCATCTTTAACTAGTTTATTAATGCAGTTTCTTATTCATCGGGAATTATTTGGGATGATAATATCCCATCTCTAATTCGTCTAACCACCAGTTCTTGTTCATCCTTGTTCTTGGGGAACTTCTAAGATAGAGGTGGTGCATCAAGAGCATCACACAAGTCTCATTGCTCATCTTGAAAAATATCTTCTACAAGTTGGGAGCTCTCTGAAGCACGGATTTTATAAATGTGAACTGTTGTTCTAGACTTCTAGTGACCTAAAGCCAACGAATTCTACCCCTTTCAACAACCAGTTCTTGGAGTCGTTGAAGCCCCATCACATGGATGTACCCATACAAATGTAGTTAGATATCAGTAACAACATACAGATAAAATTAAAGCCCTGAATGTGGACGAAAAAATGAAAGAAAGTATAATTTAGGAGGAAAAAACAGGACAATTCCGCCACCTCAATGCGTAACATCTCGACAGAAGGTGCAGCAGCAAGAAAGGCCGACGTCCACAAAATGTCGAATTCAGAATTGCATCATTTCAGGTTCCATCCAGAGCTGATGAGAAAATAAATAAACAAGAACGTTCAACTCACAAGCAGAGATATAAGATTATTATAGAATCCACCGCTATGATTATTATGTAATTCTGATAGAATTTTTCTTTAAGAGATAACTCTAATTGCTTGACAACATGATAAATACAAGAAAATGTGACCACGCCCCGAAAATAAACTAGAACCCGCGTTTTCTCCTTGAAAATCCAGTGTGAGAGATGTATGCATGTTGTTCCAGGTAGAAGCTGACTTAATTTAAATGCAGGTTCATCGCATACTGCACAACATGAGAATTCTAATCTATGGAGTATATATTAAAGGAATTTCTATTTTCGTGTCCTCGAGTTCTTAGTTGTACTCAGTTTTCCCCAGCCCCTTAGTTTTTCTTCAGTTTTCCCCAAACCTTTGTCTGAAACTCGTAGAAGGAGCTCGGACGGAAGAAATCCGTTTATTTGAACGTTCTATGCTGACGTGTGGGGTCGCGTCGTCTGTGGGGCCGCGTCGTGTGAGGTTGGTAGGAAGGAATCGCGTGGGACAGCATGAGACCGTGTTTGGTTGTACGTGAGAGCTGGGTTTTGTCTCTCTTGGCCCAAATTGGCATTTTGAAGAGCACATTTTCCCCTCTTTCTCTTTCTGTCTTTTTCACCAAATTAGTATCAAATCTAGAGAAACTTCTATTTCTGTCTTTCTTCAATTATTTATGTCTTTTGGCCCTCATTTTTTGCCCAATATGGCAACAAATCTAGTAGCAAATCTAAAAGTTAGTATATGATAAATTCACAACAGCATAATCAGAAAACTAAGTATAATACATAAGCTGCATACAGCAGCCAAAAGCAGCCAATAACGTTGTTAGAAGCTGAAGGTACTGGAGCTTGGGGAGCTGTTCTTCGTGATGAGGATGGTGCGACTTTAATTTCAGCATGGGGCAGAATTTCTTACTGTCCAAATGCAGAGACAGCTGAGGCAATAGCGGGTTTGGAAGGCATTAGAGCAATAATTTCACATTATGCAGGACCTGTTCATCTGGAGAACGATTGTGCTTCTCTGATTTCGGAACTATGCGCAATTGGCCCCAGCAAATCTGCAGTTGCTGGTATTGTTAAGGACATGAAGTCTCTCATTCGGTCCTTTTCTGACAGCTTGATCTCTAAAGTAAACAGAGCTAGTAACCAGGTTGCTCATGAACTGGCTAGGTTAGGCAAAGTGGAGGCTAATAGGCATGTGTTAATCGGTGCAGTCCCTCCGTGTGTGGTTGAACTGGCCAAGGGTGAATGTAAAACCTCGGATGTGTCTTGAGTTAATATATGCCTAAGTTTCAAAAAAAAATAACGTTGTTAATGTTCACGACAAACTAAGCCGAAAAAATACAAGACGCACGCAATGTATGGCCAACAACAAGATTAGGATACCCCAGGATGAATGAATTTGTTCTTCATTCCTCATATATTTCTTCGTCGCTCATTCGTGCATTATCCCAAGGAAATATTCATTGAACTCCTTCCGTCTGCAGTGTGCGGCCAATACATCCTCCAAACAGCATGACCTGTGTTCATTTCTCGGACCGTAGTTTCCTATTCTATCCACATATCGTGGCCACTCATCCCAGGCCTTTGTATCATGAAAGTACTCTCTGATATAACCCAAATACGCGTAGTAGATACAGCCAGGTCGAAGTGTCGGGTGCACTCTGGTGTCGACGGAGATACACCGGATATAATGCAGGAAGAAGGCATGACTGCCAATGTTACTGACCGGATGGAGAGAGCGGCTCTGAGTGTCCACACGGTACACCAATGGTTGGTCCGCCAAAAGCATGTTGTCCAACAACACAAGCAGCAGATCACCATCCGACTTCACAAGGTAGAACTTGTCATTTCCAAGTTCTGGAAATGAAATTAGTGTCTCCATCTTGACAGTGCTCGCGCGCTGCTGCAACTGTACATTGGTGCACACTATTCTTCCGGACTCAAAATTGTCCACAGCTATTGCATACAGTTCACCATTGAACGGGGTAATGCAACGCAGACCATGGTTCTCGATCGAAAATCTTCCTTCTCCCCAATCTTCATATATATCATTAGTTGGAGTGCTCTCATCGACCCAACCAATTTCCTGCGGGTAATGTGCGGAAACGAAGACCATAGTCGGGGATTTGATTACAGCGACTGAATCAGAAAAACAGATGGCATCTGCGCCTCAAACATAGTGTTCGATGTCTTTGTGAGTGGGTTCAGAAGACGTATCTTGTGCGGCGGGTTCTTCTGGGCAAACACGATGACGCCACGGCAAAAGCCGACGAAGTACTATCTAACATATATTGATGAAGATAACATTCAACACTAAGATTGAAAATAAGAATATATTAACCCTATAGATATGAAGGAATTTGAACCTTGCACGAACTTCCGATAGATCTATGGTGACGTAGCGGGATGTGCCGAGTTGGAGGAAGGTGAACTCAGCGGCGCGTGGAAGGGCGTGGTCTACCATGATCCATTCGTGCAGGTGCACGTCGGGCTTAGGTAAACCTGAGCGCCAATTTCTACAGACTTGCCTCATAGCAGAGTAGGTGTCCACGTACTCCTCATTCGTCAGTAAGCATTCGCCGATCTTGTGAAGTGGTCCGTCAGCCATGAGAGAGACCTAGTTCACGGAGGCGCCGCGCTTGGATGCGCCGCCCTCGGAGGCGACGGGCTCGGCGGCGACGGGCTCGGATGCGACGGGCTCGGAGGCGACGGGCTCGGGGGTGATGGCCGCCGGCGCATTCTACTTCTCCATCGCCGGCAGGGGAGCGCTCGTACGGCGGTTGGGGTTTTTTCGATTTGGAGAAGTTGATGGGACGTGAGAGGCGTGGTTTCGTGCGTGAGCGAGAATGAGACGTACTGTGTGCAGAGGGAGGGAGAGAAATGCGACCCGCGTCCTACGCGTCCACTATTGCACGTCTGCACCGCGACACGCGTCAACAATGGCACGTCTTCCACTTCTGCACTGCAACACGCGTCCTCGAGTCTAACCCTGGAAATTTAGATATACTCAGGTATACCCTCGAGTCATATACTAGCATTTTTTGTGTGCTCAGTTTTCGCCTTGAGTGCTAATACTGGCTAGTGCAATCTACTCAGTTTTACCCTCAAGTGGCTGGTCAACACAGAGTCAACAAATGGGATTAACTAGTTAAATGAGTTATTTAATGTGCAAAAAATTCCAAAAAGAGTGGCACTTACTCATGGAGTATTTACCATAAATTGCCACTTCTCAAATCATAGATAAATCATAGATAAATCAAGTTTTACAACAAATTGCCACTTCTCAAATCACCTAGTAGCTATGAAGGTGCATGGTTTTTCACAATAAGCCCTACCCAAAACAGATTTTCCCAAAACATACTTTGTCTGAATGAGGCCATAATTTTCACACTCATGTATATTTGTATTGCAAATAGTTTGAGGTAGGCCAAGATGGGTTTCATTATACAAAACACGCATTTTCCATTTTTTAAATCTCATATTTGAATCCCGTAGTCTGTTTACTACTCACTTGCCCTGGTTTCTTGATACTACTCAGTTTTGCCCTCTCCCTTCACAAATTCTCACAGACGTCCAACATTGCCCTGATTGGTCTAGCCCATGTCATGCGGATCGTGCCCGCCGACCGTTGATCGTATGATTTAATGGGCAGGATAACCCCTATCTCTCTCTGGTCGGGGCCACCACCCTCTCTCTCTCTCTGTCGGCGGTTAGCTTCCACCCTCTATGTATGCTAAAGGGCGGTTACCCAGTACACAAAAAATGATAAACCATCACCAATTTGTTGTAGCCATTACTTTTCACGCAAAAAATGATACACCATCACCCATTTCTTGTAGCCATTACTTTCCACGCAAAAATGATAAACCATCACCGATTTCTTGTAGACATTATTTTTCACGAAAAAAATGATACACCATCACCCATATCTTGTAGCCATTATTTTCCACGCAAAAAATGATAAACCATCACCGATTTGTTGTAGCCATTACTTTTCACGCAAAAAATGATGAACAATCACCGATTTCTTGTAGCCATTACGGTAAAATGATAAACTATCACGAATTACCATTTCTTTTAGGCATTACTTTTCACGGTAAAATGATAAACTATATCACGAAGTTCCATTTCCGTCAAGATAGTCCGCATTACTTTTTTGTTGAGATATATACCCCCACAACGGTCATCTCCTCCTTAATTTATTGTGTAAACCCCCACAACGGTCACCTCCTCCTTAATTTATTGTGTAAACCCCTACAACGGTCATCTCTCCCTTATAAACACCCACAACGGCCATCCCTTGTGTCAATAGGTTCTGCCTCCCTCTTCTTCGTTCACATACACTTGATCCATTGCCATGGCTTCCACGTCTCGGACGCGGACCGGAAGGGGAAGGGAAGGGCGGCCGGGTGGTGGATCATCATCCTTGCCACCACCACCGTCAACACTGCCATTAATCATAGAGGAGTTCTTCATCGTCGTCTATGAAGACCCTTTGGTCAAGAAGGTACGTACACGTTCCCACATATATAATGCATGTGATTAATTATGGGCATGTTCGAAAAAACCTTTAATTTCAAACGATCGGCGCTCGATCTCTTTGCAGGCACTCCCAAAAAAGTTTGCGGACTATCTTGACGGCCAGGAGCCAGCTAAGGTGTATCTGCGAGCAGCTGACTGCAGTCCTCGTCTCTGGACCGTGGAGGTCCTATTTGACGGACAAGGCCGGATGTACCTCGACATGGGCTGGGAGAATTTTGCCATCGCGCACGGTGTGGATTTCGGATGCTACGTACACTTCAAATATGAAGGTGATGATGTGCTCACAGTGAAGGTGTTCGACGGAACAATGTGCAGAAAGTACTACTACTCAGACGACGAAGATACTGACGATGAAATCGACGACGACGTGAAGCCATGCATCCATCCCCTTTAGATAAGGGGATTCTGACCAAGAATATATATGTAGCTTCATATGCATCGATTTAGAGATCTAGCTATTTTCTATATATTATGCATGTAAAAAATAATATCGCATTTCCACCATGATTCGAGCACCACAGCCTCCAAACGATGCCGATGTCGATGCCGATATCGGCATGGTCAGAACGGCTATGCTCGCCGCCACTGCTAGGTCACCGTCGGGATGCACAATGTTTAGCATAAGAGTCACTTTAGATTAAGCTGCGAAAATAGTCACCTGCCATGGGCTGAGGCGGCCCCACAGAGCGGCTCTATATTATATTCTCTAAATAAATAGACGACCCCAGCGGTCATTGGCTGCGGAGGCCCCACAGAGCGGCAATATATGATTTTCTATAAATAAATAGACGACCCCACTGGTCATTGGTTGCGACAGCCCCACAGAGCGGCAAATATATGTATTTTCCTGAAAAATAGATGACCCCACTGGTCATTGGCTGTGGCAGCCTCACAGAGCGGCAATATATGACTTTTCCTGAAAAATAGACGACCCCACTGGTCATTGGCTGCGGCAGCCCTATAGAGCGGCCCCATTTGTCATTGGCAGGACCGCGTATACAATCAGGAAATAAAACGGCCCACGTCAGCGATAGATGGATGGCTACCCGTCGACGAGACGGTCGAGAGAGAACGCCTCTCTGCAGCCCCACCCGTCAGATTAGCGGTAACGGTAAGGCCTCTGACCTGACGGCAACCCTCCCGTCCGAGCATCTGCGAGGGGTTTCAAACTAGAGGGAGGGAAAACTGAAAAAAACTAACGAGCTGGGGAAAACTGAGTACAACTAACGAAGCAGGGGCACGAAAATAGAAATCCCTATATTAAAAGTTGGTTAAGTCATCTTGTTGCTCACACGGACCCTCGTTCCTCTTGTTCGCTCTCAAGGGGCGACGCGGGGTAAGAGGGGCCAGCACCTCCCCTCCCTCTTCCTCCTCCCGCCATCGCCAGGGCGCGGCTAGGCTGCAGCGGGGACTCCTTTCGCCCCTTCGCCCGAAGGAGTCATCCTGGGAGGCTGGGACGACGCCTTAGTGCCAAGCTGCGGCACGGTCGCCGGCATCACGGCGTCGCTGATCTACGGTGGCGTGGCGAGAGGTGTGCTTGTCTTCTCCAGGCGGATCAATAGCAGAAGGCGTGGAGACGTCCTCCTCTCACGTGGATTGGCTCCATGAGCTGCATGTGCTGGTTTGTGAGGTGGGCTCCCGGTGAGAGCCGAGCTCCAACCTCGTCAGAGTCAATGAAGGCGATTTCCACAGGCTTTGTTACCTTATTGAAGGTGTCTTGGATGCCGTATCTCCCACCTCATGCCAGATGTTTTGGGGGAAGCCCTAGATCTAGGTCTTCCGGTCAGACGATAGTGGTACTCTTGGTGTCGCTCACTCTCTCTGGGGGGGGCATCATTTTAGAACATGTGATGCCTGGAGGGGTCTGCTAGTGGAGCGGTATTTCATCTACCGCGTTCCAAAACCAAAAGTTACTTGCAAAAGTGTTTTGGCCGGCAGATCCTATTTCTCGGTGGCTATCAAGGCCGACGGATAGTCTTACGCCATGAATTAGTAGATACCGACACAAAATTATGCCATGGTAGGTGCCATACAAGAGTGTCACTCTTTTATGCCGTTACTACGGGAAATGGGGCATTAATTATTGTGATATCCATCGTAGGCGCCGTTAGTTGTGGGTCCCAGACATGAGAAAGGTCAACCACACTTCGTTGACTGGTTAGGCTTGTCTCGCTGATTAGTATGATCCATCACCGCTGGGTGTTAGCTTTATATAGGCCCGACGGCGAAGGCAGAGGAGCGCAGCGACTGGCGGCGACACGACGAAGCACTTCAGCGCATGGGGGATATGTAAGTTACTCATTTAGGTCCAGATCCAATTTAGGGCTTTTTCCTGGATCTATTTTGGCACTTCAGTCTCAGCAAGATAATTCATGGTTTCCTCATTAGGCTGACCTAGTACCGTGGTGGATCTATGATCCAGACTAGAACGGCATCGCTTTGCGTTATGTACAAGTATGAACGGCATCGCTTTACGTTATGTACAAGTATGAACGGCATCTCTTTGTGTTATGTACAAGTATGAAGAGGTTTGTGCAATAGATACCCTCGCAGACTCGTCGCATTCGATCGGAAGCACACATGCCGCAGATTCTAGGGCTGCAACTACAAAAGCCCTCGGTGCCCTTACTTGGTCTGGAGGGATCGAGAGCACTCGAAGCAACTGCATTATGCCTTGTTCATAATATGGGAGCGAGCCCTCGTTGAATAAGGGAGAAATTTGTCTGGCGAGGAGGATATGGCGAAGGAAGCAAGGAGTGAAGCCAAACAAGAAATTGCCCCTTCAGTAATAGAGATTCATGATGTTCGCGTTAGTGAGTCCTAATTTTTAGAGCCGGTTAGGGTTAAGCTAGATGGACTATCTCTAGATATTATTGATTAGTAATATAAGTTCTATGTTAGTCAAAACCATGTGAGGAGGAGATTATATTTATATTATTACTTGTCATTGACAAACTTGGTCCAATTCTTATATGGCCCATAAATCAAAGTGTATCCTCCATTACTCACTATCGTTTCAGGCCCTTTATGCCAACTTCGCTCAATAATTTTATGGCAAATAAAACAAACCCTGGCCCCCACTTAATACTCATGTTTTCTATATAATACATGAGCCCTTGTGGCACTTACCACCCACACGAAGCTATACTGACATCTTCTCTCACGTTCCCACCCTCTCCACTCCGAACCCTAGATCCCACTCCCCTTCTAGCCGCACTGCATGCCCACATAACCTTTCGTTCCCAACTCTCTGAAGGAAATGTTGCTGGAGTCCAACGACCCCGAGCAGAAAGTTTGTTCTTCATTCAATCTATAGATCGAGTTATGTCGTGTTCTCTCTCTAAAAGGCCTCCATATGGTTTCAGATCCACCCAAATGTCGCTAGGCTCACGGAGGATGACGTGAAGATCTCCGCCGACTTTATCAGCCACTGGGTGATTGATGTGTAGATCCACAACTTCATGGCCGTCCGCGTTGTGAATGACTTGCAGAATAGAGAGGCGCTCAAGAAATTAGGGAGAAATTAGGATAGTTTCTCTAATTAGATATTTTCTTCATTTTGGAGTTAGGCTTGATGAATAGAGAGGCTCAAGATGGACGTGAATTTTTGGCTCATAGCCGCCAGCGCCCTGCATATCCAGACCGTCGGTTGCAGCATTAAGATCCGTGGACAAAGTAGTGAAAATGAGTTAATTAATTTGAAAACACATCTATACATGACATAAATGAGACGAATACGGGAGCTATACACATTTAATGGGAGGAATAAAGTGCAAGCTAAGAGGAGAATAAATGCTAGGACAATAACTAGCATTTAAAAAATTTATGACCCTCTGACACTTTGACTTTTGTGAAGTAGACAAGTGGGTATTAGTACATATTTTCTCACAGTATTATTCTTAATTACCGATTTGTGATTTAAAAAGGATGATTAGATTGAACAAAGTCATTATATATTTATCAGTTTTAGATTCAGAAGATGTTTGAAATAATCGAAAATATTTACTTTTCATTTTCGAGGCTTGAAAGCAATGATTGAACAAGATGTATTAGTAAGTTAACAAGATTATAATGAAAATTTATTCAAAGGGCGTATGAAATTGCAAATAAATATTATATTTTAGATGCATGAGATCTAAATGTACAAGATGGATTAGTAGGAGAATGAGATTATAACTAATTAATTCTTGATGACACCATAAAATGGACGGTGCATCATTTATAACACTTAATTAATCAATAATGGGCTATTGGTTGTTGGGCATTAAATGGTATTGATGGCTCTTGAAATACAACTAAAAATGATTTTTATGCTAGAAATACACTGCAATAATTGTGTTCGGATAAAATTAATGGACGGCTCTTGATGGTGAGTGTACGGTGAGATTGGGGGGTGGGGGGGGGGGGCAGAGTCCCTATATGCTCCATCGCAATTCTCGGTTCAAGATCCCCTCTCTATGTTCTTTTAATAGGTTATTAGATCCTTGGATTAGTGATTATAGTGTAATGTGTAATGGAATGTAATGAAATATAATTATCCATCTCAATGACGTGGGAAGTGCAATCTGAATGGAAAGTTGAAGCTGATTTGTTAGCACTAACTGAAATTAACTTTTTTTGCTGGTGATAGGTGCATGAAACACAGCAAAAATAATGCGTCGCACATTATGTGTGCACGACACTAAATAATTCACAGTCTGTTAATTTCCTGAAGCATTTCAATCTTGGTGTCGTGTACGAGAGCACACGGGGGGTGTGTATAGGCCACTCAAAAAAATGCTAGCTAGGTGTGCACTTACCCCAACACCGTTATCTTTGGTAGCTTTTTACCAGGCTAGTGCGTCGCGACGATTATGGGCGCGCAATACGCCAGGCCCACCTGTCGTGTTGTAGTGTTATTAGGCTTTCATTGGATAAGGAACAGTTGTGCAACATCACACGTTCTTATGCCGATGGCCCTAGTTTTGCCGATGGTTATCTTCAGCATAGCGCCATATGTACCGATGGCCAAACTTTGCCGACGGATTTTCTTTGTATTGAGTTTCAATCTCTTTCAAATAGAACCGTGACGATCCTTATGATCTAGAAAAATACAGAAGCAAATAGGTGCTCCTTTGTAATACAAGGGTGGTTGAAGACCCTCTTTTGTGAACTCCACTTTCTAGATTCAACTCTTCCAGATAACTATGCGAGCCGAACGAAGTCTTTTGGTCAAAGTCGTCCCTTAAATATCTGAACTTGTAGGGCCTTCTTTGTTATTTTTTTTTTCAACGAGTGCTCTTTTTAAGGCTATCGATGATGCTTTGCTTTGCTAACCAGTGGGACAAGAGATGTCAATCAACCATGATTATATGAAGTATATGAAGTACGTAACTGAAAATATGAACAATATCGGCACTTTTATGTCACATATTACGTGGATTAATTATATATTGGTTAGGTGAGGGTCTGGCTTATATATAAGTATGCACGGTAGCTATGAGTAGTACCTGAACTTAGTTCTTTGAGTACTTCAGAGGCAGCAAAGTAGAGACATTTATTTCCTCTCTCCATAGCTTTTGCGGAACACTACAGCATCAAAGCAAAAAAACCATGAGGGTAAACACTCGAAACTCCCCTTTCTCGTTTGTTTACTGTTATTTGAGATTTGTTTGTCATCTCTATCAACACATCCAGTTCAACTTATTTTTGGCATATTTTCCGCAACTTACGAACTGTTTTTGCATGTGTACACAAATTTCAGAAGGAGATCATCATCCGGATGTATGTGAGCTCCGAGAAATGCCAAGCCAAAGCCATGAAAGTAGCAGCTACTGCTAGCGGTACGTATACACAATCATATGTTCGTTATATCTAGTTTCCTAAATCTTTGATTGTTTCCATATTGATCGATCGAAGCTTAGCTTTCAGTTGATTAATTCAAGCATATGCGTATGCAGGGGTGGAGTCGGTGACGCTGGCGGGCGGCGACAAGAGCCTGCTGCTGGTGATCGGCGACGACGTCGATTCCAACAAGCTGACCAAGAAGCTCATCAAGAAGGTAGGCTCGGCGGAGATCGTGGAGCTCAGGACGCTCGACACCTTCGACATGTCGTCGTCCATCTCGCACCACGCGGCGGCCACCAAGGGCGGCGTGTCGCCGTACCACCACGGCTCGCAGCAGTACCACCAGTACCAGTACGCGGCGGCGCCAATGAGTCCCTACGCCTACCACCACCACCCGTCGCCGATGATGGCCGTGCAGGGTGGCTACGGCGGCTACGGCAACTACGGCAGCAGCTACGCGCGCGCGGTGGCGCACAGCCACCCGGGCAACTACTCGCCGCTGGTCGAGAGGCACGACTACTACCCCATGGACAAGTCTGCCTCCAGCCTCGCTGCCGCCGGCGGCCCCGGGGCCGGCGTCACCACCTACAGGTCGGTGCCACGCCGCGACAGCGACTCCGGTTCCGGTGGCTGCTGCATACAATAGCGCGCGCCGTGAGGGCGTTGCTGTACTGTACTCTACCTGTACATCATGGATCCATCTCCACCTACAGCTTAGATTGATCTCTCCTCATGGAGGTGCTCCTCTTCTTATGGGTTTCTTTTGTTTAGTTCTTTTCTTAATCCGTTTGGAAAGTTGTAATAAGTGAACTTGCTGTAAATAAATGTTAATTAAGCTGGCACGTTGTCGATCGGGTGGATTCAAGTGGCATCAGATGTTTCTGTAATTATGTTGCTGCTGCTACTTGAGTTTGTGCTGTCAATCGTGATCAGAGACTTTATTCATCTCAAGTTTGCTGGCTGCATGCTGCTGCCATGAGGGCATCGCTAGCTAGCTGTACGTCGATCATCTGCTCGCAGCTAGCTTGATTTTCTCAAAAAATATGTATTCTTCTTTGTTCTATTATAATCCTTTTGTTCTTAGAATTACAAATGCTATAAGTTGTCATTCCATGGATTGAAGTGGCAGCGGTTTTTTTTTTTTGTAATCATGTTTTCTAAAATTGCTGTTCTTGTTTGGTTTTCCCTAGTTCTTCCTTAATCAGTATGGAAGTCTGCAATGTATTAGAATGAGAAATGTTATAAGTTGCAGTCCCACGGATTGAAGTGGCAGCAGATGTTGCGTAATCACATATATGTTACATTGTTACTACTGCATGCTAGCTACTTGTGTTTCTGATGTCGATCATGACCAGACTTGTTTCATCTGAATTTGCTAGCTGCTGCTGACGTGCTGCATCATGACGAAGAACTATCCAGTTATAATAATGATGTACAGTTGTAGACACGTAAACACCAGTAGGTTACACGTCCTTGATGTTGCCAGGTAGTGTTGTTTGCCGAAATCAAATGGGGATTTCAAAACCATATTTCGTCTAGCTAGCACGTCGTTGTTTGTATCTGCACGTACAAGAGGTAAAATTAGGCGGAGAACCACACCAAGTCTCACTACTCACTAATGGATCGTCGTTATTTTCTGATGACTAGTTCAGAGCTGACGCCAGCCAGACGCGCAAGGGGTAGTAAATTAACCACTCTTGGCTGGACTTCAAATCGTTGGCAACTCGGCACTAGCTACCATATTGAGTCCGGTCGTGTTTTTCCAAGGGATTAATCGTAATTAATTACTGGTACTAGTAGAGATGAGATATAAAATGATAGATGGAACTACTAGCCTAGATAATTAGTGCTAGAAAATCAGTAGTGAGATATAAAGGCTTAATGGAACCATCCTAGATAAGCTACACCCAGTGACGTGCATCCCCGTAGCTAGCTAGATCCAACAATAATCCAACTCCGTCTGAAATTAACTAAATCTCTATGTAAAATAGTCTTAGTTAACCTAGCACGATGTTTGCAAGTTTATCGCGGGGCCAAGTGGCCAACCAACGTCACATTGTTTGTTTGTTTGTTTGTTCTGTGCCTCTCCAAGTCAGTCAAGTTACTAAGCTTTTTCTAGCTAGTTACTAACCTTGATGTCGGCATCAGTGCAACCAGAATTTTCCAGTTGTGAGATAGAAATTTGGCGTTCGCCGGCGAATAAGAGAGCTAGCTGCGTCTTCGTCCACGCTCTTGTCGCTTGCGTACGTGATACTGAATTTCCACATGCATGATCTCGGATATGCCCCCGATTATTGACGTGTTCTCTCCTGCGCAAGCATGACAGTGTCGTTGTTGCAGATCCGGCACAGGTAGAATCGGCATAAGATTCATTGGATTCGCTTTCATTTAGATTGTGCTGGATCCCCCGGATGAGTTGGCACCAAGAAGAAAAGATGAAAACAGACAATGACTAGGCCTACCAGCTGGCTACCACGAATGAGAAAGAGTTAGCCGGCTATGATCTTCTTGTGTTAGCCAGTCGACTGGGAATTAACTAACTACATTATCAATACACTTTACAAATTTGTTCATACGGATAAGAAAATGGTCACAGTATCGTAATATGTTGTTTATCTAGTGCAAAATCCAAACCTAGAAGAATGTTCACCATGTAATAATAGTTCATCCGGTGGAACAAAAACGCAGTTTGTGCAACAAGTATATATTTGAGAGACAAAGGCGCGTTGATCTGTCGCTTTGTTGTCAAAGCCAAAATGATGTTGTTGCCTACATATGGGAAGTCATCAAGAATCTGGTCCACAGGGACCATCATACCGGAGAAGAAATGAATGTCAGGATGCCTAAAGCCTCGATCCATATTCAACGACACTGCTCTGGGGATTAGAACCCACCAACCACATCTTCATGTAGCTGCACAAGAGATTTGTGATCAGCGTCAACACGGAAGGAGTGCCGCCGGGGAGGGGTGGAAGGTCTAGAACAAAAACTCAAAAGTGTGGCATCGCCACCTTGTCTATGCACCCAAGGAAACCCTCACATCGCCATCCTAGAGGGAGGACATGTATATCTACACCTTTATTACTACCAACTCGATGTACCCGTGATGCAAGGAAGAGGATGATCGGGTCAAAAGAATATGCACGCCGGAAGCGACTGCACCAGTCCTCACGAGCACTTTGCCAACATTAGAATGAGGATCAGCCAGAAGAAACTGAGGCATGAGGAGCTTATTAGAAACCAACCACGTCGCCATTGTCCCTTCGCTGATGATTAAAATCCAACCCTTAAATGCAACCACTGATCGAATGGACATATTTGAGGTCTTGTCCGCTTCTTGATGCTAGAACAACTACCTGGGACGAGGGAGACCGCTGGTCGAAGGCTCGTAGGAGAGAAAGTAGTGGGTATGGAAAATGAAAAATGAAAAAAAAAATCTTAGTATTGTGAAAAAATTACACCCCTTCTTTAGACTTTGACAAAACAACACCATTGTATCCATGTGAGGACAAGAGTAAGGTGTCAATGCCATCTCTAGCAAAATGCAAACAAACTAATGTCATTTTGTCAAATTCGTAATAATTCTTTGCCTTGTTATGTTGCGGATTATTTTCAAAAAAAAGGTTAAATGTTGCATGGATCTTAATCATGTCTACCGTTCTCAAATTTAATTGAGAACAAAGAAATACTCACAAGATTGACAGTTGTCAAAACTGAATGGAATATGAACTTGTGCTTAGGCTATGGTTGTAGCAAAGTGTCCATGTCTTCTAACAAAGATTGTCCATGTCTAAAAATATGTTCATGTACGGACCCAATAATATTGTCCTTTTTTTAGATGACCCGGTAATGTTTTTGAATGAACGTTAACTGGAGAGATTTTTTTAGCCTTAAAGACTTGTCGCGGATTTAAAATAAAATAAAATAAAACTGTTTAGATTTAGTAAACATGTGAGAACTATCAAGGGCTAGAGGGGGTATATATATGTTCAAGCTAAAAGAAAGAACACATTACGAAAACCCTATAAGAACAAAAAGAAAACGAACGGAAGAAGGCTACTTGGGAATGTCCGACGCATTTCGGTCATCGAAAGTAACTGTGCGCGTCCGTTTGCGTTGGGCCACGAATGACCGGTTGCGTCGGGGCTGCCCGATGTATTTAATCCGCCAAGGCCGGATTGAGTTTTTTCCACCTAAATAGTGCAATATATGAAACAAATTGGCCATACAAACATCGAAAATAGAGGTTCAAATTACTTTATTGTTACATCAAAATAAATGTCAAGGTCTACATGCATTGCCATGCATGAAAATAGGAAGAACATATTTCATAATTACAAATAAAACAAGATGAGATTGACTACTCATCATTCTTTTTGCATGGTCAATCAAATTCTTCTGGAGGCTTCTAGAGATGTTGCTGCCAGAGACTTCAACGTTCGTATTCAGAAACTCTTTCCAGGTTCCTTCCCCAGGGTTTGGCTCAACCAACTTACCCTGAAAGTGACATCCGTGTTTATTGCAGCCATCATGATGCTCTGTCTCAACGATCATGTTGTGCAAAATTACACAACAGGTCATCACGTTATGCATAGCCTGAAGAGGCATGTTCTAGCTAGGTGACGAGCAACAGCCCTCTGAGCTTGGAGCATTCCGACCGACCGCACCACATCTTTCCTGCAAGCCTCTTGCATCTTCGCAAACTTCTTTTCTTTCTCTGTCTCGGGATTGCGAATTATCTTCACCAGTATGGTCCAGTTAAGATAAATGACATCAACAAGATAAGATGGCTTGTCATACGCATTTGCATTGATCTCATTGCTCACCATAGGAGCAGTGCCTTCCATAAGCTGGTCGAACACCGAAGAGCAGTTGAGCACATTGTTGTCATTGTGGGAACGGGCCGTGCCAAAGGAAGAGCGCCAAATCCATAATGCGATGCCACTGCCTCAATAATAACAGTGCATCCCTTGACAGGACCATTGTACTAACTCTGTCATCCATATGGACAATTCTTCAACTGCCAATGCATGCAATCAATGCTACAGATCATGTCGTGAACCCTCTAGCCTCATTGATCGACAACAGTCGTCTAGTGTCCTCAACAGTTGGTGCTCTCAAGAACAGTTCGCCGAACACCGCATTCACGGCTCGGAAAAATAGGTACATTGAATCAAGGAAGGCGCTCTCACTCATCCTCATGTACGCATGAAAGATATCACCATGCATTCCACACGGAAGCGTGCGAATAGCTGCATAACATTTCTGGTAAGAGGTGAAGCCTATCTTACCAGCGACATCTGGCATGTATTGGAAGTAGGGGTCGTAGTCTCTGACGCCCCGTAAAATGACCATGAACAGGCCCTTGACATCTAGTAGCGGCGCCGAAACATGTGCTCATTGTGTACCTGATCGGTGAGATGGAAGTAGTCTTTATAGAGATGGGCATGCCCACCGACTCGGTTGCATGGCACATTGGCCGAGCAGCCCTTCGTCGAGCCCCGGTAAACCGGCATCATCTTGGCATGGTGCTCGTGGAGGATGGAGGTCGTATCAACCATCATTTTCGACATCTTGTCGGACTCCTCCTAATGTCCATCTGTGGGGCACCAACAATGGATAAATAGCAAGTCAAGTTGGCGCAAATTGATAGAAAATGGCGCCTGAAGAGTTCCTCGGGATCGTACCACGCAATTGACCTAACAAACCCTAGACGTCGAGGCCAGTAGACGCTCCCATCAGATGAGTGATAACCCACAAGTATAGGGGATCGCAACAGTCTTCGAGGGAAGAAAAACCCAAATTTATTGATTCGACACAAGGGGAGGTAAAGAATACTTATAAGCCTTAACAACTGAGTTGTCAATTCAGCTGCACCTGGAAAAGCACTAGTAACAGGGGTGATGTGAAAGCAGCAGTAATATGGGAGCAATAGTAACAGTAACACAGCAGCAGTAACACAGAGGCAATGGCACCAGAAAATAGTTGATACTACTTCCAATGACATATAGAACGAGTATAGGATGATAAGAGATGGACCGGGGTTCCCAGCTATCTACACTAGTGGTAACTCTCCAATAACAAGTGTTGGGTGAACAAATTACAGTTGGGCAATTGATAGGATTGAAATAGCATTAAGACAGAACATCAAGTCTATTAATCATGTAGGCATGTTTTCCATATATAGTCATACGTGCTCGCAATGAGAAACTTGCATAACATCTTTTGTCCTACCACCCGGTGGCAGCCGGGCCTCAAGGGAAACTACTGGCAATTAAGGTACTCCTTTTAATAGAGCACCGAGCAAAGCATTAACACTTGGTGAAAACATGTGATCCTCATATCTAAGCCTTCCCCTCCAGTTATCCCATTTCTGTCACTCTGGAGCCTCGGGTTCCGGACATAGACATGTGCAAACAACTTGTAGATACAATCTAAGCAATAATTATAGAGCTTACATCTAAGATCATGCCACTTGTGCACTAGTGACAAGCATTAAACACAACAAGATTGCAGCAACAATAACTTCACAAACTTATATAGATAGACTGATCATAATGTAACAATTCATCGGATCCCAACAAACACAACACCGATTACATCAGATGAATCTCAATCATGTAAGGCAGCTCATGAGATCATTGAATTGAAGTACATGGGGGAGAGAATACCAACTAGCTACAGCTAGAACCCGTAGTCCATGGGGGAACTACTCACGGAGCATGATGGAGGCGGTGGCGTCGATGGAGATGGCTTCCGGGGCACTACCGTCCCGGCGTGCCGGAACAGAGATTCTATCCCCTGAAATGGAGTTTCGCGATGGTGGCGGCGCCCCTGGAGTCTTTCTGGAGTTTCGTCAATTGGTATCGCGTTTTTAGGTCGCAAGGGACTTTATAGGCGAAGAGGCGGAGTCGGAGGGGCCACGGGGCCCCCTCCCCATAGGCTGGGCGGCCAGGGGCCACCCGCGCCGCCATATGGTGTGGGCCCCCTGCCCGCCTCCGACTCTCCTTCGTGTTCTGGAACCTTCCGGGGAAAATAAGATATTTGGTCTTTGTTTCGTCGAATTCCGAGAATATTGCCCGAACAGCCTTTCTGGAACCAAAAACAACAGAAAACAGGAACTGGCACTTTGGCATCTTGTTAATAGGTTAGTTCCGGAAAATGCATGAAATCATTATAAAGTGTGAGCAAAACATGTAGGTATTGTCATAAAACTAGCATGGAACATCAGAAATTATAGATACGTTGGAGACGTATCAAGCATCCCAAGCTTAGTTCCTACTCGCCCTCGAGTAGGTAAACGATAAAAAGAATAATTTATGTAGTGACATGCTACTTACATAATCTTGATCATACTATTGCAAATCATATGAGATGAACGAAGTGACTCAAGGCAACGATCTATAGTTTGCTAACAAATAGATAACATATAGCAAAACTTTTCATGTATAGTACTTTCAAGACAAGCATCAAAAAGTCTTGCATAAGAGTTAACTCATAAAGCAATAAATTCAAAGTAAAGGCATTGGAGCAACACAAACGACGATTAAGTTTCAGCAATTGCTTTCAACTTTCAACATGCATATCTCATGGATAATTGTCAACACAAAGTAATATAATAAGTGCAATAAGTAAGCATGTAAGAATCAATGCACAGTTGACACAAGTGTTTGCTTCTAAGATAGAAAGAAGTAGGTAAACTGACTCAACATAAAGTAAAAGATAGGCCCTTCGCAGAAGGAGGGATTAAATCATGTGCTAGAGCTTTTAAGTTTTGAAATCATATAGAGAGCATAAAAGTAAAGTTTTGAGAGGTGTTTGTTGTTGTCAACGAATGGTAGTGGGCACTCTAACTACCTCATCAACCAGACTTTCAAGAGCGGCTCCCATGAAGGACGTTATCTCTACCAGCAAGGTAGATCATCCCTCTTCTCTTTTGTTTACACATGTATTTTAGTTTCATTATTGATGACACTCCTCCCAACCTTTTGCTTACACAAGCCATGGCTAACCGAATCCTTGGGTGCCTTCCAACATTCACATACCATGGAGGAGTGTCTATTTGCAAAATTAAGTTGCTTACTGATAGATCAGGGCAAAACATGTGAAGAGAATTATTAATGAAAGTTAATTAATTGGGGCTGGGAACCCCGTTGCTCTTTTTGCAAAATTATTGGATAAGCGGATGAAGCCACTAGTCCATTGGTGAGAGTCTGTCAGAAGTAAATGACAAGATCGAAAGATAAAACACCACATACTTCCTCATGAGCTATAAAACATTGACACAAATAAGAGATAATAGCTTTTGAATTGTTTAAAGGTAGAACATGAAGTATTTACTTGGAATGGCAGGAAATACCACATAGTAGGTAGATATGGTGGACACAAATGGCATAGGTTTTGGCTCAAGGTTTTGGATGCACGAGAAGCATTCCCTCTCAGTACAAGGCTTTGGCTAGCAAGGTTGTTTGAAGCAAACACAAGTATGAACCGGTACAACAAAACTTACATAAGAACATATTGCAAGCATTATAAGACTCTACACCGTCTTCCTTGTTGCTCAAACACTTTTACCAGAAAATATCTAGACCTTAGAGAGACCAATCATGCAAACCAAATTTCAACAAGCTCTACTTTAGTTCTCCACTAATAGGTTTAAACTACATGGTGCATGAGCTTAAACATGATCTACTTGAGAGCTCAAAACAATTGCCAAGTATCAAATTATTCAAGACAATATGAAGCATTTTCTGTTTCCAACCAAATATCAATAAGTGCAACGGCTTTCAACTCAGTCATGAACATTAAAATAAAGTTAAGAACACCAGTGTTCATATGAAAAAGCGGAGCGTGTCTCTCTCCCACACAAGGATTGCTAGGATCCGAATTTATTCAAACACAAACAAAAATAAAAGCACACAGACGCTCCAAGTAAAGCACATATGATGTGGAAGAATAAAAATATAGTTTCACTAGAAGTGACCTGATAAGTTGTTGATGAAAAAGGGGATGCATTGGGCATCTCTAAGCTTAGACGGTTGAGTCTTCTTGAAATATGCAGGGATGAACCACGGGGACATCCCCAAGCTTAGACTTTTCACTCTTCTTGATCATATATCATCCTCCTCTCTTGACCCTTGAAAACTTCTACCACACCAAACTTCTCATAAACTTCATTAGAGGGGTTAGTACTCAAAAAACTTTAATCCACTTTGGTCCTGTAGTGCACATTGCAAGAACTCAATAAAACATTAGCTACAGCTCTCCACGTCTAGAAAGCCTTAAAGTCCACAAGAGACAATGCAAAAAACAGAGACAGAATCTGTCAAAACAGAACAGCCAGTAAAGACGAATTTTTAAGAGGTGCTTCCGTTGCACAAATCAGAAAACTTAAAACTAATGAAAGTTGCGTACATATCTGAGGAACACGCATGAAAATTGGCTGATTTTTCTGAGTTTCCTACAGAGAGACCTACTCAAATTCCTGACAGATAGAAATCTGTTTCTGCGCAGAAATCCAAATCTAGCATCAACCTTCTATTAGAGACTTTACTTGGCACAAAAATGCAATAAAATAAAGATAAGGAGAGGTTGCTACAGTAGTAACAACTTCCAAGACACAACAAAACAGTAGCAAAATAAATACATGGGTTATCTCCCAAGAAGTGCTTTCTTTATAGCCATTAAGATGGGCTCAGCAATTTTAATGATGCTCACATAAGGATGAGAGTTGAAGCAAAAGAGAGCATCAAAAAGCAAGTTCAAAACAAATTTAAGTCTAACTCACTTCCTATGCATAGGAATCTTGTACACAAATAAATTCATGAAGAACAAAGTGACAAGCATAGGAAGATAAAACACGAGTAACTTCAAAATTTTCAGCATGTAGAGAGGTGTTTTAGTACCATGAAAATTTCTACAACCATATTTTCCTCTCTCATAATAATTTCCAGTAGCATCATGAACAAACTCAACAATATAACTATCACATACAGCATGCTTTTCATGATCTATAAACACATAATTTTTATCAAGCTCAAAAATAGTGGGATAAAAACTTTCAAACCCACTTTTATCAATAATATAACAAGATGATTGATCAATCTCAAAAGATATGGGACTCCTAGATAAAGTCAAGACCTCTCCGATCCCATTTTCATTAGTAGTACAATTAATATTATCAAGTAACATAGGACCATCATCTAGAGATTTATCATAAACATTTGCCAAGCAAAACTCTTTAGTACCATGCATTTCGATATCAGGCACAAACAAAGAATTATCATAATATTTATCAAAATAACATGGATTATCATAGATAACAGTAGCATAATTATTCTCACAAGTTTCACTCATAGGAACATAACATTCATCCTCCTTTGGTAAGCATGGAGGACAATCAAATAGTGTAAGAGATAAAGAGTTACTCTCATTAGAAGGTTGGCATGGGTAGCTAATCCATTCTTTCTCCTTTTGTTCATCACTCTCCTCCTCTTTTTCATCCAATGAGCTTTCAGGTTCATCAATTTCCTCCCCTTTTTCATCCAATGAGCTTTCAGCTTCAGCAATTTCTTCTTCCACAGGTTCCTGCAAATTGTGGGTGCATTCTTGTGCATTAACGAGTCTCTCTTTATAATCAATGATATAAGGATTATCACTGTAACTTTCTATGCTAAAATTAAGGATAGAAGAGACATAATCTTTAAGGTCCTTACAAGCAACACAAGTTTCATAATTTTTATAAATGAAGGATTCTATTTCAGAAGCTCCCATAAATAAGACAAATTGCTCTACTTCTTCGAACCCAAGATGAATATAGTTATTCCAGTTATAGTTCATAATTAAAACTTCCTCACTAAAGCCACATTGAAATTTAAGATGTTTAGTATCCTATTTAGAGCAACAGTTTATATCATGGCGTTCAAGCAAGATTTTAGCAATTGTATTCAATTTTTCTATCACAACACTCATAACTTTACCCGTTCTTGATTCTCTATAATTCATATATATTTCAATAAGCTCCAAATAGGTTGTGGGTTCTCCCATAACAACAGTTTTTAATTTTTCGGTTTTTCAAATTTTTATGGATTTTTGGGTATATAAGAAAAATAAAACAAGACAAAAACAAACTAGACAAAAGTAAACTAAGCAAAATAATACTAGACAGAAATAAACTAAGCACAAATAAACTAGACAAAAGTAAACTAAGCAAAACAAAATAAAATAAAAACAGAGAAAGAGAGGTAGAGTGTACTCCCCAGGTGAACTTATGAGTAGAGCTATGCCTCCCCGGCAACGGCGCCAGGAAATAGTCTTGATAACCCACAAGTATAGGGGATCGCAACAGTCTTCGAGGGAAGAAAAACCCAAATTTATTGATTCGACACAAGGGAGGTAAAGAATACTTATAAGCCTTAACAACTGAGTTGTCAATTCAGCTGCACCTAGAAAAGCACTAGTAACAGGGGTGATGTGAAAGCAGCAGTAATATGGGAGCAATAGTAACAGTAACACAGCAGCAGTAGAAGAAACACAGAGGCAATGGCACCAGAAAATAGTTGATACTACTTCCAATGACATATAGAACGAGTATAGGATGATAAGAGATGGACCGGGGTTCCCAGCTATCTACACTAGTGGTAACTCTCCAATAACAAGTGTTGGGTGAACAAATTACAGTTGGGCAATTGATAGGATTGAAATAGCATTAAGACAGAACATCAAGTTTATTAATCATGTAGGCATGTTTTCCATATATAGTCATACGTGCTCGCAATGAGAAACTTGCATAACATCTTTTGTCCTACCACCTGGTGGCAGCCGGGCCTCAAGGGAAACTACTGGCAATTAAGGTACTCCTTTTAATAGAGCCCGGAGCAAAGCATTAACACTTGGTGAAAACATGTGATCCTCATATCTAAGCCTTCCCCTCCAGTTATCCCAGTTGCTGTCACTCTGGGGCCTCGGGTTCCAGACATAGACATGTGCAAACAACTTGTAGATACAATCTAAGCAATAATTATAGAGCTTACATCTAAGATCATGCCACTCGTGCACTAGTGACAAGCATTAAACACAACAAGATTGCAGCAACAATAACTTCACAAACTTATATAGATAGACTGATCATAATGTAACAATTCATCGGATCCCAACAAACACAACACCGATTACATCAGATGAATCTCAATCATGTAAGGCAGCTCATGAGATCATTGTATTGAAGTACATGGGGGAGAGAATACCAACTAGCTACAGCTAGAACCCGTAGTCCATGGGGGAACTACTCACGGAGCATGATGGAGGCGGTGGCGTCGATGGAGATGGCTTCCGGGGGCACTTCCCCGTCCCGGCGGCGTGCCGGAACAGAGATTATGTCCCCCGAAATGGAGTTTCGCGATGGCGGCGGCGCCCCTGGAGTCTTTCTGGAGTTTCGTCAATTGGTATCGCGTTTTTAGGTCGCAAGGGACTTTATAGGCGAAGAGGCGGAGTCGGAGGGGCCACGGGGCCCCATCCCCATAGGCTGGCGCGGCCATGGGGCCACCCGCGCCGCCATATGGTGTGGGCCCCCTGCTGCCCGCCTCCGACTCTCCTTCGGTGTTCTGGAACCTTCCGGGGAAAATAAGATATTTGGTCTTTGTTTCGTCGAATTCCGAGAATATTGCCCGAACAACCTTTCTGGAACCAAAAACAACAGAAAACAGGAACTGGCACTTTGGCATCTTGTTAACAGTTAGTTCCGGAAAATGCATGAAATCATTATAAAGTGTGAGCAAAACATGTAGGTATTGTCATAAAACTAGCATGGAACATCAGAAATTATAGATACGTTGGAGACGTATCAAGCATCCCCAAGCTTAGTTCCTACTCGCCCTCGAGTAGGGGTCGTAGTCTCTGACGCCCCATAAAATGACCATGAACAGGCCCTTGACATCTGGTAGCGGCGCCGAAACATGTGCTCATTGTGTACCTGATCGGTGAGATGGAAGTAGTCTTTATAGAGATGGGCATGCCCACCGACTCGGTTGCATGGCACATTGGCCGAGCAGCCCTTCGTCGAGCCCCGGTAAACCGGCATCATCTTGGCATGGTGCTCGTGGAGGATGGAGGTCGTATCAACCATCATTTTCGACATCTTGTCGGACTCCTCCTAATGTCCATCTGCAGGGCACCAACAATGGATAAATAGCAAGTCAAGTTGGCGCAAATTGACAGTAAATGGCGCCTGAAGAGTTCCTCGGGATCGTACCACGCAATTGACCTAACAAACCCTAGATGTCAAGGCCAGTAGACGCTCCCATCAGATGAGTGATAACCCACAAGTATAGGGGATCGCAATAGTCTTCGAGGGAAGAAAAACCCAAATTTATTGATTCGACACAAGGGGAGGTAAAGAATACTTATAAACCTTAACAACTGAGTTGTCAATTCAGTTGCACATGGAAAAAAGCACTAACGAGGGGTGATGTGAAAGTAAGAATATGGGAGCAATAGTGTGATAACTTTACAACGATGCGGTAACACGAGAGAACAGCAATGAGAAAATAGTTGATACTACTTCCAATGACATATAGAACGAGTATAGGATGATAAGAGATGGACCGGGGTTCCCAGCTATCTACACTAGTGGTAACTCTCCAATAACAAGTGTTGGGTGAACAAATTACAGTTGGGCAATTGATAGGATTGAAATAGCATTAAGACAGAACATCAAGTCTATTAATCATGTAGGCATGTTTTCCATATATAGTCATACGTGCTCGCAATGAGAAACTTGCATAACATCTTTTGTCCTACCAGCCGGTGGCAGCCGGGCCTCAGGGAAACTACTGGCAATTAAGGTACTCCTTTTAATAGAGCACCGGAGCAAAGCATTAACACTTGGTGAAAACATGTGATCCTCATATCTAAGCCTTCCCCTCCAGTTATCCCAGTTGCTGTCACTCTGGGGCCTCGGGTTCCGGACATAGACATGTGAAAACAACTAGTAGATACAATCTAAGCAATAATTATAGAGCTTACATATAAGATCATGCCACTCGTGCACTAGTGACAAGCATTAAACACAACAAGATTGCAGCAACAATAACTTCACAAACTTATATAGATAAACTGATCATAATGTAACAATTCATCGGATCCCAACAAACACAACACCGATTACATCAGATGAATCTCAATCATGTAAGGCAGCTCATGAGATCATTGTATTGAAGTACATGGGGGAGAAATACCAACTAGCTACAGCTAGAACCCGTAGTCCATGGGGGAACTACTCACGGAGCATGATGGAGGCGGTGGCGTCGATGGAGATGGCTTCCGGGGCACTTCCCGTCCCGACGGCGTGCCAGAACAGAGATTATGTCCCCTGAAATGGAGTTTCGTGATGGCGGCGGCGCCCCTGGAGTCTTTCTGGAGTTTCGGCAATTGGTATCGCGTTTTTAGGTCGCAAGGGACTTTATAGGCGAAGAGCGGAGTCGGAGGGCCACGGGGCCCCCTCCCCATAGGCTGGCGCGGCCATGGGGCCACCGCGCCGCCATATGGTGTGGGCCCCCAGCTGCCCGCCTCCGACTCTCCTTCGGTGTTCTAGAACCTTCCGGGGGAAATAAGATATTTGGTCTTTGTTTCGTCGAATTCCGAGAATATTGCCTGAACAGCCTTTCTGGAACCAAAAACAGAAAACAGGAACTGGCACTTCGGCATCTTGTTAATAGGTTAGTTTCGGAAAATGCATGAAATCATTATAAAGTGTGAGCAAAACATGTAGGTATTGTCATAAAACTAGCATGGAACATCAGAAATTATAGATACGTTGGAGACGTATCGATGAGCGACCAACAAGGACGCTACGATGCGGGCAAGTCCTCTCCACTACCCAGCTCCGAGCCTGTACTCTGGCAAAGCGTGGCACGAAGAGACCTGGGCAACTACAACAGTGTGGCGGGGCGGCGGCGGTGCCCTAGGGCTGCAAAGAAGGGGTGTGACACAAGTGAAGGCTGTTCGATTTTGTTGTTCCTTGCATGCGGGGCTGGCTAGGAATACAAGGTCACGCCTAGCATCCGCGTAGACGCATTCAGGACGCAAATTTGGGCTGCGTTTGCGTCCTCGCGAACAACCCCGTCATTTTGCGCCGGGCCTCCGGGTTGGGGTGCCATATTTTTTAACCACGCGTTTGCGTGCGCCTTAGGCCATCTCCAAGGGGGCGACCCATCCCGCGCCCTCGCGTCCGGATGGGTCAAACCGGACAAAAACGCGGCCCAGCGCGTGGACCCATCCCTAAAACGGATGGCCGCGGCGTCCGGAACGACCCAAAGCCGACCCAAATCTGGGCCTCGTTTGCGTGGCGGCGGACACTGAGGGCTGCCCTCTCGCGTCCTCCCCTTGTCCTCCCCTGGCCCGCCTGTCTGCCACCCAAAACACACCCACTCCACTCCCAAAACAAACCTAGAGATGGCCGACGAAGCTGCCGCCGCCACCGCTGCCACCGCCACCATCAGAGACGAGGCCGAGCTCACAGCCGTTGTCGCTCCTGTCTACGTTCCCCCTCCTTTCCTGTAGACAGTGTTGGGCCTCCAAGTGCAGAGGTTTGTAGAACAGCAGCAAGTTTTCCCTTAAGTGGATCACCCAAGGTTTATCGAACTCAGGGAGGAAGAGGTCAAAGATATCCCTCTCATGCAACCCTGCAACCACAAAGCAAGAAGTCTCTTGTGTCCCCAACACACCAAATAGGTGCACTAGTTCGGCGAAGAGATAGTGAAATACAGGTGGTATGAATATATATGAACAGTAGCAATGGTGCCAGAAAATAGCTTGCTGGCGTGTAGTTGATGGTGGTAGTATTGCAGCAGTAGTAACACAGTAAAACAGTAAACAAGCAGTAGTAACGCAGCAGTATTTAGGAACAAGGCCTAGGGATTACACTTTCACTAGTGGACACTCTCAACATTGATCACATAACAGAATAGATAAATGCATACTCTACACTTTTGTTGGATGATGAACACATTGCGTAGGATTACACGAACCCTCAATGCCGGAGTTAACAAGCTCCACAATAATGCTCATGTTTAAGTAACCTTAAGTGTAAGATAGATCAAAACGACTAAACCAAGTACTAGCATAGCATGCACACTGTCACCTTCATGCATATGTAGGAGGAATAGATCACATCAATATTATCATAGCAATAGTTAACTTCGCAATCTACAAGAGATCATGATCATAGCATAAACCAAGTACTAACACGGTGCACGCACTGTCACCTTTGCACACATGCAGGAGGAATAAAACTACTTTAATAACACATCACTAGAGTAGCACATAGATAAATTGTGATACAAACTCATATGAATCTCAATCATGTAAGGCAGCTCATGAGATCATTGTATTGAAGTACATAGAAGAGAGATTAACCACATAGCTACCGGTACAGCCCCGAGCCTCAATGGAGAACTACTCCCTCATGGGGCAGCAGCGGTGATGAAGATGGCGGTGGAGATGGCAGCGGTGTCGATGGAGAAGCCTTCCGGGGGCACTTCCCCGCTCCGGCAGGGTGCCGGAACAGAGACTCCTGTCCCCCAGATCTTGGCTTCGCGATGACGGCGGCTCCGGAACTTTTCTCGTATCGTGGCTTCCTCCGTCGGGGTTTTAGGTCAGGGACCTTTATATAGGCGAAGAGGCGGCGTCAGAAGGTCGAAGGGGCGGCCAGGGGGTAAGGCGGCGCGGGCCAACCCTAGGCCGCGCCGGCCACCCTCCTGGTGGGCCTGTGGCCCCCCTCTGGTCCTTCCCGGGTGTTCTGGAAGCTTCGTGGAAAAATAGGAACCTGGGCGTTGATTTCGTCCAATTCCGAGAATATTTCGTTACTAGGATTTCTGAAACCAAAAACAGAGAAAACTGGCACTTCGGCATCTTGTTAATAGGTTAGTTCCCATAAACACGACATATATGTGTATAAAAATGTAGTATCATCAATAAAGTGGCATGGAACATAAGAAATTATCGATACGTTGGAGACGTATCAGCATCCCAAGCTTAGTTCTGCTCGTCCCGAGCAGGTAAAACGATAACAAAGATAATTTCTGAAGTGACATGCCATCATAATCTTGATCATACTATTTGTAAACATATGTAATGAATGCAGCGATCAAAACAATGGTAATGACATGAGTAAACACTGAATCATAAAGCAAAGACTTTTCATGAATAGTACTTCAAGACAAGCATCAATAAGTCTTGCATAAGAGTTAACTCATAAAGCAATAAATCAAAGTAAAGGTATTGAAGCAACACAAAGGAAGATTAAGTTTCAGCGGTTGCTTTCAACTTATAACATGTATATCTCATGGATATTGTCAACATAAAGTAATATAACAAGTGCAATATGCAAGTATGTAGGAATCAATGCACAGTTCACACAAGTGTTTGCTTCTTAAGGTGGAAGGAGATAGGTAAACTGACTCAACAATAAAAGTAAAAGAAAGGTCCTTCAAAGAGGAAAGCATCGATTGCTATATTTGTGCTAGAGCTTTTATTTTGAAAACATCAAGAGAGTATAAAAGTAAAGTTTTGAGAGGTGTTTGTTGTTGTCAACGAATGGTAGCGGGTACTCTAACCCCCTTGCCGACAAACCTTCAAAGAGCGGCTCCCATTTTATTTTATTTTTGGGTGGCACTCCTTCCAACCTTTCTTTCACAAACCATGGCTAACCGAATCCTCGGGTGCCAACAATCTCATACCATGAAGGAGTGCCTTTTTATTTTAGTTTTATTATGATGACACTCCTCCCCACCTTTGCTTTCTCAAGCCATGGCTAACCGAATCCTTCGGGTGCCGTCCAACAATCACATACCATGGAGGAGTGTCTATTTTTTGTTAATTAATTTGGGACTGGGAATCCCATTGCCAGCTCTTTTTGCAAAATTATTGGATAAGCGGATGAAGCCACTAGTCCATTGTGAAAGTCTGTCAAAAGTAAATGACAAGATCGAAAGATAAAACACCACATACTTCCTCATGAGCTATAAAACATTGACACAAATAAGAGGTGATAAATTTTGAATTGTTTAAAGGTAGCACTCAAGCAATTTACTTTGGAATGGCGGAGAAATACCATGTAGTAGGTAGGTATGGTGGACACAAATGGCATGAATATTGGCTCAAGGATTTTGGATGCATGAGAAGTATTCCCTCTCGATACAAGGTTTAGGCTAGCAAGGTTATTTGAAGCAAACTCAAGGATGAAACGGTGCAGCAAAACTCACATAAAAGACATATTGTAAACATTATAAGACTCTACACCGTCTTCCTTGTTGTTCAAACTCAATACTAGAAATTATCTAGACCTTAGAGAGACCAATTATGCAAACCAAATTTTAGCAAGCTCTATGTATTTCTTCATTAATAGGTGCAAAGTATATGATGCAAGAGCTTAAACATGAACACAACAATTGCCAAGTATCACATTACCCAAGACATTTTAGAATTACTACATGTAGCATTTTCCAATTCCAACCATATAACAATTTAACGAAGAGGAAACTTCGCCATGAATATTATGAGCTAAGAACACATGTGTTCATACGAACCAGCGGAGCGTGTCTCTCTCCCACACAAGGATGAACTTATTCAGAGAATGAAAATAACAAAACAAAAACAAAAATAAAAGCACACAGAGACGCTCCAAGTAAAATACATAGGATGTGACCGAATAAAAATATAGTTTCACTAGAAGAAACCTGATAAGTTGTCGATGAAGAAGGGGATGCCTTGGGCATCCCAAGCTTAGATGAGTCTTCTTAAAATATGCAGGGATGAACCACCGGGGCATCCCCAAGCTTAGACCTTTCACTCTTCTCGATCACATTATATAACCCTCTTCTATTGACCCTTGAAAACTTCCTTCACACCAAACTTCAAGCAAACTCATTAGAGGGTTAGTGCATAATCAAAATTCACATGTTCAGAGGTGACACAATCATTCTTAACACTTCTGGACATTGCACAAAACTTCTGAAAGTTAATGGAACAAAGAAACTCATTCAACTTAACAAAAGCGGCAATGCGAAATAAAAGGCAGAATCTGTCAAAAACAGAACAGTCCGTAAAGATGAATTTAAATCTGGCACCAGACTTGCTCAAATGGAAAAACTCAAAACTAATGAAAGTTGCGTACATATCTGAGGATCACGCTCGTAAATTGGCAGATTTTTTCGAATTTTCTACAGAGAAATAGGCCCAGATTCGTGACAGACAGCAATGCTGTTTCTGCGCAGCAATCCCAAATATAACATCAACTTTGACATAGAAACTTTACTTGGCACAACAAAACACAAAACTAAGATAAGGAGAGGTTGCTACAGTAGTAAACAACTTCCAAGACACAAATATAAAACAAAGTACTGTAGCAAAAATAACACATGGGTTATCTCCCAAGAAGTTCTTTCTTTATAGCCATTAAGATGGGCTCAGCAGTTTTAATGATAATGCTCTCATAAGAAATAGTATTTGAAGCAAAAGAGAGCATCAAGAGGCAAATTCAAAACACATTTAAGTCTAACATGCTTCCTATGCATAGGAATCTTGTAAATAAACAAGTTCATGAAGAGCAAAGTAACAAGCATAGGAAGATAAAACAAGTGTAGCTTCAAAAATTTCAGCACATAGAGAGGTGTTTTAGTAACATGAAAATTTCTACAACCATATTTTCCTCTCTCATAATAACTTTCAGTAGCATCATGAGCAAACTCAACAATATAACTATCACATAAAGCATTCTTATCATGAGTCTCATGCATAAAATTATTACTCTCCACATAGGCATAATCAATTTTATTAGTTGTAGTGGGAGCAAATTCAACAAAGTAGCTATCAAATATAGGAGGTATATTGTAATCATAATCAATTTTATCCTCCATAACAGGTGGTAACAAAAGACTACTATCATTATAATCATCATAAATAGGAGGCAAAGTATCATCAAAGTAAATTTTCTCCTCAATGCTTGGGGGACTAAAAATATCATGCTCATCAAAGCCAGCTTCCCCAAGCTTAGAATTTTCCATAGCATTAGCAACAATGGTGTTCAAAGCATTCATACTAATAACATTCCCATTATCATGCATATAAAGTTCCATGGGTTTTTTAATTCTTTCTTCAAACACATCATGTCCTAATTCAAGATAAAGTTCATAAAGATCTCTCATATTTTTGTTGTTTTCCATTATGCCTAACTAGTGTAAACAAGAAACCAAATGTCGCAATTGCAGAGTCTAAAGGAAATAGCTTCGAGCACACACAACGGCGCCAGAAAAGTACTGTTACCTGGAACCGGAGTGTGAGTACCTTTTACCTTTCCTCCCCGGGCGCCAGAAAAGTGCTTGATGTCTACGTTCCCCCTCCTTTCCTGTAGACAGTGTTGGGCCTCCAAGTGCAGAGGTTTGTAGAACAGCAGCAAGTTTTCCCTTAAGTGGATCACCCAAGGTTTATCGAACTCAGGAGGAAGAGGTCAAAGATATCCCTCTCATGCAACCCTGCAACCACAAAGCAAGAAGTCTCTTGTGTCCCCAACACACCAAATAGGTGCACTAGTTCGGCGAAGAGATAGTGAAATACAGGTGGTATGAATATATATGAGCAGTAGCAATGGTGCCAGAAAATAGCTTGCTGCGTGTAGTTGATGGTGGTAGTATTGCAGCAGTAGTAACACAGTAAAACAGTAAACAAGCAGTAGTAACGCAGCAGTATTTAGGAACAAGGCCTAGGGATTACACTTTCACTAGTGGACACTCTCAACATTGATCACATAACAGAATAGATAAATGCATACTCTACACTTTTGTTGGATGATGAACACATTGCGTAGGATTACACGAACCCTCAATGCCGGAGTTAACAAGCTCCACAATAATGCTCATGTTTAAGTAACCTTAAGTGTAAGATAGATCAAAACGACTAAACCAAGTACTAGCATAGCATGCACACTGTCACCTTCATGCATATGTAGGAGGAATAGATCACATCAATATTATCATAGCAATAGTTAACTTCGCAATCTACAAGAGATCATGATCATAGCATAAACCAAGTACTAACACGGTGCACGCACTGTCACCTTTGCACACATGCAGGAGGAATAAAACTACTTTAATAACACATCACTAGAGTAGCACATAGATAAATTGTGATACAAACTCATATGAATCTCAATCATGTAAGGCAGCTCATGAGATCATTGTATTGAAGTACATAGAAGAGAGATTAACCACATAGCTACCGGTACAGCCCGAGCCTCAATGGAGAACTACTCCCTCCTCATGGGAGCAGCAGCGGTGATGAAGATGGCGGTGGAGATGGCAGCGGTGTCGATGGAGAAGCCTTCCGGGGCACTTCCCCGCTCCCGGCGAGTGCCGAACGAGACTCTGTCCCCCGATCTTGGCTTCGCGATGACGGCGGCTACGGAACTTTTCTCGTATCGTGGCTTCCTCGTCGGTTTTAGGTCAGGGACCTTTATATAGGCGAAGAGGCGTCGGAAGGTCGAAGAGGCGGCCAGGGGGTAAGGCGGCGCGGGCCAACCCTAGGCCGCGGGCCACCCTCCTGGTGGGCCTGTGGCCCCCTCTGGTCCGGGTGTTCTGGAAGCTTCGTGGAAAAATAGGAACCTGGGCGTTGATTTCGTCCAATTCCGAGAATATTTCGTTACTAGGATTTCTGAAACCAAAAACAGCAGAAAACAGGAACGGCACTTCGGCATCTTGTTAATAGGTTAGTTCCAGAAACGCATAAATACGACATATAATGTGTATAAAACATGTAGGTATCATCAATAAAGTGGCATGGAACATAAGAAATTATCGATACGTTGGAGACGTATCACTCCTGCCGTGGAGGAGGCTCCTGTCATGGACGCTCCGGTGGTCACGCAGCCAGCGGCGGCGACGAAGAAGGCGAAGCCCGAGCTCACCGCGGAGTAGAGGGCGATCGAGAGCAAGAAGTGGGGCGACCGGTGCATGGCGCTCGAACAACGGAAGAGGGAGGCTGCTTTCGCGGAGGAGCGGCAGAGGGCGGCCGAGCAGTTCCAACTCCTCCAAACGGAGGCGAAGGTGAATGCCATGCAAGAGAATGACACGGCCACGCCGCGCTCGCGCATGGGTCGGGGGCGCATTGGAGGTGACATAGGCATCCCCAATGGGCCTGCCGAAGATGGTACCCGGGGTTTACTGAAGGCCCACAAGTCGAAGAATATGAAGTTCGGAAGCCCAGTTAGTATTAAGGAAAGTTAGAGTTGTATTAGGAAATATAGAGACTTGTAATTTTACGGGACGGGTTAGAAACCCTCCCGGACTCTGTAACTTGTGTATTACGAATCCCTCGGCTCCGCCTCTTATATAAGGGGGAGTCGAGGGACAAAGAGAGGATCGAATCCATTGTCAACATAACCCTAGTTTCATAATCGTCGAGTACTTTTCGGCTGAAACCTTCGAGATCTACTTGCCCTCTACTTCCAACTAAACCCTAGTCTACAATACGTAGGCATTGATAAGTTAATACCTTGTCAATTGGCGCCGTCTGTGGGAATTAGAGGCAACAAGGAGCTGATCTCGATGGCACGTTCAAGATCGTCGACTTCGTCGGTAGCAAGCAACGCGATGGATCGAGGTAAACATGTCGAAACTGATCTAGTCGATTTTGTTCCTCACCCACCCTCCCGTTTGGATGCATATACGTATCTGGAGGAGCCCATGGAGGTGACGTTCGGACAATTCCGATTCTGCGTCGAGAAAGAAGGATCGTATCGTCTCGAATTTCTGATCTCGTCGGGATTATCAGCGGTCGACTCCGACTTTTCATCAAGTGATGAGAGATTTCGTCGCCAAGCTTCATCAACACCATGGCAAGCGAGAAGCTCGCCTTCAGCGACATGTCCTTCGAGTCGTCTGCAGACTTTGATATAAGCAGCGACTGAGACAGCGTCGACAGCTTCAACTTCATCGACAGATCTGCTGTTATTGGAAAGGTCTTCACCAATCTCTACGATGGTGTCACCAATCCTGACAAAAATCAAAATTCAAAATATCATCAGATCTACGCAATTGAGGAAACAAACCGAGCCGGAGACGTCAGAGGGTTTCGACAATGTGGGAAACCCATATGTTGATCCTGCTGATCTCAGGAGAGGTCTAGGCACTAAATATGTCGAGCCTACTCCACGTTTAAGAGTTCAGCTCCCGCAGGAAGCGTGGGATAGAGCCGCAAGAGCCATGGACGGTTCAGAACCAATGACCACAACTCGGCGAAGAATTGCAAGCTTATCAATATAGACTCGCTCGTGTGAGCGAGAGTTAGAAAAGACAGGCAGCTGAACGAGAAGAAAGAAGGCAGCCTCGGCATCAAGCGAGCGCAGGCAGATTTAAGTCGACAATCAGAAACTCGGGAGATAGTCACAGAGAAGCTCGAAGGCGAGCAAGATCTCGGCTGCAAAATATACGAAGCGAGAGGGGGAATCTAGTTCAAAACCTCGACATGTCTTTTATGACAATCGACACAAGGGGAAATATTATCCCTAAAACACCGGAAGCTGGGTACATGGTGATGACCCACAAGTATAGGGGGTGTATCGTAGTACTTTCGATAATAAGAGTGTCGAACCCAACGAGGAGCAGAAGGTGTTGACAAGCAGTTTCGATGAAGGATTCACTGTAAATGCTCACAGACGAGTATTCAGGGGGTTTTGATATTGCAGATAAATAAAGTACAAGTATATAAAATGCGAGAGAAATAATTGCAGCAAGTGGCCCAATCCTTTTTAGCACAAAGGACAAGCCGGTTTGATTACTTATAATGACCAAACGTTCTTGAGGACACACGGGGATTTTAGTCTAGTACTTTCGCTTCATGTGGTTTAATAATCTTCATTGTTTTGATAAGTGTTGTGTGGGTGAACCTATGCTAATGCACCGCCCTTCCTAGGACTAATACATACTTGTGATTATACCCCTTGCAAGCATCCGCAACTACAAGAAAGTAATTAAGATAAATCTAACCACAGCCTTAAACTCTGAGATCCTGCGATCCCTCCTGCATCGATATACTAACGGGGGCTTAGGTTTCTGTCACTCCGGCAACCCCGCAATTAGCAACCGAATACAAGATGCACTCCCCTAGGCCCATAAATGGTGAAGTGTCGTGTAGTCGACGTTCACACGACACCACTAGAAGAATGACACCACAACTTAAATATCATAACATTGAATATTACTCAACCATAATTCACTACTAGCATTTAGACTTCACCCATGTCCTCAAGAACTAAACGAACTACTCACGAGACATCATATGGAATACAATCAGAGGTGATATGATGATGAATAACAATCTGAACATAAACCTTGGTTCAATGGTTTCACTCAATAGCATCTACAACAAGTATAGAATAACACCGGGAGAGTTTCCCCTATCAAACAATCAAGATTTAACCCGAATTGCTACAGCGATGACGAGGTGCAGCGGTGGTGATGGCGGTGTAGATGGTGGAGATGATGATGATGATGATGGAGATGATGTCCCGCTCGATGACGATGGCGATGGCGTCGATTTCCCCCTCCGGGAGGGAATTTCCCCGGCGGATTCCTGCCCGCCGGAGAGCTCTTTTCTCTCTGGTGTTCTCCGCCCCGCAGAGGCGGCTGTAACCCTTCGTGAGGTCCTCTCTGTGGGGTTTCGGGACGAAGGAGTACGCGAAGAAAAGGAGGCGAAAGAGGCTGTGGGGCCCCCAGAGCATAGGGTGGCGCGGCCAGCCATGGGCCGCGCCGCCTATGGTCTGGGCCCACAGTGGCTCCTCTCTTCTTCCCCTTCTGGCTCCCTCCGTCATCTGGAAAAATAGGAATTTACGTGAAATTCCCTTCCACAGTTGATCTTCCGAAATATTGCGTTCTGACGGTGCTTTTTCCAGCAGAATCCTGGCTCCGGTGCTTGATCCTCCAATGATGATGAAACATGCAAAATAGATGAAATAACATAAGTATTGTGTCCCAATATGAAATATATCAATGAATAACAGCAAATTATGATACAAAATAGTGATGCAAATTGGACGTATCAACTCCCCCCAAGCTTAGACCTCGCTTGTCCCCAAGCGAAACTGAGCTCGATAAACAAGACCACATGTTTATGGAGTGAAGAGTCGATAAATAAAATACGGACAAGAAGCATCATATTCATTCACACAAGACATTCTAGTAAACAACTTCCTCATATAACTCATCTTGAAATAGGTAAAGAGAAATCACAAGTAAAGGTGCATAAGAAATCATAGTTGGTGATGGCAAACTTTGTTCTTGGTCAGAGAACTACTAACGGATTGTACTTCTAAGCAAAGCTTTCATATTAGAATTTATAGCTGAGCCTTCATATTTAAGCATAACAATCTCCTCATAATCATTGATAACTTCAAAGTCATATTCATTCAAATAAAATTGGTACTAAACAAGAAAGCATAAAAGACATGATTAACTGAATCATAGCATAAATGATTGGTTCACAACAACTCAATTGCTTGCTTGAGATAGAGGGAAATAGGTTTACTGACTCAACATAAAAGTAAAAGATAGGCCCTTCGCAGAGGGAAGCAGGGATTAAATCATGTGCTAGAGCTTTTCAAGTTTTGAAATCATATAAAGAGCATAAAAGTAAGATTTTGAGCGGTGTTTGTTGTTGTCAACGAATGGTAGCGGGCACTCTAACCCCCTTGCCAAACGAACCTTCCAAGAGCGGCTCCCATGAGGGACGGCATCTCTACCAGCAAGGTAGATCATCCCCTTCTCTTTTGTTTACACATGTATTTTAGTTTTATTAAGGATGACACTCCCCCCAACCTTGGCTTTCTCAATCCATGGCTAACCGAATCCTCGGGTGCCTTCCAACATTCACATACCATGGAGGAGTGTCTATTGCAAAATTAAGTTGCTTACTGATAAATCAGAGCAAAACATGTGAAGAGAATTATTAATGAAAGTTATTAATTGGGGCTGGGAACCCCGTTGCCAGCTCTTATTGCAAAATTATTGGATAAGCGGATGTGCCGCTAGTCCATTGGTGAAAGTCCGCCCAACAAGATTGAAAGATAAAACACCACATACTTCCTCATGAGCTATAAAACATTGACACAAATAAGGAGTAGTATAGTTTGAATTATTTAAAGGTAGCACATGAAGTATTTACTTGGAATGGCAGAAAATACCATGTAGTAGGTAGGTATGGTGGACACAAATGGCATAGGTTTGGTCTAAGGTTATGGATGTATGAGAAGCATTCCCTCTCGATACAGGTCTTTGGCTAGCAAGGTTTGATAGCAAGCATAAAGGTTGAGGGAAACAAACAAATATACATATGATAGAAACAATCATGCATCTTTCTCATAAGCACAAGCAATTTTAACTTCAGAATACTAAGCATAGAGATAATAGAGTAGTATATCTAAGTGTATTTCTCTCTTTATTAAACATCAAGATGTTGTTGCTATTGACCAATGCTAAGTTTGCCAAAACCAAATAGATTTACTCGATGCTCCCAAAGTGATATCAATACTCATGTCAAGAGTAATCATATAATGGAGATTGCAAACTAAAATAAGGTGTGCAAAAAGTAAATGATAAGACTTCTCATTAATATTCCATAACGATAACTCACACCAACGGATACATAGATAACTAACTAAGAGAGATACTTCCACATTGCATACTATTCCATATGATAACTTCCCTACTCATGATATGACACTACTTGATAGTAAAAGATAAAGGTGGTGGTGATGTGATACCGCGGCACTCCCCCAAGCTTGGAACAAACCAAGGGGATGCCAATACCGATGATGAATTACTCCTTCGGTGATGATGGTGATGGATTCTTCTCGCGCTTCATAAGGATCTCCTTCAGCTTCAGCTTCTCAATTTTGCAATTCTGCACCAAAACCTGAAGAGACTCATTGTTACCCGAGTGTGGCGGTGACGGCCTTGTGCTGGGATTTGAGTAATATTCCAGCATTCTGCGAAGTCGCTGGTTCTCCTCCTGAAGTATCTCCACTTCCCTTCTTAGAGCACGATATTGATCACAAAACTCATCAGCAACCCGTATGGCTTCCTCCACACAAGGGAAAGAGTCGAGGTCCAGAGCAGGCGGAAGAGCTCCCTGCAAGTTATGAGAAAAAGAACGTCCAGTGTTAACCGATCCCACCAAGATTGGCTTACTCCTCGTAGTTTCCCACTCTCCTTTTGCTGATGCTATCTTCTCCTTCTCCTTATTGATCCTTTCATCCATCTCTTCCCTCCAAGGCCCCTTGTCTTTGTTGTTGGAGACCATGGTGCTTCTAGATCAAAACAAATCTGGCAGAAAACAGCTCGAAACAAAACACGACGAGAAAACGATATTACGGACCTCCAGGGGTCCGGGGGATTATATAGCAAAAATTTTCGCGACAAAAGGAAGGTTCCAGGCCGAAAACGAGTGGAAACGGGACGCCGAGGTGCCGTCACCATAGGTCGGCGCGGCCAGGGTGGGGCCCGCGCCGGCCTGTGGTGGCGGGCCCTCGCGCGTCTTTTCCACTCCGTTTCGATCCGTAATTTTTCATATTTTCTAAAAACAGCAGAAATAATGTTCGGAAAGGTAAACGCGGACTTTTTATTACCTATACTGTTACCTATTCAAAGTCCAGTTCTGGCGGACTGTCAATTTGTCCTTTGATGAAAGCCTCCGGTGTTTCCACTTGAATAATATCAACATCAACATTATAAGAATCACCCGAGATATAATGCTTGAGTCTTTGTCCATTCACCACTTGTGTGGCATTGCCTTGGAGAGAGCTAATTTTAATTGCTCCTGAACGATACACCTCCTCAACAACATATGGTCCTTCCCACTTCGAGAGTAATTTCCCTGCAAAGAATCTGAGACGAGACCGATACAATAGAACTTGATCTCCAACATTAAATTCTCTTTTGATGATCCTTCTATCATGCCACTTCTTAACTTTTTCTTTAAAGAGTTTAGCATTTTCATAAGCTTCACTTCTCCATTCATCTAGAGAACTTAATTGCAACAACCTCTTATTACCGGCTAGTTTAGGATCTTTATTTAGTTCTCTAACAGCCCAATAAGCTTTGTGCTCTAGTTCTAAAGGTAAATGACAAGCTTTTCCATAAACCATTTTATAAGGTGACATTCCCATAGGATTTTTATAAGCAGTTCTATAAGCCCATAGTGCTTCTTTCAATTTACTAGCCCAATTCTTTCTAGATTTATTAACAGTCTTTCCTAAAATAGCTTTAATCTCTCTATTTGATAATTCTACTTGACCACTAGTTTGAGGATGATAAGCAGAAGCAATTCTATGATTAATACCATACTTAGCAAGAGTTTTTCTAAAACCTCCATGAATAAAATGAGAACCTCCATCAGTCATAATATATCTAGGTACTCCAAATCTAGGAAATATAATATCTACAAGCATTTTTATAGAGGTCTCACCATCAGCACTTTTTGTAGGTATAGCTTCTACCCATTTAGTAACATAATCAACGGCGACAAGTATATGAGTGTTACCGTCTGAAGAAGGGAAAGGACCCATGAAGTCGAATCCCCAACAATCGAATGGTTCAATAACAAGAGTATAATTCATAGGCATTTCATTGCGTCTAGAGATATTACCAACTCTTTGACATTCATCACAAGATAAAATAAATTTCCTTGCATCTTTGAAGAGTGTTGGCCAATAAAAACCTGATTGTAGAACCTTTTGCGCGGTTCTATCTCCAGCGTGATGTCCTCCATAAACACTTCCATGACATTTATTCAATATCTCCTGTTGTTCATATTCAGGAACACATCTTCGCATAATACCATCTACTCCTTCTTTATACAAGTGTGGGTCATCCCAAAAATAATGCCTCAAGTCATAAAAGAATTTCCTCCGTTGCTGAGCTGAAAAGGTTGGAGGCAAATACTTCGAAACAATAAAGTTAGCATAATCTGCATACCAAGGGCTCTCTCGCGAGCTCACCTTTATCACAGCCAATTGTTCATTTGGAAAACTATCATTAACATGAACAGGATCATAAGCAATATTTTCCAATCTAGACAAATTATCAGCAACAGGATTATCAGCACCTTTCCTATCTATAATATGTAAATCAAATTCTTGCAACAGAAGTACCCATCTAATAAGCCTTGGCTTAGCATCTTTCTTTGTCATAAGGTATCTAATTGCAGCATGATCAGTATGAATTGTAACTTTTGAATCAACAATATAAGGTCTAAACTTGTCACAAGCAAAGACTACAGCTAACAATTCCTTTTCAGTTGTAGCATAATTTCTTTGAGCAGCATCAAGAGTCTTACTAGCATAATGAATAACATTTAATTTTTTATCTACCCGCTGTCCAAGAACAGCGCCTACAGCAAAATCACTAGCATCACACATAATTTCAAAAGGCAAATTCCAATCAGGAGGTTCAACTACAGGAGCAGTTGTTAAGGCTTTCTTTAGAGTTTCAAAAGCTTCCTTACAATCATCATCAAAAACAAAAGGTACATCTTTTTGAAGAAGATTAGTAAGAGGCTTTGAAATTTTAGAGAAATCTTTAATAAATCTCCTATAAAACCCAGCGTGACCAAGAACACTACGAATACCTTTAACATCCCTCGGATAGGGCATCTTCTCAATTGCTTCAACTTTAGCTCTATCAACTTCAATACCTCTCTCGGAAATTTTATGTCCCAATACAATTCCTTCATTAACCATAAAGTGGCATTTCTCCCAATTAAGAACAAGGTTAGTTTCTTCACATCTCTGCAAAACTTTATCGAGGTTTCGCAAGCAATTATCAAAAGAATTCCCATAGACAGAAAAATCATCCATGAACACCTCTACAATACTTTCGCAGAAACCATGAAAAATAGCAGACATGCATCTTTGAAAAGTAGCAGGAGCATTACATAAACCAAAAGGCATACGCCTATAAGCATAAGTTCCATAAGGACAAGTAAACGTGGTTTTCTCTTGATCTTTAGCTTTAACAGCAATTTGTGAAAACCCAGAATAACCATCAAGAAAGCAAAAATGAGTATTTTTAGATAACCTTTCTAGCATTTGATCAATAAAGGGTAAAGGGTAATGATCTTTCTTAGTAACTTTATTAACTTTTCGAAAATCAATGCACATTCTATAACCTACAACTATTCTTTGAGGAATAAGCTCATCATTATCATTAGGCACAACAGTCATTCCTCCCTTCTTAGGAACACAATGCACAGGACTAACCCATCTACTATCAGCAATTGGATATATAATACCAGCTTCAAGGAGTTTTAATACCTCGTTCCTTACCACTTCCTTCATCTTCGGAATTAGACGACGTTGATGTTCAACAACAGGCTTTGCATCTTCTTCCATATTAATAGCATGTTGGCAAATAGAAGGAGAAATCCCTTTCAAATCATCAAGAGTATAGCCAATAGCTCCTCGGTGTTTCTTCAATATTTCCAATAACCTTTCTTCCTCAATCTCTGAAAGCTTAGAACTAATAATAACAGGATATATTTTCTTATCATCAATATGAGCATATTTAAGATTATCAGGTAAAGGCTTTAAATCAAAAACAGGATCTTCCTTTGGTGGCGGTGTTGTACCCAAATCTTCCACCGGTAAATCATGCTTGAGAATAGGTTGGCGAAGAAAAATTTCCTCAAGCTCATCTCTTTCTTTCCTGAAAGCTTCACTTTCACTATTCTCCAAATGTTGCTGCAAAGGATTATTAGGAACAAGAACAATAGATGCACACTGCTCCATTTTAAAATCATTACTAGGCAAGTCAGCTTTATAAGGAGTTTTAGTAAATTTAGAAAAGTTAAATTCATAAGGTTCACCAGCAAATCTAGTCAAAATTTTCTCTTTCTTACAATCTATAATAGCTCCACAAGTATTTAGAAAAGGTCTACCAAAAATGATAGGACAATGATCACTAGCAGCAGAACCAAGTACCAAAAAGTCAGCAGGATATTTAATCTTACCACATAGAACTTCCACATCTCGAACAATACCAATTGGAGAAATAGTTTCTCTATTAGCCAAATGAATAACCACATCAATATCTTCAAGTTCACAAGAACCAATTTCGTGCATAATCTCCGTGTAAAGCTCATAAGGAATAGCACTAACACTTGCACCAATATCGCATAAACCATAATAGCAATGATCACCAATTCTAACAGATAGCATAGGAACACTAACTTGTTTGGATTTATTAGGATGTGAAACAATATTAGAAGCATCTTCACAGAAAATAATATGACCATCCTCCACATTTTCAGTCACAAGATCTTTAACTATTGCAACAGCAGGTTCAATTTTAATTTGTTCTTCAGGTTCTTTAGGTTTCTTTTCACTTTTATTAACCGCACTAGATATGACAGAGTACTCCTTCATTTTAGCAGGGAAAGGAGTTTTTTCAATATAAGCTTCAGGAATAACATTATCAACAGTTTCAACCACTACACATTTGTTTACAGATGAATCAACTTTATCTTTATACGGTTCATGATACTTATCAAAATTCTTCTTAGGCAATTCATAATGAGAGGCAAAAGCTTTATAAAGATTTGCAACAACTTGGGAATCAAGACCATATGTAGCACTCATATTACGAAATTTATCGGTATCCATAAAAGCTTCAATGCATTTATAATCATAAATTATACCTGATTCTCTATCTTTGTCGTTCTCCCATCCTTCAGTATTTTCTTGGATCCGATCAAGAAGGTCCCTTTTAAACTCTTCATTCTTGCGTGTAAATGATCCAGAACAAGAAGTATCCAGCAAGGTCTTGTCTTGAAAAGAAAGTCTTGCATAGAAATTATCAATAATAACATTACCAGGAAGCTCATGAATGGGGCATTTGAGCATTAAAGACTTCAATCTCCCCCAAGCTTGGGCAATACTCTCTCCATCATGAGGCCAGAAATTATATATGCGGTTCCGATCTTTGTGAATTTCACTTGGAGGATAAAATTTGGAATAGAATAAAGGCACAATGTCCTCCCAATCAATAGAATCACCATTCTTCAACAATTTATACCAGTGCGCCGCTTTACCAGACAGCGATATAGTGAATAGTTTCTTCCTAACTTCATTCATAGAAATACCTGCACATTTGAATAACCTGCATAATTCATGCAAAAACAATAAATGATCACCAGGATGGACAGTTCCATCCCCTTCATAGCGGTTATCCATAACACGTTCAATAATTTTCATAGGTATTTTATATGGTACTACTTCCTCACCTGGCGCTTCATCCACTACCGTTGCAGTAGTAGTAGATTTCCCAAATAGAAATTGAAGAGAAGATCTCTCCATAATGATTTATAGCAGCAGGCAGAAATAAAATCAGCACAAACAGTAAATTTCCTTACCAATTCCGCTTACTAATAGCGCTTCACTCCCCGGCAACGGCGCCAGAAAATAGTCTTGATGACCCACAAGTATAGGGGTGTATCGTAGTACTTTCGATAAATAAGAGTGTCGAACCCAACGAGGAGCAGAAGGTGTTGACAAGCGGTTTCGATGAAGGATTCACTGTAAATGCTCAGAGACGAGTATTCAGGGGGGTTTTGATATTGCAGATAAATAAAGTACAAGTATAAAATGCGAGAGAAATAATTGCAGCAAGTGGCCCAATCCTTTTTAGCACAAAGGACAAGCCGGTTTGATTACTTATAATGACCAAACGTTCTTGAGGACACACGGGGATTTTAGTCTAGTACTTTCGCTTCATGTGGTTTAATAATCTTCATTGTTTTGATAAGTGTTGTGTGGGTGAACCTATGCTAATGCACCGCCCTTCCTAGGACTAATACATACTTGTGATTATACCCCTTGCAAGCATCCGCAACTACAAGAAAGTAATTAAGATAAATCTAACCACAGCCTTAAACTCTGAGATCCTGCGATCCCTCCTGCATCGATATACTAACGGGGGCTTAGGTTTCTGTCACTCCGGCAACCCCGCAATTAGCAACCGAATACAAGATGCACTCCCCTAGGCCCATAAATGGTGAAGTGTCGTGTAGTCGACGTTCACACGACACCACTAGAAGAATGACACCACAACTTAAATATCATAACATTGAATATTACTCAACCATAATTCACTACTAGCATTTAGACTTCACCCATGTCCTCAAGAACTAAACGAACTACTCACGAGACATCATATGGAATACAATCAGAGGTGATATGATGATGAATAACAATCTGAACATAAACCTTGGTTCAATGGTTTCACTCAATAGCATCTACAACAAGTATAGAATAACACCGGGAGAGTTTCCCCTATCAAACAATCAAGATTTAACCCGAATTGCTACAGCGATGACGAGGTGCAGCGGTGGTGATGGCGGTGTAGATGGTGGAGATGATGATGATGATGATGGAGATGATGTCCCGCTCGATGACGATGGCGATGGCGTCGATTCCCCCTCCGGGAGGAAATTTCCCCGGATTCCTGCCCGCCGGAGAGCTCTTTCTCTCTGGTGTCCTCCGCCCCGCAGAGGCGGCTGTAACCCTTCGTGAGGTCCTCTCGTGGCTTAGGTTTTCGGGACGAAGGAGTACGCGAAGAAAAGGAGGCGAAAGAGGCTGTGGGGCCCCCGAGCATAGGGTGGCGCGGCCAGGCCATGGGCCGCGCCGCCCATGGTCTGGGCCCACATGGCTCCTCTCTTCTTCCCCTTCTGCTCCCTCCGTCATCGGAAAAATAGGAATTTACGCGAAATTCCCTTCCACAGTTGATCTTCCGAAATATTGCGTTCGACGGTGCTTTTTCCAGCAGAATCCTGGCTCCGGTGCTCGATCCTCCAATGATGATGAAACATGCAAAATAGATGAAATAACATAAGTATTGTGTCCCAATATGAAATATATCAATGAATAACAGCAAATTATGATACAAAATAGTGATGCAAATTGGACGTATCACATGGCAACGCAAGCTTTCATCCTTGCGTCCAGACCACCTCCTGGGGATCCGAGAGAAGCATTGTATAACATGGCAATGGCAGGAGTTGGAGCCATGGGAACAGCGTTTGCAGCCACACCTCCCGAAGGAACTGCAAGGCAAAATAGTCCGCGACCCACCGCAGCAGTACAAGATCCACCGAGAGCAAGTGGAGCAAGGGATTCAGCGGCTCAGGCAAGGGTGGATAGAGCGCGACAGGAAAGAAGGGAACATCGGCAGTCACCAGAAGTTGCTGAGGAAGATATGTGTGGACTTCCGTGTTTCACGAGACGAGTTCGAAAAACTCGAGTTCCGTCAGGGTTTAAGTTGCCCGAAAATTTCAAAAAATTCGATGGTCTACAGGATCCCGAGGATTGGCTCGTTGATTACCTCGAGATGGTGAAGTTGATAGGCGGAACCAGGGCAACAGCCATGCAGAGCATCCAAGTCCACTTGAGCGGAGCCGCACGATCTTGGATAAAGAAACTTCCCCCAGGTTCCATCGACAGTTGGGACAGTTTTGAGGATGTCTTCGTGAAGAATTTCCGATCTACCTGCAAAAAACCCGCGTCACTAGAAGAGTTGAGGTCGTGTAGACAGAGACATGATGAGTCGATGAGAAAATACATACAGAGGTGGAACATCATCAAAAACTCGGCAGAGAACATATCTGACGAGAGAGCAATAGATGCGTTTGTGGCAGGAATTCGACGAGGAGATTTCGTCGAAGACTTGGGGAGAACTAACCCAAAAACAATATCAGCATTGATGGAAATAGCAAACAGATGGGCAGATGGAGAAGATGCTATACATAACAAGCGACATAGATCGCCAGAAGAGGACCGCAGTCGAAATTTCCAAAATAGACGATGATTCTCTCGATAGTTCTATAGTAATGATTCTCCTGGCCAAATATCGACTGGTTTCCGAGGAAACACTGGAGGAAACAGTCGAGATGATTATCAAAGAAGTAGCGAGCAGCAAGGCGACAATAGAGGTGATTTCCGTAATAATAGACAAAATAGTGGACCAAGGTTCCAGAGACCATATGTGTCTCCCGAGGATATGATGAATGGGCCGTGTCAGATGCATTTTTATCTTGATAATCATGGGAAGAGACAGTCAGGGCATTTGCAGAAGGACTGTCGAAATTTTCAAGCAATGCTGAGGTTTGCAGGGCAAGCTAACGCTCACGCAAATAGAAACCCTCAGGGGCCAAGGAGTGAAATCCACCTTCCACCTCCTCCCACAATTACGGACGAAAATTGACACCAGCTCAGAATAGCGGCAGCACCACACCCACCTCCATATGTCGATCCTAACTCCAATGGCGCGGTCTCGATGATTCAGAAAGCTAGGCCATCTAATAGGGCTCAGAAAGTAATCTCGCAGCAAGTGTTCATGGCAGAAAAGATGCCTCCACCAACGATTGAGTACCTAAATTGGTCGGGACAGGACATTGGCTTCACAATTGCGGATCACCCGCAGCAAGTTCCTCGACCAGGGCAGTCAGCACTTATTTTACCAGCGGTGATCGCATGATTCAACGTATCTCGAGTATTCATAGATGGAGGCAGCAGTCTAAACCTTATGTATGCGGATACACTGAGGAAAATGAACATATCCCTGGCAAATCTAAAACCAACTGACACACGTTTCCATGGAATTACGCCAGAGAAGCCGAGTTATCCGTTGGGGAAGATCAATCTCGACGTTCAGTTTGGGACCCGAGAAAACTACAGGATAGAAAAGCTGGAGTTTGAAGTTGTGGATTTCCGTCGCAATATCACGCCTTGTTGGGACGACCAGCATATGCCAGGTTTATGGCGGTACCACACTACACGTGCCTGTTGTGGAGGTTACCTGGACCTAAGGGACCAATTACAGTCAAAGGAAGTTTCGCGTTAGCTGATAAATGCGACAAGGATTTTCATCGACTGTCAGAAACTTTCGGGATGCAAGCAGAATATATGGCGTCAAGGCTCACAACTGATTATGATGTGTTGCCAGATGCAGGAAGGCCACTTAGGGAACCAACCTTCAACACTACTAAGGATTCCAAGGAGGTGCAAATCCACCCGACAGATCCAAAGAAAACGACGTCCATTGCAACAAACATGGATCTCGCATAGGAAAGCGCGCTCGTCGAGTTCCTCCGTGAGCACTGGAAAATCTTCGCATGGTGTCCAGCTGACATGCCAGGAGTACCCAGGGAACTTGCCGAGCACCACCTAAACTTGGATCCAATAGCGAGACCAATCAAACAACCTTTGCGGCGTTTTTCGGAACCAAACCACAAAGCCATGCTGTCAGAGATTGATCGACTCAGAGAAGCTGGTTTTATTAAGGAGATACACACAGAAGCCACGTGGGTAGCTAACCCAGTGCTGGTCCCGAAGAAAAACACGAAAGTCCTCCGCATGTGTGTCGACTTTACGTGTCTCAATAAACACTGTCCAAAGGATCACTTTCCCCTCCCAAGGATCGATCAAATCATCGACTCCATGGCAGGATGCGAACGTCTTTCCTTCCTGGACACATATTCTGGTTATAACCAGATCAAATTAAAAGAGGATGATGAAGTCAAGACAGCGTTCATAACACCTTATGGCGTGTTCTGCTACAGAACAATGCCTTTTGGTCTGAAAAACGCGGGAGCAACATATCAACGGATGATGCAGAAGTGCTTGGCAACACAGATTGGAAAAAACATACAAGTGTACATTGACGATGTTGTCATAACATCAAAAAAGGGGACAACATTGATCGAGGATTTGAAGGAAACTTTCGACAACCTTGACAAGTTTTGCCTTAAGCTGAACCCGACGAAGTGTTCTTTCGGCGTCCCTGCAGGAGAACTTCTCGGGTTCCTAGTATCAGCAAGAGGGATCGAGGCTAATCCAGAGAAAATCCAAGCCATCGTAACAATGAGGAAGCCAACAAAGTTGAAAGAAATACAACAGTTGACTGGGCGAGTCGCAGCATTAAGCAGATTCGTCGCCAGGCTAGGAGAGAAGGCATTGCCGTTCTACGCTTTGATTAAGCAAGGAGAGAAGTTTCAGTGGAACGAAGAGGCGGACAAAGCTTTCGAGGATCTCAAGCGCACAATCTCGACACCACCAATCTTGGTGGCGCCTAAAGAGAAGGAACCCCTCTTATTATACATCGCAGCCACACCTCAGGTGGTCAGTACAGTTCTCGTAGTCGAAAGGGAGGAAGAAGGAAAACTCCATGGAGTACAGAGGCCAGTATATTTCATCAGTGAAGTACTATTGCCTTCAAAACAGCAGTACCCGCAGTACCAGAAGCTAGCATATGGAGTGTTTACAACCGCAAGAAAACTGCGACACTATTTTTCGGCACATCCGATCATAGTGGTTAATGAGGCACCTTTGTTCAATATATTAAACAATCCAGAAGCTACGGGTCGTGTCTCCCTTTGGGGAATAGAGCTTTCCCCTTAGGACATCACGTATGAAAAAAGAAAGGCAATAAAGTCGCAAATATTGCCTGATTTTATTGCGGAATGGATGAAGCTGCAAAATACGGGACCCCCAGATTTATCGAGAACCTGGACTATGAACTTCGACGGGTCCAAGAGATTAGAGGGAGCAGGAGCAGGCGTGATACTGATATCACCACAAGGCGATAAATTGAAGTATGTTTTGCGGATGACGTTTCCAAACGCGTCTAACAATGAGGCAGAATATGAAGCTCTTATACACGGGATGAAGATGGCGAAGGCTTGTGGCGCAACTCGATTAAAAATCTTTGGCGATTCGCAATTGGTGGCTCAGCAAGTCATGAATCAATGTGATGCAGTCAATGACAGCATGATAGCATACAAGGAGGTGTATAATGAGCTCGAGAAGCTGTTTGATGGATGCGAGGTAAATCACATCAGCAGGCTAAGTAATGATGAAGCCGATGTTCTTGCAAACATCGGGTCGCAATGTCTCGCAATACCACCTGGTGTGTTTTGGGAAGAGATATCCGAGAGATCTACCAAGCCGAAGAAACAGCAGAAGAAGGAGAAGGAAAAGAATCCCTCGGGGGCTAAAGAAATATCATCAGAAGAAGATGATGAACCTGAAGTAGTAATGATGATACAGATTCCATGGATGCAGGCGTACATAGCTTATATTTTGAGAAAGGAACTACCCGACGATCCAGTTGAAGCAAGGTGAGTTATCAGGCGATCCAAAGCCTTTACTGTGGTGAAAGGAGAGCTGTATATAAACGAAGTATCTCTGGAGTATTACAACGATGCGTCACACCTGAGCAAGGGAGGACAATTCTAAAGGATGTACACGAAGGAGTGTGTGGACACCACGCAAGCAGTCGAGCTATAGCAGCCAAAGTTTTCAGAGCAGGGTTTTACTGGTTAACGACAATTGAGGACGCAAAGGACATAGTCCGCACTTGTGATGCATGCCCAAGGTTTGCCGCAAAACCTCATTCTCCGGCAGCAGAGCTTATGCCAATACCGCTGTCATGGCCTTTCGCTCAATGGGGTCTTGACATGGTGGGAAAATTGCACAAGGCTTCGCCAGGAGGATACGAGTATATGCTCGTAGCTGTCGACAAGTTCACGAAGTGGATAGAATCAAAGCCGATAAATTCACCAGACGCGGCATCAGCAGTCAAGTTCGTGAAAAGTATCGTTTTTCGATTTGGCGTCCCCAACAGCATCGTCACGGACAATGGCAGTAATTTCACATCCAATGAGTTCAAGGCATATTGTGCAGAGGTAGGCATAAAACTACACTTTGCCTCCGTGGCGCACCCGCAGACCAATGGTCAAGTCGAGAAAGCCAACGGTACCATATGCAACGGTATCAAGAAACGTCTGCTAGCACCATTGGAGAAAGCTCGACATACCTGGCCAGAGTTGCCCAGCGTGTTATGGAGTATTCGAACAACACCAAATACAGCGACACAGGAAACTCCGTTTTTTCTGGTACATGGAGCTGAGGCTGTGCTGCCGATAGAAATAGAACACGATTCTCCGAGAGTAACGGAATACGACGAAGAGACATCAAGGAAAGCATTGGAGGATGATGTCGATGCACTGGATGAAGCTCGAGACGAAGTGTTATCGCGGGTCACTAAGTACCAGCAAGATCTGAAAAACTATCACAGTCGACGATTGCGACCACGATCTTTCCAAGTAGGTGACTTAGTTCTTCGGCTGACACAAAAAAGCCATGAAAAACTCGAGTCACCATGGCTTGGCCCTTACATCGTCACAGAAGTAATCGAAGGAGGAGCATACAGAATCAAGGACAAGAAGACAGGAGTTGCCGAGCCAAATCCTTGGAACGTGGCGCAGCTCAGGCGTTTCTACGCCTAGAAGTCGAAATATAGTCTTCCTTGTAAGCATACAATGTACTGAAACGCTCGCGAGCTTCCAGACGCACTCTTTTCCTTTTCAGGGCACCGAGTGGGGCTGGAAAGGTTTTTAATTGTTGGAGATATGCCCAAGAGGCAATAATAAATTGGTTATTATATATCTTTGTGTTTATGATAAATGTTTATATACCATGCTATAATTGTATTAACCGAAACATTGATACATGTGTGTTATGTAAACAACAAGAAGTCCCTAGTAAGCCTCTTGTATAACTAGCTTGTTGATTAATAGATGATCATAGTTTCGTGATCATGAACATTGGATGTTATTAATAACAAGGTTATGTCATTGTATGAATGATGTAATGGACACACCCAATTAAGCGTAGCATAAGATCACGTCATTAAGTTCATTTGCTATAAGCTTTCGATACATAGTTACCTAGTCCTTTCGACCATGAGATCATGTAAATCACTTATGCCGGAAGGGTACTTTGATTACATCAAACACCACTGCGTAAATGGGTGGTTATAAAGGTGGGATTAGGTATCCGGAAAGTATGAGTTGAGGCATATGGATCAACAGTGGGATTTGTCCATCCCGATGACGGATAGATATACTCTGGGCCCTCTCGATGGAATGTCGTCTAATTAGCTTGCAAGCATATGAATGGTTCATAAGAGACCACATACCATGGTACGAGTAAAGAGTACTTGTCAGGAGATGAGGTTGAACAAGGTATAGAGATACCGATGATCAAACCTCGGACAAGTAAAATATCGCGTGACAAAGGGAATCGGTATCGTATGTAAATGGTTCAATCGATCACTAAGTCATCGTTGAATATGTGGGAGCCATTATGGATCTCCAGGACCCGCTATTGGTTATTGGTCGAAGAAAAGTCTCAACCATGTCTGCATAGTTCACGAACCGTAGGGTGACACACTTAAGGTTTGATGTCGTTTAAGTAGATATGGAATATGGAATGGAGTACGAAGTTTTGTTCGGAGTCTCGGATGGGATCCAAGACATCACGAGGAGGTTCGGAATGGTCCGGAGAATAAGATTCATATATGGGAAGTCATTTTCCGGGGTTCGGAAAAAGTCCGGTGTTTTGACCGGAGCTTCTAGAAGGTTTTGGAAGGACCGGAATAGTCCGGAATATTATGGAAGGTTCCGGAAGTGTCCGGGACGACCCGAGATGTCTAAGGAAGTCCGGAGGGTTCCATAATAGGTGCAACCACGTTGCCTTAAGGGAAAAGGAGTCTTTCCTTAATGCAATTTCGGAATTGGCAAAAGAGTCCGAGTAGGACTAGGTTTTCGGAACCGGAAACCTATCGGAACTCAGTCAAACTTGGGGGCAGGTTTTTGGACGACCCAAGGGGCTTGGCCACCTATTTAAAGAGGCCAAGGGGCACCCCAAGGGCACCCAAGTCGCAGCCCTTGCCCCCTCTTCCAAACCCTAGCCTCTCCCCTCCTCATACTACTCCCATAGCGCTTCGGCGAAGCCCTGCCGGAGATCTCCACCACCACCGTCACCACGCCGTCGTGCTGCCGGGATTCCGAGGAGGATCTACTACTTCCGTTGCCCGCTGGAATGGGGAGGAGGACGTCGTCTTCATCAACACCGTACGTGTGACCGAGTACGGAGGTGCTGCCCGATTGTGGCACCGTCAAGTTCTTCTACGCGCTTTTGCAAGCGGTCAAGATCTTCTACGCGCTTTTGCAAGCGGCAAGTGATCGACTACATCCACCACGAGATCTAATCTCGTTAGGCTTTGGAAATCTTCGAGGGTTAGTCTCATGATCTTCTCGTTGCTACCATCTACTAGACTAGATATTGGCTTGTGTTTTCGTTCTTGCGGTAGGAAATTTTTGTTTTCTATGCTACGAATCCCTGGTATCAGAGCCGTGTCTATGCATAGATTGGTTGCACGATTAGAACACAATGGTTTTGTGGGCGTTGATGCTTTTGTTGTCTTTAGTTCGTGTACTTTGCATCTTGCGGGATGGTGGGATGAAGCGGCCGGGCTAACTTTACATGACCGCGTTCATGAGACTTGCTCCACGCTCGACATGCAACTTGTATTGCATAAGTGGCTTTGCGGGTGTCTGTCTCTCTCACCATAGTGAAGATTCAATCTACTCTTTCTATTGACAACACTAGTATCACCGTTGTGGTTCATGTTCGTAGGTAGATTGGATCCCCGAAAATCCTAAACCACGTAAAATATGCAAACCAAATTAGAGGCGTCTAACTTGTTTTTGCAGGGTTTGGTGATGTGATATGGCCATGATGTGATGATGAATATGTATGAGATGATCATTATTGTATTGTGGCAACCGGCAGGAGCCTTATGGTTGTCTTTATATTTCATGTTGTAGTATTATTTCAAAGTAGTTGTAATAGTTGCTACACACGGTGAACAACCATGAAGACGACGCCATGGACCTTGACGCTACGCCGATGATGATGGAGATCATGCCCGTTGATGATGGAGATCATGTCCGTGCTTTGGAGATGAAGATCAAAGGCGCAAAGACTAAAGGGCCATATCATATCACATATGAATTGCATGTGATGTTCATCCTTTATGCATCTTATTTTGCTTAGATCGCGACGGTAGCATTATAAGATGATCCCTCACATTAATATCAAGATAATAAAGTGTTCTCCCCTCGTATGCACCGTTGCTATAGTTCGTCGTTTTGAAGCATCTCGTGATGATCGGATGTGATAGATTCTATGTTCACATACAACGGGTGTAAGCCATGTTGCACACGCGGAATACTTGGGTTTGCTTGACGAGCCTAGCATGTACAGACATGGCCTCGGGACAACGGAAACCGAAAGGTTGAACACGATTCATATGGATGATATGATCAACATGTTGATGTTCACCATTGAAGCTACATCATCTCACGTGATGATCGGTTTTGGTGTAGTGGATTTGGATCGTGTACCACTTAACAACTATGAGGGATGTTGTATTAAGTGGGAGTTCATTAGTAATTAGATTAAAACATGAACTAATTATCATGAACATAGTCTGAATAATATTTTGAATTAAATTTGTAGAATTGGCATCCGTTTTCTACCATGCACTAGTCTTGTAATTGAGATAGAAATACTGTTAAGTCTGACAAGAAACTTTACGGACTGGTATTTGTTAAAGAATCAAGAAATGATTAAGTCCTTTTGCAAACTTTTAGTAAACCTCACATTGTTGATTCAAAGAGCAATGGTTTCAATTAGTACCTAAAATCATCTTGTCTCCGTAAAACTTGAAGTTCAAATCTGTTTGAAAAGTAAGGAGCTGGAAATTTTGTTTTCAGAAATAAGCGATGTATGAGATATATGTGATATCTAAGACCTTATTGCAAGATGATAGAATATAATCTAGTGAGACTACATAAACTCATAAGTTTTATGGGAATGTATGAAGGTTGAAGACGCTAGACGTCCCAATCCTCCAACTATTGGGGCACTAACGATATTCGCATATCCATGAAATGATCGTCCTTAGTATACACCGTTGCTAAGACTCATCGTTTCGAAGCATCTCGTGATGATCAGGTGTTATAGACTATACGAGTGCATACAACGGGTGCAAGCATGCGAATACTAAGTTTAAACTTTACAAGCCTAGTATGTACAGACATGGTCTCGGAAAGTCGTCATGAAATGATGGATAAAATTATGAGTGAAATTGTTCATCATATTACAAAGTTACTAATAGTGAAATCTGGAACACTTGTCATATGATGATCAACTTCAAAGAAAGAACCTCAAGGTTATTGGTATTTGACCAATGGACCTAGAAGTTATTGAAGGTGAAGTGTTTTCTGAGAATGAGGAAAGCTAAAAGAGAAACTACAAAAGATATTTTGGCAGAAAGAAAGAAAAGACTAGAAAGTCTAGCTCAGGTGTATATAAATGATATACATGTTATGAATGTATTCCTAGTTTGGTCACACAATGAAATTCTTGGGTATTTGTACCAGCTTGATTGGTATGAGATATCATACAATACAACGCAATACAAGAATACGATGGCCTAAGTGACTGATAAGGAATATGGTAATAATGCACGTCTGGAACATAATAAAGTTTTATTATGTTTGTCGTTGGCATTCTACCTAGCCCTTAGAATTTATAATAAAGAACTTAATAATTGTTATTTTGCTCTGGTCAAATGAAAACAATGAGTTGTTCAAATTATGACATTACTCCATGTACGATGGATAAGTTATTATAAATCTTAATGGTGAAACACACATACATAACACTGACGCTAAAATGCCATAAGGCAAATGATTTGAATTCCACTTATTTGTGGAACCGCCATTTAGGTCATGTTAGAAAGGAACGCATGAAGGAACTCCATGCAAATGGATTTTTGGAGTCATTTGATTTTTGAATCGTTTGGCACTTGTAAATCTTTTCTAAAGAGAATGACTGAAATATTCATAGACCAAGAGTTGAACGGGCAACTAACTTAGTGGAAACATACATGATGATATATGTGGTTCACTGGGCATAGTTGTGTGCGGAAGATTCTTCTACTTCATGAAAACTTCCAACAATGAATTGAGTATATATATGTGGATATATTCGATAAGGAAGAAGTTTGAAACATTTGAATGGATTCAAATAAATTTCAGCATGAAGTGGAAATCATCGTAATAGAAAAGTCAAATATCTATGATTGGATCATGGTGGAAATATTTGAATTACGAGTTTTAGCAAACATCTAAGAGAGTTATGAAATTGTTCTACAACTCACATTTCTTGGAGTATCATAATGATGATGGAGTATCCGAGAGATGTATCCAAACCTTGTTGGATTAATGATGAGATAATATAAAATGATGCCATTATATTTTTTGTGGATTATGCTTTAGAGACTACCGCTTTTACACTAAATAGAGCATCATCATGATCCGTTGAAATGACACCATACGAGTTATGGCATGGGTATGAACCCTATTAGTCTTTTCTTATATTTTGGTATGCATAGCATAAGTAAATAAGTTTACAACCAAAATCGGATGAATGTCTTTGTTGGTTATCCCAGAGAATTGATTGGGAATTCTTTCCACTATGAAGTAAAAAGATAAAAGTGTTTGTTATAGTTACTTGCTTATTTCCAAGAAATTGTTTTCTAGCGAAGTATTTGAGTGGGAGGACAATAGAACTTGATAAGTTTTATGAACCTGAGCATAATGATCAGAGTAGCGCAGCATCGGAAATGGTTCCGGAAGCGGCCACGACGATCATGACTCCCATGACTACAAAGTGTTTTAGCCATGGAGATCGAAGTACCTATTGAACCTTGTAGGTTTGGTTTATTTTGTGATCAAATAAATGATTTGTGGACAAAGGATTGTTTTTGAACAATGATAAACCAACTACATACAAAGAAGTTATGATGGGCCCTGACTCCGTTAAAATGGCTATGCGCCATGAAATCCAAGATAGGTGAATACTTTTTGAAAGTAAATGAATCTATGAAATTGATGGACTTGGATGAAATATCCTTGAAGAAGCTCGATCGAAAAGTTGTTTACGACAAAGTTCAAAGAGTTGACTATGATAAGATTAGATCTTCCGTAGCAATGCTTATAGTCTATGTGGATTATTCTAGTAATCGCTACATATTTCTTTTATGAGATATGTTAGTAGGATGGAAAAATATATTACTTAACAGAAGTGTGTATTAAAGGTGTATACAAGATACAACCAAGAGTTTTGCTAGTCCATAGAATACTAGATAGGAATACGAACTTCAATTGGATGAAGTGAGTATTGCGGAGTTGGAATCTTCACCGGATGAAATAGTCAAAGAGTTTTTGATTTCATCAGAAACGATGAAGATGCTTGCATTTGAAAGAAATTAAGTGGGAGCGCTGAGACATATTTGTAATACTTTATGTAGCTGACATATCGTTGATTATAAATATTGTAATTATATAATTGATTAAAAGATTTCATTGAGAATTAGCTTCAATGAAAGGATATGGACTGAAACATATTTAGTGTCAAGATCTATGAAGATAGATTGAAACACATAATAAGTTTAAAGTCAAAGTACATAAAATGAATATTGAAGTAGTTCAATATAAAATTATAAAGAAGGTGTTCTTTTCATGTGAAGTTTTAACAAGACTTGAGTGTATATGACACTCAATGAGTAAAAACACATGAGTGATTATAGATCACAAATAATATGTACACAATCAGATGTCCTGTGCTCTAAAAATGTTATGAGCATATACCAGAATGATTCATGTGATGATCATTGGACGACAGTAAGAATATCCTTGAGTACTTTAGAAGAACCAACGATATATATTTTTTTGTATGGGGTAATGACAAACAAATCGCTGTAAAGTGTTGCACCGATATTAGTTTGGTCACATATAAAAATGAATTTCAAATCTCAATTAGGCTAAGTGTTGTTTAAAAGGTAGCACAATGCTAGATTTAGAAGAGTTCTAAATATTGTGACGGATTCTACAAACGAAGGCAGAATATGTCATTGTTTTGACAATGACTAAAGATGTTAAGTCAAAAAGTTCTTTGAGAACTTGGTGTAGTTCGATAATGTCAGAACTTTGAAGCTATATTGTGTATGACAATATTAGTGACATATTTCAGACCGCGGAATTAAGTTTCCACTAGAGGACTAAGCATATATACCGACTCATATGGAAAATGAGTGATGCGTTGAGACACAAATGAATTGAAAATACATACGTTTCTGAGCGTGTCAGATCCGTTGACTAAAACCTCTCCCGTGAGCATAACATGATAAAGCACTAGAAGGCCAAGGTGTTATATCTTTACAAATGTAAACTAGATTATTGACTCTAGTGCAAGTGGGAGACTGTTGGAGATATGCCCAAGAGGCAATAATAAATTGGTTATTATATATCTTTGTGTTTATGATAAATGTTTATATACCATGCTATAATTGTATTAACCGAAACATTGATACATGTGTGTTATGTAAACAACAAGAAGTCCCTAGTAAGCCTCTTGTATAACTAGCTTGTTGATTAATAGATGCTCATAGTTTCGTGATCATGAACATTGGATGTTATTAATAACAAGGTTATGTCATTGTGTGAATGATGTAATGGACACACCCAATTATGCGTAGCATAAGATCACGTCATTAAGTTCATTTGCTATAAGCTTTCGATACATAGTTACCTAGTCCTTTCGACCATGAGATCATGTAAATCACTTATGCCGGAAGGGTACTTTGATTACATCAAACGCCACTACGTAAATGGGTGGTTATAAAGGTGGGATTAGGTATCCGGAAAGTATGAGTTGAGGCATATGGATCGACAGTGGGATTTGTCCATCCCGATGACGGATAGATATACTCTGGGCCCTCTCGATGGAATGTCGTCTAATTAGCTTGCAAGCATATGAATGGTTCATAAGAGACCACATACCACGGTACGAGTAAAGAGTACTTGTCAGGAGACGACGTTGAACAAGGTATAGAGATACCGATGATCAAACCTCGGACAAGTAAAATATCGCGTGACAAAGGGAATCGGTATCGTATGTAAATGGTTCAATCGATCACTAAGTCATCGTTGAATATGTGGGAGCCATTATGGATCTCCAGGTCCCGCTATTGGTTATTGGTCGGAGAGAAGTCTCAACCATGTCTGCATAGTTCACGAACCGTAGGGTGACACACTTAAGGTTTGATGTCGTTTAAGTAGATATGGAATATGGAATGGAGTACGAAGTTTTGTTCGGAGTCTTGAATGGGATCCGAGACATCACGAGGAGGTTCGGAATGGTTCGGAGAATAAGATTCATATATCAGAAGTCATTTTCCGGGGTTCAGAAAAAGTCCGGTGTTTTGACCGGAGCTTCTAGAAGGTTTTGGAAGGACCGGAATAGTCCGGAATATTATGGAAGGTTCCAGAAGTGTCCGGGACGACCCGAGATGTCTAAGGAAGTCCGGAGGGTTCCATAATAGGTGCAACCACGTTGCCTTAAGGGAAAAGGAGTCTTTCTTTAATGCAATTTCGGAATTGGCAAAAGAGTCCGAGTAGGACTAGGTTTTCGGAACCGGAAACCTATCGGAACTCAGTCAAACTTGGGGGCAGGTTTTTGGACGACCCAAGGGGCTTGGCCACCTATTTAAAGAGGCCAAGGGGCACCCCAAGGGCTCCCCAAGTCGCAGCCCTTGCCCCTCTCCCAAACCCTAGCCTCTCCTCCTCATACTACTCCCATAGCGCTTAGGCGAAGCGGAGATCTCCACCACCACCGCCACCACGCCGTCGTGCTGCTGGGATTCCGAGGAGGATCTACTACTTCCGCTGCCCGCTGGAATGGGGAGGAGGACGTCGTCTTCATCAACACCGTACGTGTGACCGAGTACGGAGGTGCTGCCCGATTGTGGCACCGTCAAGTTCTTCTACGCGCTTTTGCAAGCGGTCAAGATCTCTACGCGCTTTTGCAAGTGGAAAGTGATCGACTACATCCACCACGAGATCTAATATCGTTAGGCTTTGGAAATCTTCGAGGGTTAGTCTCATGATCTTCTCGTTGCTACCATCTACTAGACTAGATCTTGGCTTGTGTTTTCGTTCTTGCGGTAGGAAATTTTTTGTTTTCTATGCTACGAATCTCTACATTAATGAGGCTGGCTCGCGGTGCTGCAATATAATAAAGATATTGATGACTCATATTTTCATCATCGACAGGCCCGGGGGCTCATAAACAAAGTATATAATTTCCTGCGCAATATAGTTATTTATCTCGGCAGCTAAAATAGTTCGCCAAACAAGAGATAACTACAAGTTAACGACACATCCGGGGGATATCACCCGCAAATATAGTATACCTTCAATAAAAGTTTATCTGCTTTGGTTTAAAAACCTCGCAAAACATAAACAAAAGAATATAGACATTAGCTACCGAAATACTCGGGGGCTTGATGAGAAAAAGTAAAGAAAAATCTATCTCCAGTGGCTTTACAATATAGATCGTGTTTACAACATACAAGATGAAACAACCAAGATAAATTCGATAAGCGAACAATTTTCAATTGAGGCCCAGTATATCATCTATGTTTACTCGTTCAGCACGAGTACTATGTTCAGCATAGCTGCCCTTCACGAAGAACTCAGATCCATCCGAAGAAGTTCATCCATCATATCTTCGGCTACAGGGGTCACAGCATCATCAATTTTGCCGACGTTCCTCTTCCTTTTCGACATCTTGGACAGGCACTTGGCGACAATTTTTCTCATGTCTAACTTCGGATAGCAGATCTGTTTCATCATCATAGCAAATCTAGCGCCAGCAGATAATTGGGCCCGCACAAAGCCATGGATTCGAGGGGCATCCCGAAATTTCTCCATCAGCAGGAAGGGTTTCCGACATCTTGTTGCGCGGGAACATGGTGCTATAAACTAAAGATAAGGTCCTTGTGCAGAAGTCGAGAAAATCGCGGACTTGACTCGCGCGATCTTGAAACCGGACGATTTGTCGGGTGCGCTCAGGTGTAGCCCAAAAGAGGGATCCATGTTCCAACGCCAGGTTAACAAGAAAATTTGATCTTGCGTCAACACGCTGGTCTTCGGCAGCAGCGTCTAAAAAAGGACCTATTTGATGACAGCACACCAGTCAGAGATAGAACAAGTGAACAACGGAAGAAGTTGCGGGTTAAGAAACTTACCCGCCATGTCCAAGCTTGCATCATTCAATAATTCAAGCATGAAATTTTCTCGAGATGTAGCTTGCGTAGCTTCAGCAACAGCAGCCTCTTTTGCAGCTATAGCTTCTGAAGCCTGATGACGTGCAATTTGTTCCCTTTCGGTTGCTTTTCGAGACTGTTCCATTATTAAAAGTGCCTGTTTCTTCATGGATTGAAGTTGCTGGCGAAGATCTTCCAATTCTTGTGATGGACCCGCACCCGAGAAATCTTCAATAAAATCATCACTAAGTGGCGTTTTTTTCGAGAAGGATGAGGCAGGTAAAGCATCAGAAGGACGAGAAGTTGAAGTGTAGTTATCAAAAATCAACTGGAAAACAAAAGTTTCGGCATCAATCATCAAGTAAAAATAGATTTCCATTGACTTTCAAAGTGTTTACATAGATATTACAAAAAGAAGGTCCCTAATGAACTACTGGAGCTATGTTGCCGCCAAAACTACTATGGCGACAGCATCAAAAGAGAAGTTAAAACTAATGAGAAGACAAGGTGGTCTACTTGACCTCCGGCTTTGATGAACTGGGAGCAGGAGTTGGTCTGCATCCGAGGTAGGCGAGGATTTTCTTGGAGTTAGGCTTGGCAGCCTTAATCAACGATTGCCACCTCTTCGTCTCCATCTCCTTTGTGTCGCCAACTCTTGCCCAATCGACATCTTGTTGGCTGTCAGCAACCAAGGCGATAGTACCTTCGACTCCAACTTTCAACCCTTCTTGGCGAAGTTGGAGCCCAAGATCTTCTTGAGAATTAAAGCATTTGGCGAGAGCAGTAAAAGTCGCGGGTTCCTCCTTCTTCTTGAAGAAGTATGGAAAAAGCCGCGACAGACCTGTCCTGGCTTCAGCAAGACCTTCACGTGCTTCATCTCCATGAATCTCAAGAAGGGATAGCGCATCGAGAAAGGCGATCACCTTCAGGATTTTCCAGATCATAATCTTGTCGCGTCTTCCCTAAATGAGTAAAAAGAAGCTTGTCAAGAAAAAGCAAGCAAGGACAAACATGATAACCCGAAGAAACAGCAAGGAGTTGAGTACTTACTAACAAAACATCGACTCTGCGACTCCAAGCGAGTAAGGATTTCTTTCTCACGCGCAGACTGCTGAGCTATGTTGTCGCTCAAAGAAGTTTCCGCCTCATGAAGTCTTTTTCGAAGACCTTCAATGGCGGCAGCATCTGCTTCAGCCTTCTTCGAGCTTTTTCTCTTTGCTCTAACTTGATAGCGAGAGCGTCAGTGATACGTCTCCAACGTATCTATAATTTCTGATGTTCCATGCTTGTTTTATGACAATACCTACATGTTTTGCTCACACTTTATAACGTTTTTATGCGTTTTCTGGAACTAACCTATTAACAAGGTGCCTAAGTGCCAGTTCATGTTTTCTGCTGTTTTTGGTTCCAGAAAGGCTGTTCGGGCAATATTCTCGGAATTCGACGAAACGAAGACCCAACATCTTATTTTTCCCGGAAGACCCAAAACACCGAAGGAGAGTCGGAGGCGGGCCGAGGGCCACCACACCATAAGGCGGCGCAGCCCCAGGCCTGGCCGCGCCAGCCTATGGTGAGGAGGCCCCAGGCACCTCCTGCGCCGCCTCTTCACCTATAAGACCCCTTTCGACCTAAAAACGTGATACCAATTGACGAAACTCTAGAAAGACTCCACGGGCGCCGCCGCCATCGCGAAACTCCAATTCGGGACACCTGTTCCGGCACGCGCCGGACGGGGAAGTGCCCCGAAGCCATCTCCATCAACGCCACCGCCTCCATCATGCTCCCGTGAGTAGTTCCCCCATGGACTACGGGTTCTAGCTATAGCTAGTTGGTATTCTCTCCCCATGTACTTCAATACAATGATCTCATGAGCTGCCTTACATGATTGAGATCCATCGATGTAATCGGTGTTGTGTTTGTTGGGATCCGATGAATTGTTACATTATGATCAGTCTATCTATATAAGTTTGTGAAGTTATTGTTGCTGCAATCTTGTTGTGTTTAATGCTTGTCACTAGGGCCCGAGTGGCATGATCTTAGATTTAAGCTCTATAATTATTGCTTAGATTGTATCTACAAGTTGTTTGCACATGTCTATGTCCGGAACCCGAGGCCCCGAGTGACACTGGGATAACTGGAGGGGAAGGCTTAGATATGAGGATCACATGTTTTCACGGAGTGTTAATGCTTTGCTCCGGTGCTCTATTAAAAGGAGTACCTTCATTTCCAGTAGATTCCCTAGAGGCCCGGCTGCCACCGGCTGGTAGGACAAAAGATGTTATACAAGTTTCTCATTGCGAGCACGTATGACTATATATGGAAAACATGCCTACATGATTAATAGACTTGATGTTCTGTCTTAATGCTATTTCAATCCTATCAATTGCCCAACTGTAATTTGTTCACCCAACACTTGTTATTGGAGAGTTACCACTAGTGTAGATAGCTGGGAACCCCGGTCCATCTTTTATCATCATATACTCGTTCTATATGTCATTGGAAGTAGTATCAACTATTTTCTGGTGCCATCTCCTCTGTGTTACTGTTACTGTTGCTTTGTTACTATTACTATTGCTCCCATATTACTGCTGCTTTCACATCACCCCTGTTACTAGTGCTTTTCCAGGTGCAATGAATTGACAACTCGTTAAGGCTTATAAGTATTATTTACCTCCCCTTGTGTCGAATCAATAAATTTGGGTTTTACTTCCCTCGAAGACTGTTGATCCCCTATACTTGTGGGTCATCAAGACTATTTTCTAGCGCGTTGCCGGGAGGCATAGCTCTACTCATAAGTTCACCTGGAGTACACTCTACCTCTCTCCTTTTTTTTTTTATTTTATTTTGTTTTGCTTAGTTTACTTTTGTCTAGTTTATTTGTGCTTAGTTTATTTTTGTCTAGTTTTATTTTGCTTAGTTTACTTTTGTCTAGTTTATTTTTGTCTTGTTTTATTTTCCCTATATACCCAAAAATCCATAAAAATTTGAAAAACCTAAAAATTAAAAACTGCTATTATGGGAGAACCTACAACCTATTTGGAGCTTATAGAATTATATAATAATTATAGAGAATCAAGAACGGGAAAAGTTATGAGTGCTGTGATAGAAAAATTGAATACAATTGCTAAAATCTTGCTTAAATGCCATGATATAAACTGTTGCTCTAAACAGGGTACTAAACATCTTAAATTTCAATGTGGCTTTAGTAAGGAAGTTTTAATTATGAACTATAACTGGAATAACTATATTCATCTTGGGTTCGAAGAAGTAGAGCAATTTGTCTTATTTATGGGAGCTTCTGAAATAGAATCCTTCATGTCTAAAAATTATGAAACTTGTGTTGCTTGTAAGGACCTTAAAGACTATGTCTCTTCTATCCTTAATTTTTGCATAGAAAGTTACAGTGATAATCCTTATATCATTGATTATAAAGAGAGACTCGTTAATGCACAAGAATGCACCCACAATTTGCAGGAACCTGTGGAAGAAGAAATTGCTGAAGCTGAAAGCTCATTGGATGAAAAAGAGGAGGAAATTGATGAACCTGAAAGCTCATTGGATGAAAAAGAGGAGGAGAGTGATGAACAAAAGGAGAAAGAATGGATTAGCTACCCATGCCAACCTTTTAATGAGAGTAACTCTTTATCTCTTACACTATTTGATTGTCCTCCATGCTTACCAAAGGAGGATGAATGTTATGTTCCTGTGGATTCTCTTGAAATATTACCTATGAGTAAAACTTGTGAGAATAATTATGCTACTGTTATCTATGATAATCCATGCTATTTTGATAAATCCTATGATAATGCTTTGTTTGTGCCTGATGTCGAAATGCATGGTACTAAAGAGTTTTGCTTGGCAAATGTGTATGATAAAGCACTAGATGATGGTCCTATGTTACTTGATAATATTAATTGTACTACTAATAAAAATGGGATTGGAAAGGTCTTGACTTTATCTAGGAGTCCCATATCTTTTGCGATTGATCAATCATCTTGTTATGTTATTGATAAAAGCGGGTTTGATAGTTTTAATCCCACTATTTTTGAGCTTGATAAAAATTATGTGTTTATAGATCATGAAAAGCATGTTGTATGTGATAGTTATATTGTTGAGTTTATTCATGATTCTACTGAAAATTATTATGAGAGAGGAAAATATGGTTGTAGAAATTTGCATGGTACTAAAACACCTCTCTATATGCTGAAACTTTTGAAGTTACTTTTGTTTTATCTTCCTATGCTTGTCACTTTGTTCTTCATGAATTTATTTGTGTACAAGATTCCTATGCATAGGAAGTGGGTTAGACTTAAATGTGTTTTGAACTTGCTTTTTGATGCTCTCTTTTGCTTCAACTCTCATCCTTATGTGAGCATCATTAAAATTGCTGAGCCCATCTTAATGGCTATAAAGAAAGCACTTCTTGGGAGATAACCCATGTTTTTTTATTTTTGCTACTATTTTGTTGTGTCTTGGAAGTTGTTACTACTGTAGCAACCTCTACTTATCTTTATTGTATTGCATTGTTGTGCCAAGTAAAGTCTCTAATAGAAGGTTGATGCTAGATTTGGATTTCTGCGCAGAAACAGATTTCTATCTGTCACGAATTTGAGTAGGTCTCTCTGTAGGAAACTCAGAAAAATCTGCCAATTTTTATGCATGTTCCTCAGATATGTACGCAACTTTCATTAGTTTTAAGTTTTCTGATTTGAGCAACGGAAGTACCTCTTAAAAATTCGTGTTTACTGGCTGTTCTGTTTTAGCAGATTCTGTCTCTGTTTTTTCCATTGTCTCTTGTGGACTTTAAGTAAGGCTTTCTAGACGTGGAGAGCTGTAGCTAATGTTTTATTGAGTTCTTGCAATGTGTCACTACATGACCAAAGTGGATTAAAGTTTTTTGAGTACTAACCCCTCTAATGAAGTTTATGAGAAGTTTGGTGTGAAGGAAGTTTTCAAGGGTCAAGAGAGGAGGATGATATATGATCAAGAATAGTGAAAAGTATAAGCTTGGGGATGCCCCGTGTTCATCCCTGCATATTTCAAGAAGACTCAAGCGTCTAAGCTTGGGGATGCCCAAGGCATCCCCTTCTTCATCAACAACTTATCAGGTCACTTCTAGTGAAACTATACTTTTATTCAGTCACATCATATGTGCTTTACTTGGAGCGTCTGTGTGCTTTTATTTTTATTTGTGTTTGAATAAATTCGGATCCTAGCAATCCTTGTGTGGGAGAGAGACACGCTCTGCTTTTTCATATGAACACTCGTGTTCTTAACTTTATTTTAATGTTCATGGCGGAGTTGAAAACCGTTGCACTTATTGATATCTGGTTGGAAATAGAAAATGCTTCATATTGTCTTGAATAATTTGATACTTGGCAATTTGTTTTGAGCTCTCAAGTAGATCATGTTTAAGCTCATGCACCATGTAGTTTAAACCTATTAGTGGAGAACTTCCGTCGAGCTTGTTGAAATTTGGTTTGCATGATTGGTCTCTCTAAGGTCTAGATATTTTCTGGTAAAAGTGTTTGAGCAACAAGGAAGACATTGTAGAGTCTTATAATGCTTGCAATATGTTCTTATGTAAGTTTTGTTGTACTGGTTTATACTTGTGTTTGCTTCAAACAACCTTGCTAGCCAAAGCCTTGTACTGAGAGGGAATGCTTCTCGTGCATCCAAAACCTTGAGCCAAAACCTATGTCATTTGTGTCCACCATATCTACCTACTATGTGGTATTTCCTGCCATTCCAAGTAAATACTTCATGTGCTACCTTTAAACAATTCAAAAGCTATTATCTCTTATTTGTGTCAATGTTTTATAGCTCATGAGGAAGTATGTGGTGTCTTATCTTCGATCTTGTCATTTACTTGACAGACTCTCACCAATGGACTAGTGGCTCATCCGCTTATCCAATAATTTTGCAAAAAGCTGGCAACGGGGTTCCAATTAATTAACTTTCATTAATAATTCTCTTCACGTGTTTTGCCCTGATCTATCAGTAAGCAACTTAATTTTGCAAATAGACACTCCTCCATGGTATGTGAATGTTGGAAGGCACCCGAGGATTCGGTTAGCCATGGCTTGTGTAAGCAAAAGGTTGGGAGGAGTGTCATCTAATAAATAAAACTAAAATACATGTGTAAACAAAAGAGAAGAGGGATGATCTACCTTGCTGGTAGAGATAACGTCCTTCATGGGAGCCGCTCTTGAAAGTCTGGTTGATAAGGTAGTTAGAGTACCCACTACCATTCGTTGACAACAACAAACACCTCTCAAAACTTTACTTTTATGCTCTCTATATGATTTCAAAACTTGAAAAGCTCTAGCACATGATTTAATCCCTGCTTCCCTCTGCGAAGGGCCTTTCTTCTACTTTATGTTGAGTCATTTTACCTACTTCCTTCCATCTTAGAAGCAAACACTTGTGTCAACTGTGCATTGATTCTTACATACTTGCTTATTTGCATTCATCATATTAATTTGTGTTGACAATTATCCATGAGATATGCATGTTGAAAGTTGAAAGCAATGCTGAAACTTATATCTTCCTTTGTGTTGCTTCGATGCCTTTACTTTGAATCTATTGCTTTATGAGATAACTCTTATGCAAGACTTTTTGATGCTTGTCTTGAAAGTACTATTCATGAAAAGTTTTGCTATATGTTATCTATTTGTTAGCAAATATAGATTGTTGCCTTGAGTCACTTCGTTCATCTCATATGCTTTACAATAGTATGATCAAGATTATGTAAGTAGCATGTCACTACAGAAATTATTCTTTTTATCGATTACCTACTCGAGGGCGAGTAGGAACTAAGCTTGGGGATGCTTGATACGTCTCCAACGTATCTATAATTTCTGATGTTCCATGCTTGTTTTATGAAAATACCTACATGTTTTGCTCACACTTTATAATTTTTTTATGCGTTTTCCGGAACTAACCTATTAACAAGATGCCGAAGTGTCAGTTCATGTTTTCTGCTGATTTTGGTTCCAGAAAGGCTGTTCGGGTAATATTCTCGGAATTCGACGAAACGAAGACCCAACATCTTATTTTTCCCGGAAGACCCCAGAACACCAAAGGAGAGTCGGAGGCGGGCCAGAGGGCCACCACACCATAAGGCGGCGCGCCCAGGCCTGGCGCGCCAGCCTATGGTGAGGAGGCCCAGCACGACCGCGCCGCCTCTTCGCCTATAAGACCCCTTTCGACCTAAAAACGCGATACCAATTGACAAAACTCCAGAAAGACTCCAGGCGCCGCCGCCATCGCGAAACTCCAATTCGGGACAGAATCTCCGGCACGCCGCCGGGACGGGGAAGGGCCCCCGGAAGCCATCTCCATCAACGCCACCGCCTCCATCATGCTCCGTGAGTAGTTCCCCCATGGACTACGGGTTCTAGCTGTAGCTAGTTCTCTCCCCCATGTACTTCAATACAATGATCTCATGAGCTGCATGCCTTACATGATTGAGATCCATCTGATGTAATCGGTGTTGTGTTTGTTGGGATCCGATGAATTGTTACATTATGATCAGTCTATCTATATAAGTTTGTGAAGTTATTGTTGCTGCAATCTTGTTGTGTTTAATTCTTGTCACTAGGGCCCGAGTGGCATGATCTTAGATTTAAGCTCTATAATTATTGCTTAGATTGTATCTACAAGTTGTTTGCACATGTCTATGTCCGGAACCCGAGGCCCCAAGTGACAGAAATGGGATAACCGGAGGGGAAGGCTTAGATATGAGGATTACATGTTTTCACGGAGTGTTAATGCTTTGCTCCGGTGCTCTATTAAAAGGAGTACCTTAATTTCCAGAGATTCCCTAGAGGCCCGGCCACCGGCTGCTAGGACAAAAGATGTTATACAAGTTTCTCATTGCGAGCACGTATGACTATATATGGAAAACATGCCTACATGATTAATAGACTTGATGTTCTGTCTTAATGCTATTTCAATCCTATCAATTGCCCAACTGTAATTTTTTCACCCAACACTTGTTATTGGAGAGTTACCACTAGTGTAGATAGTTGGGAACCCCGGTCCATCTTTTATCATCATATACTCGTTCTATATGTCATTGGAAGTAGTATCAACTATTTTCTGGTTCCATCTCCTCTGTGTTACTGTTGCTGCTTTGTTACTATTACTATTGCTCCCATATTACTGCTGCTTTCACATCACCCCTGTTACTAGTGCTTTTAGGTGCAGTGAATTGACAACTCATTGTTAAGGCTTATAAGTATTCTTTACCTCCCCTTGTGTCGAATCAATAAATTTGGGTTTTACTTCCCTCGAAGACTGTTGCGATCCCCTATACTTGTGGGTCATTAGTCAGCGCGTTTGTTGGATTCCGCAAGAGTTTCTGGCATAATAAACGACAACAAAATGTCATGGCAAAATAGTGAAGGAGTATATTCAGCAAGAGAGGCAGGTAAAAATAGTACCTTCAAGCTTGGCGGCATAATCACGATACCCGATAAATTGGGTACCGAGGCGGATAAATTCTTTCATTAAAGGCTAAAGAGAAGACAACAGAAAAGAGATATCAGTATAGGAAGCGAAAGCTCGACAGCATCAAGCAAAAACCAGAGGGGAGTTCAAAGTATTGAAATTAGTATAGGAAGAAGAGACAACTTACTTCTTCCATTAGAGGAGTCGTGGAACTACCAATTAACACGGCAGGTTCTTTGGTTGGTTCTGTCCTAGCTCTCTTTGGCGAAGAGGCTCGGGGGCTCGCAACTAGAGTAGGATGATGCGTGTCTAGCTGAGGAGGCGAGGTTTCATCTCCATCAGGATGAGCTTCAGAGATAACCAAAGTACGAGACGTACTCGTTCGAGCAGTCGCGTCTATGGGTGGATTTTCATCCTCCTCACCACTACAAAAAATAAGACGACAATATAAGAAGCAACGCAGACAAAAACATCGGGAGCAGACAACAAAAAGCAGCAAGCACTTACGAGCTGACAAGAGCATCGTCATAAGGATTGAAAGTTTTCCTTTCAGCGTCAGGAACAACTTCTTCGGCACGAGATGCGCCGGCTTTGGAGGTGCTGGAGTCGACAACCTCGTCCCTTTTTCTCTTGTTCATTGGAGAAGCAGCTGGGGGAGGAGAGTGTGTCGATGCGGTAGCCTCGGTTTCAACTTCCTTTTCAGAGGATGCCGCGGATTTTTGAGAACCCGCGGTTTCACTCTCAGGGCGAGAAGTACCCTGGTTGTCGTAGGTGACAACAGCCCGTTCTTTCGACTTCCCCACCTTCGGGAAGGGGAGGAAGAGGAGACGCAGTTTTATGGTTCTGGACAAGATAGAAAAATTATCGACATGGATTTATATCAGTAACAGCAGCCGAAGAAATGGCAGTACCAAAAGAGAAAAGAAAAAGAATGCATAAATAAACAGATGATAACAATATATTACCTGCGGGAGTGCGTTGGTAGCGCTATATGGCGTCACACGGCAAGATGACGGGACGGTGTCTTTCTTGCTAAGCGACGAGATCTTTCGGACAAGCTTTTCTAAGTCCTTGACCGATAAATCTGTCGACAGGCGATCCACATCTTCATCGCCAATACATCCAAAGGGGGTTTTTGCGAGCTTGTAGAGGCTGCACCCTAATCCTAAGGAAGTACGCCGTGATTTGGATACCCGACAATTCTTGTCCACGGGTATTTTGAAGATCGCGGATGCGTGTCATCAGCGCCTCTGTCGCCGCTTTTTCTACGTCGCTAGCCTCTGCATCCCAGGACCGGCGGCGACAGATTTTTTCGGTGCCATCGAAAGGGGGAATGTTATCTTCTACCGAGTTATGGTTTTCTTCATGGATATATAACCATTTTTGCGCCACCCTTGAACTGAGTCAGGGAATTTGACATCAAAGTACTCGACATCAGGGCGGATGCAGATAACAACGCCGCCTATGTTATAGGCAACGTTGGCAGAGCCATTACGGCGACAGAGAAAAATGTGTTTCCATAAAGACCAGTTAGGCTGGACTCCAAGGAAAGATTCGCAAAGGGTGATGAAGATCGAGATGTGGAGGACGGAGTTGGGAGTAAGATGGTGAAGTTGCAATCCATAGACAAAAAGCAACCCACGCAGAAAATCATGAATGGGGGAAGAAAGACCGCGGATGAGGTGGTCAACGAAACTGACCCGATACTCCATAGGAGGGCATGGATAGCTTTCTTCGTGGGAAGCGCAGCGCGTCTTGCTTCTTTCGATTCCAAGTTTCTTCAGTTGATCTCTTGGGGGAGATTTTGGATCTCTCCCACTCAGTGCTCCCCAGATCCGCGGTTGCCATCTTGGACTCGGGAGTGCTGTGCCTGGTGAGTCTCCGAGGTGGCATCAACAATGGCGCAGGCGAAAAGCGTGAGTGTGGTTGAGCTCAAGATGTGTTGGGCGCAATGGGGGATTTTTTGCAGAGGAAAGCAGAGATGCGGCGTGAGTGAAAGGGCGAACGGAGGAAGAAGATGACCTTAAACAGAGAATCGGCGAAATGACGCACCGTTGGATGGAAAAATTGTGATACGGATGTTGTACACGTGGAGAAGGGGTAAAAACGTATTTTCACTATGAAGGAAAGGAACAGGCGCTACAGTGCGTGCGCCAGAAAATGCGGAGGACGTGTGTCCCCCACTTGCACGACGTGTCAACCTGATGAGGGTTCTGGGCCCGCAAGACAGAGAAAGAGCGTTGCTCGCGTCTTCTCGATACATTGATCGTGGCTATCGTCAGCACTAACATCACTTTATCAATGAAAAAGATCGGCTTTGATAATGCGAACATTGGCGACAAAGAATAATCTCGAGAGCCTTTGATCAAATACAAGTTTTTGATCAAATGCTCGGAGGCTACTGAAAAAAAGCAATTTCGGGTATGACAAAATAGAAATGGCGAGAGCCTATGATCAAATACAAGCATTTGATCATAGCCTCGGGGGCTACTCCCAGCGCTGGTCGCGCACCCGATAGATATGCAACGCTCGAGAAAGAATAACAATATAGCGACATGAGGTACTAATTTGTTGAGCCTACAACCAAGTACAAGTCCTTGATTGTAGCCTCGGGGGCTACTCCCATCGGGTACGCTGTTTGCGTGCCCGATGAAATTATAAAAAAAAGTGAGTATATTTCGAGTTATACAAATAACTCTACATATACTCCCATCGGGAGGTCAAGATAAGTCATCCGTTGACTCAATAAAATGTGCTATTCCAACAGCCGGAAAAGCACTCGACAATATATTCTCAGAGCGCTAAAAGTCGCGAATAATCTCTGAATGCCACAAAACTTTGCGAAGGTAAGACCCCGATCCGTTCGAGCGGCATGGCACCGTCTCTGACGTCGGTTTGCTACTATTTTCCGTATCAACAATCGAAGAAAAATCCTAACGGACGCGTTAGGTACCCGATAAAACATGACTGGGACTCGACGAATGGTAAGACCTTAAGCGGCACCCGTCGAAGTTTACACTAGTATCCCGAGATCATGTCCAGGGACGTGATCTTGAAGTAGGTTTTTGCGGATTGCCACTAGAGCAGTTAACTAGTACCTGATCCGTCAGATGAACTAGCCCCAACTACCATTATCCCTGTACAATATATAATTGTGTGTCTAAAGATATGCAATAAAATCGACAAAGTTATTGGATGATTGTAAAGTTGGAGATTTTCCCTGATTTTCGATTCAAGCAAAATCTCGGGGGCTACTGACATAGGCATCCCCAATGGGCCTGCCGAAGATGGTACCCGGGGTTTACTGAAAGCCCACAAGTCGAAGAATATGAAGTTCGGAAGATCTCGTTAGTATTAAGGAAAGTTAGAGTTGTATTAGGAAATATAGAGACTTGTAATTTTACGGGACGGGTTAGAAACCCTCCCGGACTCTGTAACTTGTGTATTACGAATCCCTCGGCTCCGCCTCTTATATAAGGGGGAGTCGAGGGACAAAGAGAGGATCGAATCCATTGTCAACATAACCCTAGTTTCATAATCGTCGAGTACTTTTCGGCTGAAACCTTCGAGATCTACTTGCCCTCTACTTCCAACTAAACCCTAGTCTACAATATGTAGGCATTGATAAGTTAATACCTTGTCAGGCGGGAAACTCCACCTCGTCCGTGACCTGGCCCCTTCCTCCCCGGTCAACAACCCCGTCGACATGCCCCGTTTGGGTACACGCCCGACGCGCACGAAATGATGGCGTCGTCGGGGCGGTACTTGTACCCACCACGGGATGGGTCACCGTAGGTGGGAGAGTCCATGACGGAGTCGTCACCTTCGTCCATTGACCTCAACCGTGCGCCAGCGACCCCCTCCAAAGCCCCCAAGCAGCTGCCCGCAGCTGTGGGGACCGGTGCCCGCACCCTGTTCGACGATTTGTTGGGTGAGTGTGCGCCGCCATCTATGCATGCAGCAGCCATGATGCATGCCCCTCCGTCTTACCCGCCGACGATACCAACCACCATGCAATATTCGTCGACCAAGCAGGCTCCCCCGCCACCTCCCATTGATATAGAGGAGGACAACACTGGCCATGCCGGCACCATGAACATCGACAAGGAGCCTTTGTTCGTTGACAAGCTCACACAAGCCGTCCACGTGGCCACAAGGCAACCAAGGCCGACATGAAGCTTGATACTTCGGCGAGATATATGCGGACAAATAGGTGTCCACGGACAAGAGGGATGAGAGGAAGCGATGGGAAGAAGGAGGAGGACATGAAGACCTACTTCGATATCCAAAAGAGGAAGCTTGAGATTGAAGAGGTCAAGGCCAAGAGAGGGCTAGGGAAGTGGAGCTCAAAGAGAAAGAATTGGAGCTCATTGCAGCGGCAAGGGCCAAAGAGGTGGAGCTGAAGAAGAGGGAAGTTGAGCTGAAACGCCAAGCCGAGGACCACATGATCATGACCGCCGACTTGACAGCCATGAACGAGGTTTAGAGAGCTTGGTTCGAGAAGAGGCAGAAGGAGATCGTAGACCACACAAATGGATTTGACAATCTCAATTTGTAATTTTTATATTTGTTCCTTGTTCAAACTATGACACATTTCGTTTCCTAGTCATGCTACATTTTACTTGATATTATTCTATATTTTTTACATATTATTTATAAATCTGTGTGGCCAAATGGCCTATTTCCCAATGAAATTGACCATATATTGATCGCGTTGGCCAAATGGGTGACCGCTGCGTTGGGCGCAGCGTGCGACTCAAAGAACACGCGGACGTGGGACGCTGTCCGCGCGGCCACACAAACAACCCAGACCGGACGATCCAACCCGTCTATTTGGGTCGTCGCGTTGAAGATGGCCTTACTGGACCGCTGCTTTTCTCCCGTTAAGGCGTTGCTAAAAATAGAATTAGTCCCGTCTCATTATGAATTGAAAGGGGCTGGTATTTTCCAAGCTTTTTTTCTTTATTTAGAAAGTATAAAGTTCTTTTTCGAAAGAGCAGATCCCCCGCTAATCCGAGCGAGCTTTCAAATATTTAGACTTCTTTGCCCCATGATTTGGGAAGACCCTCCAAAGAAATCCAGGGAATGGCGGCTGACATTTGAGAGCTTCATGGGCGGTTGCCACGGTCCCCGGCCTGATCCATCCTGTTCATAGCCCATAGACGCGAACTGACGAAGGCCCACTTACATGTAGCTTCTTCCCTGACTCGATTCGATTCCAGGAGTTCTGCTCTGAGAAAACAGACTCGATTTCCAGGAGTCCTCCTCTCTCCTCCCCACTCCGTTGGATCATCTGCCCCGGCCATGCGGGTAGCCTCCAGGGTCGTCGTCCTCGTCCGAGACGCGGCGGGCTACGGCGCCGCCCTCGCCGACGCCCTCCGCCCGTCGCCGGGGCTCACCAGGTCCGCAAAACCCTAACCTATACCGTCCAAAACACGCACTTACGTCAGCTGACCCTTCGTCGGTGGATGTCCTTGCAGGGAATCGTCGCCCATCGAGCTCCCCCTCGCCAAGTACGGCCTGAGCGACGAGAAGGCCTCCGGCGAGCTCGTAACCTTCTCTGACTCCACTGGCGCTCCTCAGGTAAGCTGCTTTTCTCGCTAATCTGGTAGCAGATCCAATTCGTTTGCGACAAATCAACATATATTGTATGGCCAACAGGGAAAACCGGCTCATTGAGAAAACAATTGCCGCGAGATGGTCCCTTGCCCTTTGAACTGTTTATTACTAGGAGGCTGCATGGTTGCAGTTCGGTATTTTCAGCTTTCAGGGCAATGTCAGCTGAACTGAATGATGTATGTGTAGTACGGAAACTGTTTAACTGGTCTATTGCAAGCTGTTGAGCTATTGAATAGTCTGTTGCTTAGTGTAAGAGCTGAGTTCAGAAACCTAGGAAGTAGTGTGATCTTCAAGTGTTCCACTGTCCGATCAACTAAACTACCAAGTTAGTGAGAGAAATAGTTAAAATGGGTGGGGTCTGCTCATCGCGATGGCACCACCTGATTTAAGCAATGGAGCAACCACATCTCTCTATTCATAGGGAGCTTAGATTTTGGAAGGATGGTGTTTCTGTGTGTTGCCCCTGACCATCTCTTTACTTTTATGAGTCCGCTTGACACATCAGTCCAATGTATGTGTTTAGCGCAGATCTCTGTTTCATGGATGTAATGCTCTATGTTAGCTTATCGTGTTTGATTATCACTAAAATTTGAAGGCAATCTACTGCAATTGGAAAAGGAAAATGCTTTTTTTGGCCTCACCTTTGATTATCATTTGCTAACTAACCACTGAATATATTTTTGGTTACAAGGGACATAGTTCCTTAGTGCTGCAGTCACAACTAAAAAAGAATTTAAAACAACTGCACTTCTTATGGACACCACATCCAAGCTACATTCAAGCCTGTTAATTTTTTGGCAGGTGTCCTTGTTTGTTCTGCCAGACTATAGGCCTCCTGTTGCTGCATGTGCTATGAATGAGATTTTAGCATTGATTTCTTCTGAAGCTCCCTCCGTCCAGCCAGTTCTAATTGTTCCATTCATCACAAGGCCATCAAGCTACTACCATGGAATGGTCAGTTCAACAAAAACTGGACAGTTAACGACACTTCACGCTTCTCAAATAGGGGCATCAAATGAGTTTACTCACTTGTTGGTTGATGGAACTACTAAACCTCCTCCATCATTGCAAATACCTAGTGAGCCAATACTGTGTTTGCTGGAAATGGTGCGTGTGTTGAAGATACCCACAGTTCTTCTTGTCACATCAGGTGGGCAGCGCCAAAGCAAAAGCTCTTCAGACTCTGACCTTGAGGTACAGCTTTACTGTCCCTTTATCATCTGTAACTTCCTTCATTATTTTCTGCGGAAGTTTCAGAGAAAGTAAGAATGGGAAATTGTTATGGTAATTTAAGTGGCAAACTCTAAACCAACTTCATTACTATCAATTATGAAAATGAAGCAGCACAAGGTTGTGGAGGAACAGCTCCACCGTGTTGCTACAATGTGGACAGCACAAATGTTGAAGGAACCACTTCAACGTGCTGCGCTAGATATCGCTCTAGGGGCAGGGCTGTCAAGAGTTCAATCCAAAACTCTCAACACACAAGATCTAGTCCAAGATCTTAAGACAGAACACAAAGTTCCATTTATTTGATAAATAAGGGTACATAGTCCGATTACATAGGTAGAGGTTGGACCTCTATTTATAGGCTGCATGAGCCTTCACTACTTAGCTCTACTTACAACTAGAGTGTTCTAGAGAACACTACATAAGCTAGGGAAAGAACTAAAAATATCCTAGTTACAACTTATACTAGAATACTCTGGAAGCCACTACAACACACATAACTAGAGGACCATAACCTAGAATATAGTAGAAGTGTGTAGAAGCTAGTACTAGATCTTACTTATGTTTTATTTTTATTTTATTGTATATACTGTCCCTCATCATTCTCCCCTGGTTGTTTAGAACTCGGCCTCGAGTTATCTTCATAGAGTGCTTGTTCTTGATGATAAAGAGCCAAGTCTGCCACATTGAATATGTTGGATATTTCCATCTCAGCTGGAAGATCTATCATGTAGGCATTATCATTTATCTTCCTTAGAACAGAGAAGGGCCGGTATTTCCACCATCTAAGTTTCTCCTTGATGTCTAATGGCGGTCCTTCTTTCCGAAGGTATACCATCACCTTATCACCAACCTGGAATGATTTTAGCCTCCGTTTGTGGTCACTTTTCTCCTTCTCCTTGGAGCTATTACGATTTGATTGATTTGGTAGAATGATGATCTTCCGCTTGTTCCAAGTGAAAGAGTAAGAATTTTCCTTCCCTTTGTGTGTTGTATTCACATCATATTGCCAAGGTCTCCCAAGAAGAACATGGCTGGCATCCATATCAACAACATCACATAACACATTTGCGTGATAGTGCTTAGAGAGTGGCAGGTTGCATTGTTTGGTGACCCTCATATTCACTCCTTTCTTGATCCACCCAATAATGTAGGGGTTTGGATGATCATGTGTCTCAAGCTTTAAATGATTCACCAAATTCTGAGAGATAAGGTTTTCACAGCTGCAACCATCAATCACTAATTTGCATACCTTGCCATTCACCGTGCATTTGCTCTCAAATATTTTCTTTTGTTGTGTGTTGTTGGGCTGCGGTGTTGAGCACAAGGGGCGCTGAATCACGCATACCACCTCTTCTCCCTCTTCTTCACAAATATCTTGTCCTTCTACATCTTCAGATTCATATTCTTCGCCATCTTTACCATCATGGATTGTTGTGTTGACAAATTTCCTCAATGAGCAATTGCTAGATACATGTCCCTCTTCACCACATTTATAGCATTTTATCACAGGCTTTGCCCTACTCTTACCTCCGGCTTGCTTTGGGATAGTTTGTTTTGCACCGGGTTGAGTGGTCTCTTCTTCCATTCCGTGGGAGTGACTCCTAGATGAATCTTCCATATGAGAATATGGAGCCTTACTTGCCTTTCTTGCCTTTACCAATCTCTCTGCCTTTAATGCTAGAGCTTGTGCTTGATCAAAGGACCAAATTTGCTGCATCATCAAACGGTCATGGATAGCATCATTGAGACCATTGATGTATCTTGCAACTTGTTGATCTTCAGTTTCACCAAGGTGGCACCTCACTTGTAGCCTTAGGAACTCCTCCGTGTATTCTGAAACGGTCCTATTTCCTTGAGCACAATTCTGAAACTGAATAAATAGGATCTGATCGTAATCTGCAGGCAAAAATCTCCCTTTCAAAAGATTCTTCATCTGCCGCCAAGATCTCACACGAGGTTCTCCTCTTAGCCTGCGATCTTCTTGAAGGCGATGCCACCATGCACCAGCTCCTCCTTTTAGCTTGTATGCAACCAAAGAAACTCTACGATCTTCCGGAATATCCATAACCTCAAAGAAAGTCTCCACCTCATACAACCAATCAAGGCACCCCTCAATATCAACATTTCCATTAAAAGTGGGGATCTCAGCTCTCACCTTGTATGCATCCCTCGCATATGTAGAGCGGTGTACTCTCGGATATGTATGGAGATCAGGTTCTTCAAGGCCCTCGTCATATTCGTCACCTTCGGAAGCTTCAGCATACATTGGCCTCCTTGAAGTACGCTGAACAACACGTGAATGAGGTGTTTTTGCTTCAATACGACCTCCCATTCTTCGACGCCTATCATCTGCCTCCTTTGATGATTCTTCATTGGCAACAGGAGGAACACCCTTTCTTACCATCTCAACTAGCTGATCAAATCTGCGGTTAAGGTCTTCACGGAGCGCTTGGATTTGTTGATCTACAACATCCACTCTTTTCCCCAATTCCTCCATTGCTTGGTGCAGCTCTCAATGAGGAGACCAACAGCTGGATCGGATCAGCAAGGCTCTGATACCACCTGAAGCAGCACAAGGTTGTGGAGGAACAGCTCCACCGTGTTGCTACAATGTGGACAGCACAAATGTTGAAGGAACCGCTTCAACGTGCTGCGCTAGATATCGCTCTAGGGGCGTAACCTAGATATCGCTCTAGGGGCGGGGCTGTCAAGAGTTCAATCCAAAACTCTCAACACACAAGATCTAGTCCAAGATCTTAAGACAGAACACAAAGTTCCATTTATTTGATAAATAAGGGTACATAGTCCGATTACATAGGTAGAGGTTGGACCTCTATTTATAGGCTGCATGAGCCTTCACTACTTAGCTCTACTTACAACTAGAGTGTTCTAGAGAACACTACATAAGCTAGGGAAAGAACTAAAAATATCCTAGTTACAACTTATACTAGAATACTCTGGAAGCCACTACAACACACATAACTAGAGGACCATAACCTAGAATATAGTAGAAGTGTGTAGAAGCTAGTACTAGATCTTACTTATGTTTTATTTTTATTTTATTGTATATACTGTCCCTCATCAGAAAAGCTCAAGATGTGGCCTGGTACCTTGAAGCTGCTATTAGTGCTGAAACTGACTGATTTATATAGGAGTTGTATATTTGAGAGTAGGAGAAATCCTGGTATCTTGTCAAATAGAAAGCAAGAGTGTGTCCATGTTTGTGAAGGATTTTTCCTATGGTGTCTAATGGTTTGTTTATTGGTTTTATATGTGACACTATAATATACAAGAACTTGCACTCACTGATATTTCACAAATAACAATGCAGCACCACTCATAATGAACAGAAAATTATATACTACCAAACAAACACTTGTTTACATTGGAAGGACTCGTCGTAGGTCAATTTTGTGTGTTATGTTAATATGTTACAAGAGTTTGTTTGAACCCTGGTCCATTTTCTATACAAGTTGTGCCGTCAACACTGCTTTGCAAATTCTAGTGCCTGTGTGCTCATCTAATCTCTCTGCTAATGCTACTTCCAGGTGCTGCAATGCGTGGGTGATCACTTGGCCAGGCACATTAACTTGGAGTTCTCCAAAGAAACTGTCATTGAGATGGGGGTTGAGAAATCACAAAGCATTCAAGAACCATGGCGGGAACTGTATATGTGATAATTCTACAACCCTACCGGCTCTGTGCACTATAGGCCCCTTCACATTTTAGATTGGGATGTATTCTGTGTATGGTTCTGGAATGATGAATTGTGTGATTTGTGCAAGGGTTTGTACTATCTAATATGAGCCACACAATTTTTTTTTCCTTTTACGTCCAACATATATTCTCTATCAGCATGATCGGGTTTGCTAAGAACTGTCATGTCACATGTGCCCGTGCTTCGTGATGTCTTGGATCTTGTCTTGGGCGGCATACAATCTCTGCTGTAGTGCAACACTGACCTGGAAGGCGTGATCGTGATCTTGGAATATCAGAAAGTTCTAGGAGAAAAGGTGAAATCTGATTTTGAAAGAACCGTGGCACCATACTAACCATGATTTTGCGTAGGGCATATAATTACAAATTTAGCCAAATGCCAAAACTTACTACTTCCTCTGTTCACTTATTTAACAGGTTTTGGCAAACTAATCTTGTTTGCCAAAATATCTTCTATTATTAGTGAACAAAGGGAGTAGTACTAAGGTTGATCAATTATATGGAAGAAAACATCAACATCTACAATGTTGCGTAAATACACTATAAAATCATGCATCGTTTGATTAAATTTATAGTACTTCTTTTATCCATAAAATAATATCTTAATTTAGTTAAAATTTAGATGTGTCCAGATCAATTTAGTATATAGATATGTTCGAAATTTAAAAAAGGTGAGACACCCTTTTTATAAACAGAGATAGTACTATTTTTTTTTAGAATGGAGCAAAAACATAGTTGAAGCTTCAAAATCTCTATCTAGGAATAACTTAACAATTTTGTCACCCCTTACCCTAATCTCCTTATATTTGGCTAAAAATTGTTCAAAAAAGGCTGTGACTAGTTCTCGGTCTACTGAAAACTAATTTAGTTCTAATTAAAATAACGTCATTGAATTTCAGTTGTAACCCATGTTGCAACTCATCATTATGGATCACGAAGCAAATCTAACAATTTTGATGTATTTTTCTAGTTGCAACCTCACTTGCAAGTTGCAACTAATTTTTTTTTATTGCAACTATACTTACAACTAAAAATCTCAGTTGCAACTTAATTTGCAACTCAAATACATAAATCACGGTGCAAATCTAACGTTCAAGAACTAATTCCCAGACTGAAAATTAGCAAATTCGAAATTTTTTTTTGTCTGAAAAGTTAAACCTGTGTGAGCTGAGAGCTCGCTATACCCGCAAAAGCAGTTATCGCAGTGCGAACGGCGGATTCTGCTCCGCTACCCGGCTATGGCACGTCAGAAAACACGGTGTTGGAGATGAGATCCCAACAATGGCGACGCCGCCGCCGTGCCTAGTCGTGCGCTGCTGACTTCCGACATGCCACCGGCTTCCCCGCCGCCGCCGCCACAGACCCCGTCTCGGACATCTCCCATGGCCTCCTCCCAACCTCTGCCGACCTCTCCCGCGGCGCTTCTCGCGCACCTCGCCGGCGCCCTCTCCACCCGGAACTGGTTCCTCCACCCCTCCCTGCCGCATCTCCCCGCTCTCCTCGCCCCGTCCCTCCCCCACATGCTCGACGCCCCACTCCCGGTCCGCCTCGCCGCCGCCGCCGTCCGCGCCGCCGCGCCGTCCCGCCACCTCCTCGGCCTTTCCCTCCCCATCCTCTTCCGCCTCCACTCGCTCTCCCCGCCCCCGCTCCGGCCCCTCTTCAGCCGCCCCTTCGCCTCCCTCCTCACCCACCTCTCCCGCTTCGCCCTCAACCCGCTCATCCTCCGCCTCTTCGCGCACATGCACCTCCACTCCCCGCCGGCCCCCACGGGCGCCACCTACAACGCCCTCATCCGCGCCCTCTGCCGCAGGGCCGACCTCGCGCGCGCCCTCCGCTACCTCAGCCTCATGGTCCGCTCTGGCTGGCACCCCGACGCCTACACATTCAGCTCCTTGATCCTGGGCTACTGCCGTGCTCACCGGGCTACCGCTGCTCGTGATCTGTTCGACAAAATGCCCCTCAGAGGATTTCGACACGACGCGGTATCTTATGCTGCCATGATCGAGGGGCTATGCGATATGGGGAGGATTGATGATGCGTTGGAGTTGTTCGGGGAGATGGAGCAGCCAGATATTCATACGCACGCGCTCTTGGTGAAGGGGTTGTGTGAAGCAGGGCGGGGGGAGGAGGGGCTCCGGATGCTGCAGAGGACGAAACAATTTGGGTGGCGGCCAGATACTCGCGCTTATGCAGCAGTGGTTGATTTCTTGTGCCGGGAGCAAAGGGTCGTGGAGGCTGAGGAAATGCTGGAGGAGATGTCTGACAGAGGGCTGGTGCCATCCGTTGTTACATGCACTGCGGTGGTCAATGCGTATTGTAAGAAGGGGAGGATGAGTGACGCGGTGAGGGTGTTTGAGAAGATGAAGCTGGGGTGGTGCAAGCCCAATGTGTGGACATACAATGCGCTCGTGTGGGGGTTCTGCAAGGACCGGAAGGTGCACAGTGCAATGGCTTTGTTGAACCGGATGAGAGCACATGGAGTAGAACCAGATATTGTGACATACAACTTGCTGATTCGGGCCCAGTGTGTCGATGGCCACATAGAGAGCGCTTTCCGTCTACTTCGCTTGATGGAAGTAGATGGTTTAGCTGCTGATGAGTACACTTACAATGCTTTGGTGGATGCTCTCTGCAAGGATGGGAAAATCGACCAAGCTTGCTCCCTTTTTGACAGCCTTGAAGATAAAGGCATTAAACCTAATCTGGTGACATTTAATTCATTAATATACGGGTTATGCAAAGATGATCAAGTTGATGCTGCATGGTCATTACTGGAAAAGATGGTCTCAGCAGGTTTCACACCGGATACCTATACATACAGTCCATTCATAGAAAACCTGTGCAAGATGAAGGGGTCAAAAGAAGGCCTGTCCTTTATAGATAAGATGCTAAAAGAGAGTGTGAAGCCCACGACGGTCAATTATACCATTGTAATTGACAAGCTATTCAAGGAGAGAAACTATGGATTGGCCAAGAAAATCTGGGGTCAAATGGTTTCACTAGGTTGTGATCCTGATGCAGTTACTTATACTACATCTATGCGTGCTTACTGCAATGAAGGAAGACTCATTGAAGCAGAAAACGTTATGGGTGCGATGAACAAAAGTGCGGTCACTGTAGATACGATTGCTTATAACACTTTGATGCAGGGGCATGCAAGTATTGGGCACACAGATTCTGCAGTCTCAATCTTGAAGCACATGGAAAATGTTGCTTCTGTGCCAAATCAGTTTACTTATACCATCTTGCTTAGACATCTCTTACAAAGGAGACTAGCAGAGGGTGTGATTTTGAATGTAGCTGCTGTATGGAAGACCACAGAGCTTACTGACATATTTGAATTGTTTGAGATAATGACTAAGAATAATATTGTTCCTAACACGAATACTTATTCTGCAATCCTGGAGAAGTTCTCTGAAGATGGAAGATCGAAAGAGGTGACATCGTTGGTTTCTCGTATGAAAGATGATAATATATCTTTGAATGAGGACATCTACACTGCTGTCATAATTTTCTTATGCAAATCGAAACTGTATTCGTATGCATGGGTGTTGCTTCGCTCCATGATTGGTCATGGTTTTGCACCACAACTGATGTGCTATCAGCACCTGCTTTGTGGGCTTATTAGTGAAGGACAAGCTAATATGGCTAAAGTAATATTCGGAAACTCTAGGTGGGAGGACTACAATCCTGATGAAATTGTGTGGAAAGTAATCATTGATGACCTGATCAGAAAGGGCCATTCAGTTTCATGCCAGGACATGATATCCAGATTAGAGCAGATGAACTGCAGACCAAGTAATCAAACATATGCAATGTTAGCAGAGGAATTGTCTACCCGGGAATAATATACTGCAACATTCACAAGTTGAGCAACGCAGCTGAGCAAAGTTTCCACCAGTTATGCAAAATGTACCTTATCATAAGCTTGTACCCTCACATGCTGGATCCTACTATAGACACCGGAGTTGCAAGTTACATTGATCATTCAACACACACTGAGTTCATGTTTTATTGCTCTCTCAAAGGTACTGTGCCAATCCTTGATGTTGTGATTTCTGACTCTTCTTGCTACCGTCATATCATAGCGTACTCTGTATTTCCAGGAAGCTTTGACCAAAATGTTAGATGGCAAATTAATCTTGTCCCACTCAATGATCACAACAACTTCTACATAATTGAAGTGGTCTTAAATTTTACTAGAGTTCACTAGGTTTCTGACTATAGTTAAAAGAACTGTCGATACACCACTGCAGAAACTGCCATCCCGTGGGCTCGCTGCACTGTGCAAGAGGTAATTAGTATTTTAGTTTGGAACATACGATCAGAAGATCCAGAATAAGTAGTTTAACTGCAACCTCAACGTATAACAAACTTGAAATGTTGATGTGTGCTTGTTCTTCTCATTTTATATCTAAGGTGGCTTAAAACGACACAAGTAACCTATGTCGTCGATTCATTAGGTCACTACTGGGGCCAAGACTGAAATGTAGATTAGGAAATATTCATACATCTCTGGAAAAAGGACACTGCATAGCACATATTCCTTGACTTTTCCAGTCTTTTTGTTGTACTCTCTGCTTGTCTTCGCATGGTATAGATTTTTCAAGTAGAAACATCTTTTTCTTTTCAAGAACAAGCATTCAAAGGTGCCTATCATTTTCATTAAGATTGGATGCAGAAGTGCAGGACATATACAAGATGTGTCTCTTGCATGTGGTCATGCCACCCACCACTAACTGGACACACTACTAACTGCTACCCACCGCACACATAGCCAACTCCCAGCAGCCTAACTCCTCTCACAATTGTTGCGCCACTTGAATCATTGTGCCGCTCTTGCTCTCCAATGTCCTTGCATTGCACTCTATCCAGATGTTCCGCATCTGTTTTAATAACGGGGCAGTTGGAATGTAAGCTGGGTTTGAAACTGAACAGAAAAACAACACTTTTATATGCAAAATCATAAATTTGACACCATGTTCTACTTTTTTTTAGAAGAATGAGCTACTTTGGAGTTTCCAAGAATGCTTCTGAATGATCTGAGAGTGAACATGGGGCTTCATATTATGCATACATTTACATGAGACATTGAGTTCTCCTGGAGCCAAAAGACAACCAACACCAGGTTCCAGTTTATTCAATTGGTTGTCCGAAGAAAATTGGTGCAGTCTTAGTCCAATTCCAATATATGTTCATTTGAGCATTCCTTTTTTGTCAAGGGTTCCTTGGTGATCCTTCGAGTTTACAGATGAAGTTCCTTCTGATGTTGGCAATTGAGTAGATTAATTTGTTTGGTGCCACAGCTATAAGTATATGGCAGGACTGAGAGAAAAGTTAATTGCATCCTTTGACTGCGGCAATCATTTATGCTAAACCATCAGCATCATACAAAGAACTGAGAAGAGGACCTTCTTGTACATTCTGATGCTTTTGTTCTCGTTCTATAGATCAGTATAAGATGATTTGCCTGTAATTGTCTAAACAAATGTTGAAGACAAGCAACTGGTCAGGTTGGCCACTTCCCACTAGTAGAACTTTCAGCTAGCTTTTTTTCTTTTTTTTTTTCTTTGAGGTCATTGGTACAGCTGCTTGGTCCATTTGTAAGCAAAGAAATGCAAAAGGAAAAAATTCAACAAGGTATAAACCCTAGTTTTAGCTCCTTGTCCTACTCTTTCAAAAGGGGCATTGTCCTGCTTTCTAGAATGAAGGAAGATCTTAGGCTGCCACTCATTTCCTGACTAGACAATTTGTCATAGTTTAGAAACTGTCCACTGTCCACATCTTCCTATCTCAAATTGGTTACCAATCAGCAGGGTGAAGCTTCGGCACTGTCCACATCTTCCTATCTCTACGCGCTCTCCCAAGGTATACTTCTTTCCAAGTAGCACATGCATGTCTCCTTTGATGTCTATGCCTGATATATCTTTTTTACTTCTCAACCTTCATCAGTCTCTGGAACTTGCACTCTACCTGTTTGTGTTAATGCATGGAAGAGATTACTTTTTTTTTAAGACTGGACATCAAAATGGCCCATCTCAGCAACTAGAGTATGTATTTAATTGATTTGGAGACATTGGTCTTCAACTGGTAGGCATTGTCTTCTGAAGGTATCAGTTATCTGATATTCAAATAAATCTTTCTTGCAAAAATACCACAACGATCTGACACTTACGGCAACATTTTTGTATTGCATCTAGAGTGTGGGTCTCTGATCTGCTATCATTGTGAAGTTGAGCAATATCTGAATGTTTCTGTAATTAAGAAATTTCAGAACAACGGGGTGATGAGTTGGTTTAGGTATTTCAAGACTCCAATAATTAAGTGCTTATTTTTTCGTTGCCAAACCTAAGGAGCAGCGCTTCTGCATCTGGTGGTGTATATTCTCTGTCGTTGCGTAGAGCATACTTTAAATACGTTGTTTTGTTTGTTCTCGAGATAAAATGTCTCTCTGTAGGAAAGGGATACAGTTGTATTACTCCTGTACACTTTCGTTTTTTAGATTTCCTGTTGATGGGACAAGGACGGGAATGACAGATGTTTACTACTTCTAGCAAAGATATTACTCTGAACTAGATCACTCTAATTGGTTGCACTTTTTTCTGGCTTAAGAGAGATGATATTTGCATTAACTCATAATGTGTTTTACTGTTCCTTTGTTGGGTGCATTTGTCTCACTAGGATGGCTCCATAATCAGTGCTTGATTTTATTTTCATTGTAGCTACTATTTTTGGATGTGATGCTTCTTACAAGCAAGCATCAAACGGAGGCAATTGCAGGTGCTATGGTTTCAGACTTTTGAATCGAATGATGTTGCAGACCAGAGATGGAAGAAGGATTCAGAATTCTGGATATTTTTTTAGATATTTTCCTTCCCTTAAGAGATTTCGTTTAATTGTGCAAGTGTCACATTTCATTGGTATGCAGAAATCATCACTTATTCTCATCTTTATGTAATAGCATGCTTTTGTCAAACTATGGTAAATAGATCCACTATAACTTCAATACTGAAATTCCATTCAGATTTACTATGGCATTTTTTTGCTAATGTTTAGCTCGCTGGTATTTCCATTCACCAGTTACTGTATTACAGTACCTTGAACCTTCTTCAATATATTGTATCTCCCTTCTTAAACACATATTTAGGTGGCTTTTGCTCTGTAAGCTTTTACATTGCAAGTCTATTTGCTACTTCTGTGTTTATCAGTATCTATCAATGAACTTGAGGACTATAAGTGTGTAATTAGATAATTAATTTACTATATTTTGGAAGGATTATCTTACATAATCAGATCACAGTGTTTTGAAGAACACTGCTGCAGTTGGAAACTGATTCATAGTTCAGTAGCCGTGTACTTCAAAAGCTGATCTGAATATGATTTTTAGTATGTTATGGTTGAGGGACCAATTTGTGTCTTCATTTCTTGAGTAACAGAAAGCTTGAGAAACTTGGATTTTGTCTTAATTACTCGATGCATACTCTTTTTGAATCATTCAAATTTAGTTTTCTCTTTTACTGCAGAAGAACCAATTAGGCTGTATCTAAAGCTAGCCCGCTGTCTAAAAGTGATTCACATAGATTTCTATATGATTGCAAGATTTTTTTTCATGTTAATCTATCTTGGTTCATGTATTTCAGGTTACAGACCCATCAACGCTTTTGTGCAGTCTCTTATCTGTTTCTTCTATTATTTTGAAAGCCCTTGTTATATTGTGATCCAAATTCCAAGAAGAGGCTAACTTCTGACGAGCGGAGCGAGGTCCGTCGCCGGGTACGGATCGTTGCCACCGTCTATATATTTTCCCTGTAAGCCGCCGCTAGGGTTTGGTCGCATCATTGTACACCCACGGCGTTTGTAAACACCACCGAAATAGTGAAGTTTTGCTGGCTGGCGCCCGTGGTTTTTCCCTTGTGTGTTGCAAGGGTTTTCCACGTTAAAATCTCGTGTCCCCTGCAGTGTTTTACTTTTCGTTCTTCATTTATTGTGCATCTCGATTACAACTAGTGGTATCAGAGCCCGTGTTCTTTGGATCTAGGGCTTACGAGATGTCGTCCTTTCGATCTACCGCAGTGGACTACACCACGAGATTTGCTTTGTGGCAAGTGAAGATGAGAGCGATTCTCGCCCAATCTTCAGATCTGGATGAAGCGATCGATGCTTTCGGCGAGAAAGCGAAGGATACCTGGACCGATGCGGAGAAGCGGAAAGACCGTAAGGCTTTATCATTGATTCAACTCCATCTGTCCAATAATATTCTGCAGGAAGTGTTGCAGGAGAAAATCACCGCCGAGTTATGGGTCAAACTAGAGGAGATCTATTTGTCCAAGGATCTCACGGGAAGATTGCACGTGAAGATGAAGCTGTTCTCGCATAAGTTGCAAGAGGGAGGTTCGGTAATGAATCACCTATCTTCCTGGAAAGAGATTGTTTCTGATTTGCAGTCTATAGAAGTTAAGTATGAGGATGAGGATTTAGGTCTTCTTCTTTTATGCTCGCTGCCTAATTCTTTCAGTAATTTTCGTGACACCATATTATTGAGCCGTGACAAACTAACTCTCGCGGAAGTTTATGATGCTCTCCAACAAAAGGAGAAAATGAAATCTATGGTGCAGGCTGAAAGTTCGTCCTCCAAGGCGGAGGCATTAGAGGTCCGTGGCAGGCCTGAGCAGCGAGATAACTACTACCACAACAACAGAGATAAGAGCAAGGGCGACAGAGGTCGCTCAAAGTCCAAAGGACGTGACAAGTTCTGCAGGTATTGTAAGAAATCTAACCACAATATTGATGATTGTTGGAAGCTGCAGAACAAGGAGAAAAGGAACGGAACTTACCAACCGAAAAATAATGATGGTAATGGTAAGGTTGCCGTTGTCACCGGTAAGGGTGAGGCTGCTGTTGTTGCTGGTAATGATGGTAGTGATAGTTCTGATGGAGATTGCTTAGCTGTCTTGGCTGCATGTGTTTCACGTGATGATGAATGGATACTTGATACTGCATGTTCGTTTCATATTTGCTGTAACAAAGATTGGTTCAGTTCTTATGAGTATGTGCAGAGTGGAGATTTTGTGCTTGTGGGGAATGACAACCAGCGCAGCATTCTTGGCATTGGTTCTGTTCAGATCAAGACCCATGATGGGATGACACGCACGTTGACAGGAGTGAAACACATACCCTCCATGGCGAGGAATTTGATCTCTTTGAGTACCCTTGATTGTGACGGGTACAAGTACAAAGGTGGGAACAAACTTTTGAAGGTATCATCAGGTTCTCTCATTATTATGATTGGTGATATGAATTCTGCGAAATTATATGTCCTTAGAGGTAGCACTTTGCCTGGTATTGCTGCTGTTAGTTCTGATGAATCTAGTAAGACTAACCTTTGGCATAAGCGTCTTGGACATATGAGTGAGCTTGGCATGGCATAATTGACAAAGAGAGAGCTAATTGATGGCTGCGATTTGGGTAAGCTTGAGTTCTGTGAGCACTGCATCTTTGGTAAGCATAAAAGAGTAAAATTTAATGCTTCCGTTCATACCACCAAAGGAATTTTAGATTATGTTCACGCTGATGTTTGGGGTCCGTCCCGTAGAACTTCTAATGGTGGTGCTAATTACATGCTTACTATTATTGATGATTACTCAAGGAAAGTGTGGCCATATTTCCTGAAACATAAATCTGATGTTTTTAACGCTTTTAAGAAGTGGAAAGTTATGGTAGAAACCCAAACTGAAAAGAAGGTTAAGATACTCCATACTGACAATGGTATGGAATTTTGTTCAAATGAATTTGATCAGTTTTGCAGCAATGATGGGATGGTAAGACATCATACCATTCCGTACACCCCTCAACAGAATGGCGTGGCTGAACGCATGAACCGGACCATTATTTCGAGGGCTCGCTGCATGTTGTCTAATGCAAAGATGCATAGAAGTTTTTGGGCTGAAGCAACCTCCACCGCATGTTATCTCATCAACAGGTCACCTTCTGTTCCACTTGATAAGAAAACTCCAATTGAGGTATGGTATAGTTCGCCTGCTGATAATTCAGATTTGAGAGTTTTTGGTTGCACTGCTTACGCTCATGTTGATAATGGAAAGTTGGAGCCAAGGGCTGTTAAGTGCATCTTCCTTGGTTATGGTTCAGGAGTTAAGGCATATAGATTATGGAATCCTGAAACTAAGAAAATTGTGTTGAGCAGGAATGTCGTTTTTAATGAGGCGGTTATGTTTAATGATAGTCCGTCTACTGATATTTCTGATGCTATTGATTCTCCTGATGTTTCTGATGATGAGCAACACATAATTGGCGTGCAGGTGGAGCACGCAAAGGAGAATGAAAATGTGGTTCCTGAAACCAACAATGATGATAATGATGTTCCACCTTCACCACCTTTTGTTCAGCGACAAGGACGGTCTATTGCTGCTGACCGCCCTAGGAGAAATATTGCACCTCCTACCCGATTAATTCAAGAATGTGATATTGTTGATTATGCTTTGAGTTGTGCTGAACAGGTGGAGCATGATATTGAACCAGCTACATATACTGAAGCCATTGCTTCGGTTGATAAAGAGAAGTGGGTAGATGCGATGCAAGAAGAGATGCAATCGCTTGAGAAGAATGGCACATGGGATATTGTGCACTTGCCTAAACAAAAGAAGGTTGTCCGCTGCAAGTGGATATTTAAAAGAAAGGAAGGTTTGTCTCCTAATGAGCCTCCACGGTTTAAGGCAAGGTTAGTAGCAAAAGGTTTCAGTCAAATTCCAGGTGTTGATTATAATGATGTATTCTCCCGGTTGTGAAGCATAGTTCTATTCGTGCTTTCTTTGGTATTGTTGCTATGCATGATCTTGAGCTTGAGCAGCTAGATGTAAAGACTTTTCTGCATGGTGAGTTGGAGGAGGAGATATATATGGACCAACCTGAAGGTTATGTTGTGCCTGGTAAGGAGGATCTTGTTTGCAAATTAAAGAGGTCCCTTTATGGTCTGAAACAGTCGCCACGACAGTGGTATAAAAGGTTTGATTCATTTATGCTTACACATGGTTTTGAGAGATCTCAGTATGATAGTTGTGTGTATATCAAGTTTGTTAATGGATCACCTATTTATTTGCTGCTATATGTTGATGATATGTTGCCAAGAGCATGAAAGAGATCACTATTTTAAAGAATCAATTAAGTAGTGAGTTTGAGATGAAGGATCTTGGTCCTGCTAAGAAAATACTAGGTATGGAAATTAAAAGGGACAGAAAATCTAGTTTGTTGTTTCTTAGTCAGGAAAAGTACATTGAGAAAGTTCTTCATCGTTTTAATATGCATAATGCAAAGTCAGTTACTACTCCTATTGCTTCTCATTTCAAGTTGTCAGCTTTGCAATGTCCTAGCTCTGAAGATGATATTGAGTACATGTCTCGAGTTCCCTATTCTAGTGCTGTTGGTTCCCTGATGTATGCCATGGTTTGTTCACGTCCTGATCTGTCATATGCTATGAGTTTGGTTAGTCGATACATGGCTAATCCTGGTAAAGAACATTGGAAAGCTGTTCAGTGGATTTTCAGGTACCTTCGCGGCACATCAAAAGCTTGCTTGAGGTTTGGCAGGATTGGTGAGGGGCTCGCCGGATATGTGGATTCAGATTATGCGGCGATTTGGATAAGAGAAGGTCCCTCACAGTTATGTGTTTATTGTTGGGATGTGCTGTTAGCTGGAAGGCTACTTTGCAGGATGTTGTTGCACAATCTACTACTGAGGCTGAGTACATGGCTATTGCTGAGGCAGGTAAAGAGGCTGTTTGGTGAAAGGTTTATATGCTGAGCTTTGTGGAGATAATTCTTGCATTAAGTTGTTCAGTGACAGTCAAAGTGCTATTTATCTTACTAAAGATCAGATGTTCCATGAGAGGACAAAGCACATTGATATTAAGTACCACGCAATCAGAGATGTGGTTGCAAAAGGTAAAGTGAAGGTATGCAAGATTAGTACTCATGATAATCCTGCTGATATGATGACTAAGCCTGTCCCTGTGTCCAAGTTTGAGCTTTGCTCAAGCTTGGTTGGTATAATTGTTTAGCCCAAGTGGCTATTGGCGCCAGCAAGTGTTTTCTTTGTTGATTCAGGTGATTGTTGAAGTTCATGCTACAAGGAATTTGTCTCAAGGTGGAGTTTGTTATATTGTGATCCAAATTCCAAGAAGAGGCTAACTTCTGACGAGCGGAGCGAGGCCCGTCGCCGGTAGGCTTGGGCCGAGCGAAGCGAGGGTTTGGTCGTTGCCACCGTCTATATATTTTCCCTGTAAGCCGCCGCTAGGGTTTGGTCGCATCATTGTACACCCACTAAACACCGAAATAGTGAAGTTTTGCTGGCTGGCGCCCGTGGTTTTTCCCTTGTGTGTTGCAAGGGTTTTCCACGTTAAAATCTCGTGTCCCCTGCAGTGTTTTACTTTTCGTTCTTCATTTATTGTGCATCTCGATTACAACAGCCCTTATAGAAGGTGACACACTACAAGAGTATTGGATATTTTGTTGTTCCTGAGTTCATTGTATATGTACCAAAAGCTTGAAAGCAACATAAGCTATTTTCTGTTTCCTCTTTTCACCCAAGCTTAGCATGAATATCCAGGTACATGAATACTTCTCATAATATGTGTATATTAGTATATAGTAGTACCTAGCCATGTTGATGTTTCTGTAACAGTAGCATTTTTATTTTTGGTGGGATAGTAACATAACATGTATTCTTATACAATGCTAAGCTGCGATGATAGCCACAATTATTTACTTGTATGAGCAAAATAAATGTAATTTGTTGTTTACTGATCTTAATGTTCTTAGTTTACAGGATTATTGTTAGTTGATGGCTAATTTTGTTGGATTTCTTGCTAAACAGTATCTCAGAGAAGGCAATTTGGTCATGTGGACACTCCCCCTAAACCTGACAGTTGTTTTTGAACTATCAAAGTAAGATAATTGGTTGCAGAACAAACTCATTTCCCGCCCTTCAATTGTTTCATTAGCTGTGTTTGGTTGATATTAAACTAAGTTTTAAGCGTGGTGAATACCCAGCCTGCTGAGCCTCTTCCCGCACGAGCTCTGTGGGCCGTTCAATCCAGAGTAGGAGCTATCTCTTGGACATTAGTTTGGGCCCCATTGCCCCTACCCGGAGAGCCAGTTGGTTCTGTCTGTCTCCGTCCGCCGCTCCGGCGATGTGGGTGGAGACACACTGGTGCTTCCACGGTGGCCAGCGGTGGGTAGGTGGGAGGTCTGAATCTGTAGAGTTAGGTTGGAAGCTATTTTTGCCTCCTCTTTCCTCTTCTTGGCATGGCCACGGTGGCGTGTAACTGGAGGCGGGATGGGTCCGGGCCGCCGATCTGAGGTGTGCTGGTTTTCGGATCAGTTTCTCCCATCGCCGCTTGCACCATCCTCCCTCCGAGGAACCACAATGGTGATGGCCGTGGGGCTGGAGGTGGTGGGTGCAGTGGGCTATACTTTTCTTTGTATATTAGCTCTATGAAACAAGCATTTGATTATCTGATTCAGCTATCTAAGTTACGCACCATATCGCTACAAGTTACATCTCCAGATTCAATATCGCTACAATTTATGCCGTTGTTTTCTTTCCCTGTCGACTCTTACATTTGATTTGATTGTCTATCTTCCCATTTTAACGGGTAGATTTGAACACACCTATGTCTCAGCTTGGAATTTTGATTTTTCAGGTTTTTGGATGTACCTATTTCATATTAGATTGTTATATTTGCCTCGATGCTTATGGCATTTTCCATAAAGTGATACTAGAAATGCGTAGTATTTTTTCCAGATGCCTTTTGCCATCTTTTAAAAGAATGATATCATTGGGAAAGGTCAGATGGCATGCTTCTAACTCCGGGTGATCATTCCGTAAACGTATTGAATAACACGTGTGATCCATACTCCATGTGCCGATGTGCCTAATGTTTAGTTTTAGATCTATTGTTATTCAAAACTAATTATTTTCTCTTACACTGCAGCCTAAGCAGCTTCATGACATATATGGATAGGTCGAGCATGTCATTTTTTATTTTCGCATTTTTGCTTGACCATTGCAGGCCTGCACAGGGACACTTTCTCCTATGTTAATTTCTCTCCAGTTATACCCCTTTTTGTTACATTTATACTGGATATGATGTAGGCTAAAGCGTTCGAATTTTGAAGTATTTTTATTGAAGCTTCCTCATTATTAACTTTATTCCAGTGATATTAGTCTGATTGTTGGGTATAATAGCGTCCTTTATATGTATCTTATTTGTAACATGTTTCCCATTGTGATGTATTATCATATTAAAATATTTTGGGTAGATACTAAAAAGATTGTATTCTACAAAACTACACCAGCCATCAACACATGAGACACGTAAAAACCATAAACACAATGAAAATCGTGAACACATTGTGCCAAGTGCCATGCAGACCGAGTTTTATTTATTTAAAAAATTCACCAAATACAGCGCATAAGCCCTGTTGTGTGATAACCCCAGGCAGGCGGCGAGGCGAAGCTTGCGTGTCCGTCTAGTACATGAATAGGGCCTATACATCACTAACAGAACGTGGAGATTTGACATTGTTACATAATTGGTGAAGGTACCAAAATGGCATGGGTTTTTCTTCGTCGTCCTACATCCATGTTGCTTTGAACCGTTATGCTTTCAAGGGTGTGGCGTGCCGCTGCGCCAGCCTAGCTGGTCCATACTACACTGCGTGTACCTACTTTCCTATATTTGATTTTGATCCTAAGAATATTCAAAATGATCTTATTTCAAGATAGGTACAGTCATTATTTAAAAATATAGAAAAAATGCACATCAGGAGTACGAAAATGGAGATTTGAAATTTTTACAAAGTTAGTGAATATACTAATAATATAATGTGAATGTATGGATTTATTTTCTACAACTAAACAAAATCCATTATAAAATAGGTTCATTTTATTTACAGCGAACTGCAGAAAAATCTGAACTCATAAGTTGGTCAGTATATAACTAAAATATCTTATATGGTTCATATGATGAGAACGACTATTTAGTTCATTTTATATGCAGTGAACTGTATATATCTAAAAACATCTTATATGGTCCATATCTGAACTGGTACCCCGATCAGAAGAAAAAACATATACTATATGTTAACTACATTCAAATTACATGATTGAATTTTATATTTCATTCAATATTCACTGATTAGCTTTGTTACAAAGAAGTCATCACCAAAGTTTAGAATAGCGGGTTATACTTCTTAGCGGCGATTTCTAGGCTCTAAAGAAGCTATAGCAGAGCTAAGCCATTTGCCGTTTTTCTACAAAATAAGAAGAATTCTGAAAAAATAGGCATTGAAAATTCGTATCACTTATAAATATGACAAGAATTTTAGTGATTCAATGATACAAACTTGTACTTAACAATTATGATGATTATAGTAATAAATTTAGTGCATAAATGCATACTGCATCACCAGATCTAACTTTCAAATTTAAAATATGGAAATATTTGGGCTTAGCGGGAGAAATAACGCTTGTTTTTAGGCCTATTTAGCGTTTTAGCATGATTTAACGAGCTATTAGCGGGAGATTGTATTTAATGCTAAAAATACATAGCTTTAACAGGAGAAAAAAACAGGAGTGTTGTGAACTTGCAGCAATGCTATAGAGAAGAGATAGCTCGCTATTTAAAACTTTAATCATCACTGCTGCAAAAAATAGAACTGAGCGATAGCAAGTCTGCAAAATAACACAAAGCATCAATTATATCCAGCAGTATAATTCTCATTATTCTCTGCACACCAAGGAGAGCACACCACATCCTTCTCTCCCTTGAACCGCACGAACCTTTATGACCAATTCCAGCAAGTTGATGGCAATTCAGCTAATAAACGTATTCGCATCTAGGCTTCATGTTAAGGTGGCTGAGATGCATCTTGGCTTCAGGTCAAATAGATATTGGAAATCAAAATCTGATTCCATCTTGATTGTGTAAATCCACAAATACACTTAATTACTTGTATGGTGTAGATTCAAGGGAATACACAGCCTGGTCGTGCAGTGATAGGAGATTATAGTACTTATTGTTTATTACTTGTATATTTTGAAACGAGTTAGGCGAATAGGATTATAATATAACGTTTTGACCTTGATAAGAGATTGCCTGTTCCCTGCTAACAATCCTTGCCAATCAAGAGAAATCTCCTGCACATGACACAGCGTGAGAGCCTGTTAATTAAGTAGCTGGTCGTCTCTTTAGTCATGATGCCCATGGATACGTGCGTCGGCCAATAATCCTACACCTACAGACTGCTCCTACCAAATAGTTTTAGGAATGCAACGTGGCATCGTTCACTTGAACTGATATATGATGTGGTTGTTCCTAAGAATGCGGATGCCAACCCATGGCTGATTGCCACCTCAGTCCGTAAACTAATCTGTTAAGATAATGTGCCCGTCTGTCCCTCATGCAATCTTTTTTCTCATGGCAGCTGCAACCACACTCTCACTACCTACCCTTGTCATCTTCGATCTCGTCCAACGATATATATAGCGAGGTGAGGGTCGCTGCCTATCATACCCAACACGCTGAGGCAAACCTAGTTGCAGACTTGCAGTTTACCTGTGTGGTCCGTCTGCAACCAGCCAGCATTCCGAAGCAATGAGTTCCCCGGCGAAGAAGACCAGCAGCGAAGCAACACAGCCGAAGTCGTCGTCTTCAGAAGAGCAGCAGGCAAAGGTAATGGTTGCATCAATGTTCCCATTGATTGTTTCATTAAATTTTGCAATTCCTGACGTGAAAATGTCTATTTCCAAGAAACCATATGTTGTAGGCTTTCATCCCGCTTTAGGAATAAAACCAACCACCCAACACAGCGTACATAGGTTCGATTCTTGGGCACTATAAATCCATGTCGATCTTTTGTGGATGTTAGATTGCTCTGTGATTCGATCCGAAGGACACCCATAAAAACTGTGAGCTTCCTTTCTTTTTCGTTACAATTATGCCCTGGTATGTGCATCGTTTGATGCACAAAATCATTCTGATGTTTTAGCTAATAAGCATGCATCTATGTGCATACATACACACTTCAACTTTGAACTTGATTTTGTGGCAGTACGCACAAAACTATTTTTTTTTTTAGACCGAAGGCACAGAGTGCCCGACTTTAAATTAATAAAGCCCTGAGGCGAATACGGATACAGCAGTTTGATGATCACCCCACACACATACACCAAAGTATCAAAGGCCACACTGACCCAGACAACAACACATTACAACGAGGCACAAAATAGATATATAGCTGCAGCTAGAGATTAAGGAGGTGGCCGACGAGGTTGGGGAGGGTCGCAGGTCCTGTCGAAGAGGGTTTTAAGCATCGCCTCCAGCTGGGCCATCAGCGGTTCGTCCTTGCTCCTTTGAAGGGGTCGCCATAGCTGCAAGTTAAGCCTGATTAGGAAAAAACAGTTCGCGGGTTGGCTAGGGAACTTTGCTTCGATGGTAAATTTATTTCTAATTTTCCAAAGTGCCCAGCAAATCGCCGCAAAAAGAACACGAAGGCTTCGTTGCGTTTTGGCGTTCAAACTTTGGATACTCCTCTCCCAAGAGAGGAAGCAAGAGGGATTCCATGTCACTCCGAGCATGTCCCTAATGCCAGCCCAGACGAAATGTGCCAGGTCACACCGAAAGAAGATATGGTCCACGTTTTCAGGGAGTCCACATAGAGCACACAGCCCATCAGATGGCCCCCTGCGTTTGAGAATTTGGTCATTCGAGGGTAGGCGGCCTCTATACAATTGCCACAGGAAGATTTTAATTTTCGTTGGAATTTTAGTCTTCCAGATGACGGGACCTAAAGGGGATGCTGGACCCTGAATCAGGTTGTTGTACAGGGATTTGACCGAAAAACGACCAGACGCTTCCAGTTTCCAGAGGACTTTATCTCTCCCTTGTCCCGGAACCACCTCTTCTAGGTCCTGGACCAAATGTAGCCAAAGATTGGTTTCCTCCTGACCAAAAGAGCGCCTAAAGAAGATGCGCCACCCATCACCCTCATAAGCACGCTCAACAGTGATCTCCGGGTCAGCACAAATCTGGAATAATCTAGGGTACCTCACACTGAGGGCCTCCTCCCCAGTCCAGTGGTCCGTCCAGAATAGGATATCAGAGTTACTCCCTGGAAAGAATCTCGCACCCTGTTTGAAAACATCCTTAAGCTTGTGCAGACTATGCCAGAAGGGCGATCCTCCCACCGGAGAGGTGGAGAAGAACCGGTCTACAGGATACTTTGCCTTGAGGAGCTGGAGCCAGAGTAGCTTGCTATCATCCTCTGTTAACATTCTCCAAATCCATTTAGTCATAAGTGCAAGGTTCATGAGCTTCGTGTTCATAACACCTAGCCCACCCTGGGTCTTGGGTTTACAAATATCCTCCCAGGCTACCATATGATATTTTCTCTTTTTTCCTTGTCCTTCCCAGAAGAACCTGCTTCTGTGTCTGTCAAAGCCTTCATGCGTACCATCTGAGAGGAGGAAGAGTCCCATAGTATATATCGGAAGGTTTGACAGGCAGGCGTTGATCAGAACTAGGCGAGCCGCTGATGACAGGAATCTGCCCTGCCATGGCTCCATCCTGAGGGCCACCGAATTCACCAATGGCTCCATCTCAGCCATAGTGATTCTGCGCCCACTCATCGGGAAGCCCAGGTAGTTGAAGGGAAGTGTACCCTGCCTACAGTTCAACATATTAGCCACTCTGGCCTGTTCCTCCCCTGTGGCTCCCAACACCAGCACTTCACACTTCTGAAAGTTAAGTTTCATGCCGGATAGCAGTTCAAAGCAGATGAGTAGAAATTTCAGATTTGTAATACCCAGCTGTGTGTTCTGAATGAGAATTATAGTATCGTCCGCATACTGTAGGTGGGACACTCCCCCCTCAATCAGATGAGGAACAACCCCTGCAATGTGTCCAGAGGCCCTGGCCCTAGAGAGCATCTCATCTAGAGCATCAGCCACCAGGTCAAAGAGCAGCGGGGAAATCGGATCGCCTTGTCTTACTCCCCGCTTATTTCGAAAAAATGGACCCATCTCTCCATTAATCGAGATGGCAGTTTGGCCCCCGCTGACCAACTGCAGGATTCTGTGCATATAGGCACCACTGAAACCTTTCCTGAGGAGCACTTCCTTCAGAATACGCACAAAACTATCAAAACTTATATCCTATAATCAGTCAGGTTCGTAAATCAAAATCGATGCTAGTTTGCGTACCTTACACATACATTATGTGCACATGATCGCGATATTGCTCCACCTTTTCACAGAATTGATAGCGAAATTTAATGTGCCATCATGGTGTGCAAAAATAAAAATCAGAGATTTGTGCAGAGGCACACAAGTTATGTAATGAACTAGACTTTATCATTTGATTTGCACTTATCTGCAGGTAAATGAGGTGCGGGGTCTCCTCGGCCCACTGATGGAGGAGATGCCAAGCTTCCTGTCAGACACAACCATCCTCCGTTTCCTCCGAGCGAGGAACTGGAGCACGGAACAAGCGACCAAGGGTCTCAAGGAAACTGTCAAGTGGAGGCGCGAGTACAGGCCGGAAGCAATTTCCTGGGTCAGTAAGATTTAGTTGTATATTCCTTATAGGTTACTCTTCGCTAAATATCTACTCATACATGTGTCCTATTACTCTGCTTCATGGACTGTGTAATGAACTTCTCTCTTTGAACCGAATGGCAGGAAGACATTGCAGAAAACGAGGTCGAGGCCAAGAGAACACATATAGCCAACTACGTTGACAAGAATGGAAGAAGCGTCCTCATATCAAACATGGGTATAAAGGTAATTATGCTCTGAAATGATCACTGTATTAGCGAACGAGTAGTGTCTATTTTTGACTATATTGAGTTCCATTCCAGTTTACTAACGTTCACTAACTCAACGAACAGGCTAAAGTTTCTTTGAAGGACCAGATAAAGCACATGGTATATCTCTTAGAGCATTTGGCCATGAGCTCGGCAGATGAAAAAGATGACTGTGTTGTTTGGATAACTGACGTCCGAGGCTGGTCAATAGCAAGTACTCCATTCTCCTCGTCCCGTGAATGCATGCACATTATCCAAACCTATTACCCAGGGCTGATAGCCGTGGCGATTACTTTCGACCCTCCAAGTATTTTTGAATCTTTTTGGAAGGTATATTAAGATTCCACGTTGTGTTCTTTCTTACATACCCATGACGCTTATTTATACTGCACATATCCAACGTTGGTGAGCGCCAGGAATTTTCTGATTTATCAGTCAGATCTCAATCTGATCTATCAACTCTGCCGTTTATTTGCTTTGCAGATATCTAAGAGCTTCATCGACCAAAACATGAGAGATAAAGTGAAGTTTGTGTATGCTAGCAAACCAGAGAGCATGAAGATAATGCAGGACCTCTTTGACAAGGATACGCTGGAGTCTTCTTCGTTTGGTGGAACAAGCACCAGTACTGCATTTGACATCAACAAGTACGCCGAGAGAATGAGAGCCGCCGACAAGATGAGAGGAGCATCCAAAAATGCAAATGCCTAAAACTGATCTCCCATACCATAACTGAATTCAAGTTCTTGTGAGCTGCGCCTACATGCACACATCCAAAAACTGAAAATTTGTACTTTCCGTCGCTACAATTTGTACTTCTTTGTAGTGGTTTCATTATTTTTCTTTGTACTTCACGGAGTCTGCCTACTTCTCCGAACATAAGTTGTGTCCTTCCCGTATCAATTATGTGTACTTCACGGAGTCCGCGTACTTCTCCGAACATAAGTTGTGCCCGTATTAATTATGTGTACTTCTAGGCATCAACGTGTGTATTTCGTGCAGGATGGTTTTTATTATTTCCACCACTTCTGTGGCATGCATACTTTCCGAAACTTAAGTTGTGTACTTCCTGGATAATTTGTGTGTACTTCGCAGAAAATGACCGTATTATTTCTTCGTACTTCACGGGGTATCGGGGCAACGCACTTCCTAAAAGTGAATATACTTTCCGGTATCACCATGTGTACTTACCGGTGGACAATTTTCATTTTTTGGAAATTTATTATTTACATTTGGCATCTCTGAAGCTGAAACTTTCTACTTTCCGTCGTCTCTATATACTTGTTACCGGTCATATTTACTTTGTATTATTTATATTTACACTTTTGCAGAGTGTACTTCTCGTCTCGATGTGCCGATGAATAATTTCGTCTTCAATGTTCCTTTTGGACGTTCAAAAGAAATCAAACCTCTACTGCCGTCATCCAACCAGGCTTGTCAAGCAGCTAAAGCAAATCCAACTGTAGCTTTCGAAGCATCACAAATCTTGTTTTCTCTCTAACTAATGTTCAAGTTGAGGATATCAACTAGAAGGAAAAAAACACGATGATTGTCTTTTTTTTAACCATCGCCATGTTCTAATTATAGTTCAGCATGTTTGTCAAGCCCCTAAAGCAAATTCAATTGTAAGTTTTGAAGTATCAACGGTTTTCTTCTACAAGCGTTTTGAGGTGACGCACATACTACCCTTTCGAGTATTATATCGGCCTATTTGACATATTGCAAACAAAGTGTTGCCACGTCAACAACATATCGGTTAGCGAACCACAACCTGAACATTACAACCGTATACTGTTGTAAACTTGTATTACAAAGTCGTACATATTGAAGTGCCAAATATAATGTATTACAAATCAAATTCTTAAAGTATGGGGAATTTAAAACCAGTTTTGTTTGGTACAACAAAAGTAATATAATACAGTCTCTTCTCGCATAACTAATCATTTCTACATGTCGATGCTCTCATCCTTGTACTCGAAGTAGTCACTAGTATAGACCGACACTATGGGCATCGGCCGATGATTGCATCAACAGAGATTATTGCAGTACTTAACAACGTCAATCATTTATTAAAAATCGATCCCAATGGAGGTTTTTCCAATGGACACTAAGCAATCCCGTGACTGTGTTGTTAGTGCAGCCACGTTCACGCCCAAACCATGATTTGAAAATATCCTACACTATAGGTTGATACGGAACTACTGTAATCAACTAGATAGTTTAAGGTAATTATAAATAAGAACAAACCAATATAAAGTAAATTAAAAGTGAAAGTAAACTAATATGGGTGTAGTTGTAGGATTGAATTTAATGAAAGGTGATTTTTAGACTTCGCTCTCACTAGTACTAGATGGACGAATATGTGATCTACTATCTACACGGCATTACTTAGATAAATAAATGTTCCCCATCTGATTATCGGGTTGTCACACTGTGTGCACTATGCATAACTCTCGTGTGTCACTCGGGAGGCAAAAGTACAATCACGGACTATGGGCATCGGCCGATGATTGCATCAACAGAGATTATTGCAGTACTTAACAACGTCAATCATTTATTAAAAATCGATCCCAATGGAGGTTTTTCCAATGGACACTAAGCAATCCCGTGACTGTGTTGTTAGTGCAGCCACGTTCACGCCCAAACCATGATTTGAAAATATCCTACACTATAGGTTGATACGGAACTACTGTAATCAACTAGATAGTTTAAGGTAATTATAAATAAGAACAAACCAATATAAAGTAAATTAAAAGTGAAAGTAAACTAATATGGGTGTAGTTGTAGGATTGAATTTAATGAAAGGTGATTTTTAGACTTCGCTCTCACTAGTACTAGATGGACGAATATGTGATCTACTATCTACACGACATTACTTAGATAAATAAATGTTCCCCATCTGATTATCGGGTTGTCACACTGTGTGCACTATGCATAACTCTCGTGTGTCACTCGGGAGGCAAAAGTACAATCACGGACCAAAGGATCTCGTGAACTCATCTTCGTCAACTCATGTATTTTAATGCTATATCACAACACATTCTGATTTAGCGCACTCTATCATACCTCAAACTAGAATCGAATCGATCAATCACATATTATGGATGAATAGCAAAACATAGATGAATATATTATGAGATCATCACCATGTTCAGTCTTATGATTATACAAACTATGTAGAGGGAGATGAGGCGTTGATTGAGATGGTGATTATGGTTGCGTGCAGGGCCTAGGGCCGGCACCCGCTGCTTGGGGCGGTGCCTCCTCCTCTTCCTCGGATACCTTGATGGTGATGGTGTTGACAGTTTATGGAGGTGGCATGGCGGCAGGGTTCCACCATGTGGAGATGTGATGGAGTTGTTGGAGATTGTTGATGAGATTGGATCTTGTGGAGTCTCTCCCCTGCTTTATATAGGCTTAGGAGGGTCTTCAATGCTCCCCCAACCGACCTTCGCACCTAGGGGAAGTCTAGTAACAAACATGGAGGAAATCCGTGGAGAATCGCATCAAATCCGGACGTTTTTGCGACCCAGAACGCGTGGCACGGTCATCCGGTACAGTCATGGACCATAGATCGTTAAGTTCTCTGGATTATGCAGTATTTTGGCCGTCAATTCTTCGTACGAACTCCTATTTAGGTGTTCTTTGGTTCGTTGAGTTCGTATCAACGAGGGCTAAAAACCATGGTATTGGATCTTCATCATCTTGTGATGGAATGTTTTTCATTTTTCACCTTTAAAAGGGCTAAGTTTTGGTGCATGTAACTCCTCCATATTGCCTCCACTCACTACAAGAAATCTGCCATAAGTTGACAAAATAGAGGTGTCACTGAAACGTCAATAATGGCTACTTGTGACGTTACGGTGACGCTTTTCAAAACGTCGAAAGCTGGGAGTCAGCAGTGACTGCTTAAGACGTTCCACTTGAAAACGTCGTAGAGCTTTGTGACGTTTTAAAATGTCACTGACGGCATGACGTTCCCAAAACGTCATGGGCACCTGCCCCCGAGTCCAGCGTGGCAATCCAACGTGGCAAAATTATGACAAAACCAAAACGTCTTAATTCGAAATCAGCCCAGTCCAATTCTGTATTCTACATGGGCCGAGCCCAATAATTCCAGCCATTTACCATAAGCATTGGCCTTTGTTTTGGTCCATTTCTGTTTTGGGCCTTACCCGTTTTGCACCCTTTTTCTATTTTGGGCCTCACCATTTTTCCAGTCTTTCTCTATTTGGGCCTTAGCCTTTTACGATCCATTTATTCTTGGGTTGGTCAGGTTTATATTAACAAGATTAGACAATATATAAACATCAACACATGATGAAATCATCCATATAAGAGCAGTAACTAAATATATTACAATATTTCCACAAATCAGATATATATACAAGAAAGACACTGACAACAGATTCATATTTGTACTACAGTAACCCATTGCATTTTAGTGATCTCTGCTCAGTACTTGTTATTGTGTCCAGTGCCACCCCAAAGACATCCTGGGAAAAACGAGCAGTTCCAGATTCAGTTCCAGATTCACATTACAGGGACATTCAGTTCCAGATTCACATTACAAGGAATTGTCCGCACCTGCTCGAGGTCGTCCACAGCCAAGCAGCAGGATGGCATTGGAAGCAGCGTCCTCCTCCCGGCGACATCAGCAACGCGCTGGCTGCATGGATTGTATAGTTGAAACCAGTTTTGCTGCATACAAAAAATACCAACAGGTGGTTCATTAGCACATAGCACTGCAGTTCTGAACGTTTTAGTTCAAAAAAATAAGAACACTGAAGTCAACATAGCCTTAAATAAAGTAAACACGGTATAGTGAGAAAGTATCTGTTGTGTCTACTTACACCACAAAACTAATGTTTATGAAGTCAGGAACACGCCCTTTTTGTTGATTAATTGAGTAACTAATGTTGTGAACATATGCTGTCAATGGAATAAACGGCACCATAATTACTTATGGACAGGTATGTGTTACTGCAGACACCAGCGTACACAAATGTTTAGATAAACCCTTTGCGTGTTAAAGGCCTACTATAGTCTCAAACATACCCTAAACATTGCATATGAAATGAGATGCTTCTACCTGTAACAGTGCTAACATTACATTTGAAATTCATATTTGTACAGACTGGAGCTGGAAAAACTTATAGCATGGAGGTAAAGAGAACATCCATGGGCTTAAATTTATGTGATGATTACTGAATGTGTCTCTTCAGCGTTGGCCTCACGTATTTGTTTAATTTGCATCTTGGCAGGGGCCAAGCATCTTGCACTGCAATGAGCTGAAAACTGGACTGGTTCAGCGAGTTGTAAATGGTCTTTTTGATTGTTTAAGAACATCAGAAAACATTACTACTTGGACTGTGAAGTTGTCAATGGTAAAAACACCATCCTCGTATGCTGTTTTTAGATTCACTTTTATAGGTCTTCACTTACATTGATTTACGGTTTCTCAGGTGGAGATATATTTGGAAAAAGTAAGGTGAGAATCTGCTTGATGTTTGCGTATGAATCCTGTGTAGAGTTTCTGTTGTAACAAAATCCTAACTTCAGTTTGGCAGTTACACAAATATAGCCTATGTATTGCAAGCATGAACAAGCTACTCTTCTTAAATAAATAGCACACACTAACCAAATAAATACAGTAGTCCCAGATTCTATTGCGCGTTAAATTTCATACAGACACCTCCGCAAACTGGTCTAGGGTGCCAGATCCCAGCCGGCACATCAACTCAAAAAGCACGTCAAAGTCGGCATTGGGATTTTGTCAAGAGCGGTACAGACAGGTACAGGAACAAGAGCTTGTTGCCTGACTCCATGTGATCAATGTAACTAGATTTATGCATCAGTTTAGCAATTAGATGACTAGTACTACCGCTTGTGCATTGGAACCAGGAACAAGTTTCTCTTCCTACAGTTAGATTCAATCAACGGGTTCAAATTTCACACGGGCATCTCCGCGAACTGATCTAGGGGGGGCTCCAGATCCCAACCGTGGCGACAAATCAAGCCGCGCACCAGATCTCGCGCGGATCGAGGGGGCAGGGGCAGGGACTCACCGCTGTCGCCGATGAGGAGGAGCTTGATGAGGTAGTCGTAGTCGGCCCGAGCCCTAGCCGGCGGCGCCGCCATCGCGGCCTCCTACCTCCTACCCTAGCCATCGGGCCCGCTTTGGCGGCGGCGGGGCGGAGGCTAGGTCGTGTAGGTGGCGGGAGGGCGCGAGCGGGTCGCGAGGGTGGGGGTAGGGGATGGCGGCGTTGGTGTAGGGGTGGTGCGGCTCGTCGTCCTCCTGGAAGAGGAACTCCTCCGCTCGGCCTCGTCCTCCATCTGGGCCGGCGGCGGCGCTTGCGGGGCGTGGATGGGGAGGGCGGCGGTGTGGTCTCCGTTGGCCGTCATGCGCGCGCGGGAGCGAGGTGACGTTGCTGAGCTGGGAGAGTCGGGAGGCGGGCGTGGGAGGGGAGGGGCGCGAGGGTTGTGGGAGGCGGGGGAACCCTAGATCTGGAGGAGGGCGGTGGCGTCTGCGTCCTTGGCCTCTGCGCCGATGCGGACGGGAGGGAAGGAAATGAGGTTTCTGGCTAGGGTTTCTGGCTGGCGGGGCGTCGGTTTTGTTGGAGTGGTTTGGACTGGTCGTGGCGCGCGTGCCCAAAATCTTTAGGCGCCAATGGGAAAATCCAGCGCAGCAATTTCGGTTCATGTTTGGTGCGTTGGATGCATTGGACGGTTGAGATCCAAGTATGGGGCTGATCCTTGGTAGGTTGTTTCCTGGCTTCTGATTGGCTAGATTTTTTTGGCCTCCTAATGACGTTTTGACCTAAATTGCCAATGACGTTTTTGCCCAATAACGTCACGATTTTCTAGGGTTTTGCCCCCCCGAGTGGCCAAGGACGGTCAAAGCTAGGAACGTCATAAAGCTATGACATTTTGATTTCCAGTCATAAAAAAACGTCATATTATGGCAGATTTCTTGTAGTGACTAGACTTCTTTCTTCGTGCTTTATACATAGAGGTTCATAATACCCAGACACACACCAAAGACAAGAAAAGGTGATAAAATCCTAATAAAACTACTAGTTGTGCAAATGTCTCATGAAAATGAATCAATACTTGTAATCATGCATTTGGAACATAGGTGTATGTTTATGTATTGAAAACATCACACTTTTCGGACTCATCAACCGGTCAAAATCCTCACCGACATCAAGAGAGAATGACTCCGTAGCCACGAGTCTATCACTGTTGTGAAGGTCTTGTCAATGTAAACCCGCTGCCAATGACATCTCGTCGGAGGGCTAGAAGGTCCATTATATATGTCCTCATGGATAACGGGGATATATGGATAACCGTGTCGCTTGGTCATATCAGCAATAGATTTTCCACTTCACAACTTTAAATGGAATTCATACATGAAGCACACACACCAGCTGGAGAATGAGGGTGATGCTCTCGACCATGGGAAGGCTTAATGGTGCATATGTGGATTTGTATATGTGCTTTGAAACCACACATACCTTCCAAAGCAGAACCCTTGTTTGATAGTAGGGTTTCTTAACAGCCCAAATAACAAAAACCGCGGGGACTTTGTCAGTGTTCTATTTTCTCTTCGAGAGGTCTCCAAACATTTAATATTCATTCCAGTTGTACGTAGGAATTGTTGTAATACTCAAGCATGCAGTTAGTTTGCTAATCATGTTACCGATGCAACCAAAATCACTTACGGGTAAAATAGCCTTTCAAATGTGTAACTTGAAAACATGAAAAGCATGAACACTGCGAATTTCCTAGCTTGTTACAACCTTTGCTAGTACCGGTGGTGCTTGGCATGATATCTCCATGAACTTTATTGAAGGATTTCCCAAATCGAAAGGATATTTTTTATATATACTAGTGATGGTTAATAGATACAAAAAGTCTGCTCACTTTCATCCTCTAAGACATCCTTTCAGAGCTTCAACAACAAGTGTTGCTTGACAATATAATTAAACCACACATCTATCCCAAGTCCATTTTGCCATATTGGGATACATAATTTATTGTTGGCCATGCCCTTCCACATGGAAGTGTGTTGGTAGCCTAATATCAGCCCAGAAAATTCAAGACGTGTCAACTGTTGATCGACATGCTGCTGTGAGAGGGAAACTAGAACAACCCAACCAAGTGAGAAGAGAGGAAATCTGACCAGTCTGTCTTCAAGCTGGTATTTGAACGCTTAAACGTTTTTGGATCGGCTCCAAACTTGTTGAGCTTGTTCCTTAGTTTGAGTGATTCGATCTGGTTAGCTGGTTTGAGATTTTGGTCAGTTGAGAATCATATTTGAGAGTGGTTAAGTTAATTTGGACTGCTACAATTTCAGCACGAATTAGTTTTAGAAGACGAAAAGTTTGGGCAGGAAAATGGTGTCCGATTGATCTCATTTTTTGTCAGTATGTTGGGAATGTCTTCTTGTCTACCAAATTTGGTGCCGATTGGATCTGATGTTTAAGGGAATTTTCCTTTTTACCGAACAGGGCAAAAGATGTGATATTTCTGTTTTGTTGTATCTTATCTCTTGTGGTTGTTGTTGTTATTGCCGGTGGGAAGTGTTTTGTAATATCTAGAGGTTCTAGAGAACACTTTGTACCCAGGTTGCTCATAGTGATGCTTCGACCGGTTGGTCCACACCTGTGATTTTGTCTTCTCGCATCAAGGAAGTTTTCCACGTAAATCCTTGTGTCACTTGTGCGTGTGCTTGCATTTGTTTTTTCCACTGCATATCTATCGGTTGAAGCTTATCTCGAAGTTTATCTATTTCACATAGGCATAGCGGGGTTGTGAGGTTGTCTATCATACCATTACCCTCTATTGCGCCCCTCCCCAATAGCTGACTACCTTTTGGAAAGAAATCAAGTGTAGTGAGTCCCAACACTTCTTATCAGCCACAAAGCTATGGCAGACTGAACGTGTGAATCGATGCTAAGAGATGTTCCTCGACTATGTTGCCAGTGACACACCAACGAAATGGGCTTCTTGGTTAATGTTGGTCGTACTTTGGTCTAACATGTCATTTTCATATAGCTCTGGGAACAACTCCATTCAATGCTTTAAACGCCGGAGAGCCAAACAATTTTATGTTACTACTAGGAGGTGAACTTTTGCGACTGAAGCTTCTTCGTGTTCTCGGATCGTGAACAATGCAGGTTATGGCTGAATTAGCATCTGTAGACGGTTGAAGCACACATGAAACAATTTGTAGGATCATCATCATCAACTTGAAGTGGATATTGTCCTATTTTGAGCAAATTTCTGGGATGCGCACAAATTCCCATAAATGTGTTCGTGTCCCCATAGATGTCGGGGAGGGGATGCTCACATAATTGCGCAAACTTTGAGATGCAAGTTGGGGCGATTCCCTTTACAGTATTTGGGGGTGCCTTTGCATCATAGTAAATTAAGAAAAGAAGATTTGCAGCCCATTGTTGAAATAGTTTTGAAAAAAGTTGTTGGATGGAAATGCAAGCTTCTCAATCATTCTGCTAAATTGGAGCTGGTTAGAAGTGTTCTATCTAGTATTCCTCTTTATCTGTTGAGTGTCACTAAGTGACATAGGTATGCCTAAAGGGCCGCCGAATAAAGTACCCTGGGTCTATGAGAAAGTATGAAGCCCATGGTCTCGGAGCTTTGGAGGCCCAGAAGGTTAAAGATCTTCAAGATAGGAAATTAGAATTGTAATAGGAAACTTGTATCAATATAGGAAAGGCCCAACACGGCTCGAACAGTTTGTAACTTGTATGACACGGAAAGCCTCGGCTTTGCCTACAATATAAAGGGAAAGCCGAGGGAGAAAGAGGGGATCGAAATCATTGTAATCCTAGCCACCATAATCTTGAGTTGAGCACCTTTGCTCGGCTGAACCTTCGAGATATATTTGCCCTCTACTTGTTACGAAACTCTATGTTTGCAATCTGTAGGCATTGATGAGTTAATCCTTCGTCAATTGGCGTCGTCTGTGAGAATTGGAGGTTGCAAGGTCCTGATCTCGATGGCATCTTCAACATCATCATCAATAGCAAGCAACACAATGGACAGAGGTAAACAAGTCCAACCTAATCTCGCCGATTTTGTACCTCACCCTCCCGCCCGTTTGCATGCATATGCCGATCTGGAGGAGTCGATGGAGATGATGTTCGGGAGCTTCCGCTTCCTCGTCGGGAAAGAAGGATCGCATCATCTCGCGGCACCGATTTTTTCGGGACCGTTGGCGGTCGAGCCCGATTTCTCGGGATCTTCAACATCATCTGTCGAGTCAGGCGACGAAGAAGTTTCACCTCCACGCTTCACTAAGCCCGCCAATGGCGGGGCACTCGCCGATCTGTTCGGTGACATGACTTTCGGGTCGTTCACAGAAACCGATCTGGATAGCGACTCGGAAAGCTTCACCAACTTTGGCTTCACCAACTTCGACTTCACCAACACCATTAACTCTACTGCTAGTAGGGAGGTCTTCGCCGATCTATACGATGGTGTCACCGACTCTGAAGCTGATGAAAACACAACTGCAACATATCACCATATCTATGTAATTACGGGAGCAGGTCATCAAGAGGATGAAGTGTCTAAGGATTTCGACGATTTGGGCAACCCCTATGTCGATCCCGCAGATCTCATGCGAGGAACGGGAAATAAATACATTGGAACTAAGCTGCGAGAAAAGTACAACTGTCGCAGGAAGCGTGGGATAGAGCTGCAAGAGCCATGAACGGCACGGAGCCGATGACTACACAAGCTTCGCTGCAAGCGCTGCAGGCATATCAATATAAAATCGCTCGTTCCAGACTTGAGTTAGAAAAAATGCAGCGAAAACTTGACGAAAGAAAAGCTGCAGCTGATGCATCAAGTGAGCGCAGGGCTACCTTGAGTTGACACTCGAGGACCTCAGGAGATAGTCACAGGGACAGCCGCGCAAGAGAAGATCTCGGTTGGCAGGTATACCCGAAGGAGAACGGGAGAACCTGATTCAAAACCTCGACATGTCCTTCATGTCAATAGACACGAGAGGGCACATTATCCCAAAAACACCAGAGGCAGGATATATGGCGACACACGCATTCCTAATGCCGTCCAGGCCACCTCAAGGAGATCCTAGATCATCACTATACCAGATGTCTATGGCAGGAGTCGGCGTTATGGGTGCACCGATAGCAGGAAGAGAAATAGTACCACAACCCGAAAGTGCTCCACGTTGGAATAGCCCAAGGCAAAATAGTTCCCGACGCACTTTGGCAGCAACGCGAGATGCTACAAGAAAGGCGACCCGAGAAACACAGTAGCTCAAGCTCGAGTCGATAGAGCATGTGAGGAGAGAAGTCGAGAAAACAGAGCATGTGAACATCGACATACACCAGAATATAGTGATGAGGACTTGTGCGGACTCCCTTGCTTTACCCGAAGGGTTCACAAAACTCGAGTGCCCACTAGCTTCAAGTTACCCGATAACTATAAAAAGTTTGACGGGCTGCAAGATCCAGAGGATCGGTTAGTCGATTATCTGGAGACAGTAAAGTTGATGGGTGGAACAAGAGCAACAACTATGCAAAGCATTCAGGTCCACCTCAGTGGAGCCGCAAGATCCTGGATGAGGAAGCTGCCGGAGGGATCCATAGATAGCTGGGAAACGTTCGAAGACTTGTTCATGAGAAATTTCCGGCCCACTTGCAAAAAACCAACATCAATAGAGCAGCTAAGGACTTGCAAGCAGAAGCCAGATGAATCGATGAGAACGTACATTCAGCGGTGGAGTATCATCAAAAATCGGCTGAGCACGTGTCCGATGAAAGAGCAATCGACGTGTTTGTTGCAGGGATCCGCAGGAGAGATCTAGTCGAAAAGTTGGGGAGGTCCAACCCAAGGACAATAGCAGAACTCATGGAAATAGCGAATCGTTGGGCCGACGGAGAAGATGTTGTTCATAATAAACGGCAGAGGTCACCCGAAGAAGATCGCAATAGAAACAACAACCAGAACAGGCGACGTTTCCGTAATTTTGCGGAATATGACGGTCCCGACCAAATAGCGGCTAGCTTCCGAGGAAACAGTGGAGGAAATCATCGTGATGACTATCACATGAGCAATGACAAACGAAGTGATCACAGAGATGCACCGAGTTCCAGCAGGCAACATAACCGGCCGAGGTTTCCAAGGCCATACAATGTGTCACCCAAAGATTTGTTGAACGGACCGTGCCAGATGCACTTCTACGTCGACAATGATGGACGGAGACAGTCGGGTCACCGCCAGAAGGACTGCCGAACTTTCCAAGCTTTGCGAATGGTGACAGAGAGCACAAACGCGGAAGCAATAAGCAAAGGATACATGCAAGGACCAAGGAGCTAAGTACATGTACCTCTGCCACCACCACCTGCAATTACTAGTGCAAACCAGCATCAATTGCAAATTGCGGGGCCTCCAGGCGCCAACGATGACTTCACAAGCACAAGAGGATCAATATCAATGATACAGAAAGGTAGACCTTCGAATAGGTCACAAAAGTTAATTTCTCGACAGGTGTAGATGGCAGAAAAGGCACCTCCACCAACTACTGAGTACCTCAATTGGCCGGGACAGCCAATAGGATTCACTATAGAAGATCACCCACCCCAAGTTCCACGGCCAGGACATTCAGCGGTGATACTTCCAGCGGTTATCGAGGGATATGATGTCTCTCGCATATTCATAGACGGAGGAAGCAGTCTAAACCTCATATACGCGGATACATTGTGGAAGATGAACATCTCGCTGGCAAACCTGGAACCAACGGACACACATTTTCACGGCATTGCACCCGAAAAACCAAATTATCCTTTGGGCAAGATCGCACTTGACGTGCAGTTTGGAACAAGAGAGAATTTTAGAAAGGAGAAGTTGGAATTTGAAGTCATCGACTGGCCGTCACAATATCACGCCCTCTTGGGATGACCCGCATATGCTAGGTTTATGGCTGTGCTGCATTACACATATCTGTTAGGGAGGATCCCTGGACCTAAGGGTCCAATAACATTCAAAGGAAGTTTTGCCCTGGCGGATAAGTGCGACAAGGACTTTCACAAGCTTTCCGAAACATTCAGAATGCAAGCAGAATACGAGGCATCCAAGCTTACCACCAACTACGATATGTTACTAGACGGAGGTAGATCCTTGCAGGAGAAAGCTTTCGACACCTCCAAGGATTCCAAGGAAGTGCAGATCCACCTGACAGATCCTAAAAAGACAACATCCATCGCGACCATCTTGGATAGCGCATAGGAAAGCACGCTCGTCGAGTTCCTCCGTGAGCGCTGGGATGGTGCCCAGCTGATATGCCAGAAGTACCCAAGGAACTTGCCGAGCACCCTCTTAATTTAGATCCAAGAGCAAGACCAATTGGACAACCTTTGCAGCGTTTCTCCGAGCCGAACTGCAAAGCTGTGTTATTTGAGATTCGTCGACTCAAAGAAGCGGGTTTCATCAAAGAACTACACACCGAGGCCACATGGGTCGCTAACCCAGTGCTGGTCCCAAAGAAAAACACTGAAGTCCTTCGCATGTGCGTCGATTTCACGTGTATCAATAAACATTGTCCAAAGGATCACTTCCCCCTCCCGAGGATCGATTAAATTATCGATTCCACGGCAGGTTGCGAACGTCTTTCCTTCCTGGATGCGTATTCTGGTTACAACCAGATCCGTCTAAAAGAATAAGATGAAGTCAAAACAGCTTTCATAACACAGTATGGCATATTTTTCTATAGGACAATGTCTTTCGGGTTAAAAAAATGCAGGAGCTATGTATCAGAGGATGATGCAGAAGTGTCTCGCCACGCAAATCGGCAAAAACGTCCAAGTATACATTGACGACATAGTCATCACAACAAAGCAAGGGTCATCCCTCATTAATGATCTTCGAGAAACCTTTGACAACCTCGATAAGTTCCGTCTCAAGTTGAACCCGACAAAATGTTCCTTTGGCGTTCCTGCGGGAGAACACCTCGGATACTTGGTGTCGGCTAGAGGAATCGAGGCCAATCCAGATAAAATACAAGCTATCTTGATGATGCGAAAACCAACCAAGCTTAAAGAGGTACATCAGCTAACTGGACGAGTCGCAACTTTGAGCAGATTCGTCGCAAGGTTGAGAGAAAAAGTGTTGCCCTTTTACGCGCTCATCAAACAAGGAGAAACGTTCGAGTGGAACGAGGAAGCAGACAAAGCCTTTGAGCATCTGAAGCGTACAATTTCGACACCATCAATATTGATGGCACCACGAGAAAAAGAACCTTTACTGTTATATATTGTGGCCACACCTCAAGTGGTTAGTACGGTCCTCGTGGTAGAGCGAGAAGAAGAAGGAAAAAATCATGGAGTCCAGCGACCAATATATTTCCTAAGCGAAGTCTTATCACCGTCCAAACAGCGCTACCCGCATTATCAGAAGTTGGCGTATGATGTTTTCATGTCAGCAAGAAAGCTAAGACACTATTTATCGGCACACCCGATAATAGTGGTAAATGAGGCGCCGCTCTCGAACATCTTGAACAATCCAGAAGCTACAGGTCGTGTCCCCCTTTGGGGAATTGACGTTTCCCCTCGGGACATCACATACGAAAAAAGAAAAGCAATCAAGTTGCAAATTTTACCAGACTTTGTTGCAGAGTGGATGGAACTCCAAAACATAGGGCCTCCAGATTTGTCGAGTACCTGGCATATGAACTTCGACGGGTACAAGAGACTAGAAGGAGCTAGAGCAGGCGTAGTACTTGTGTCACCGCAGGGCGACAAGATGAAGTATATATTGCGGATAACCTTCCCCAACGCATCAAACAAAGAAGCAGAATATGAAGCTCTTATTTATGGGATGAAGATGGCGAAAGCATGTGGCGCTACTCGCCTCAAAATCTTTGGCGACTCTCAGTTGGTTGCCCAACAGGTGATGGACAAATGTGATGCAGTCAAAGACAGCATGATAGCATACAAAGAGGTATACAATGAACTCAAAAAAATCTTCGATGGTTGCGAAGTAAATCATGTGAGCAGACTCAGTAATGATGAAGCTGACGTTTTGGCAAACATCGGGTCGCAATGTTTGCCCATACCACCTGGAGTTTTTTGGGAGGAGATTAGTGAGAGATCAACCAAGTCAAAGAAAACGACAATGCCGAAGCAGCAGAAGAAAATGGACAAACCCAAGAAAGACTCGGGGGCTCCAGCAGCCCTAGAATCACACATTTCGGATGAAGAGGAGGAGCCAGAGGAGGTCATGATGATACAAATCCCTTGGATGCAAGTATACTTGGCATATATCACAAAGAAATAAATACACAAAGATCCAGTAGATGCACGAAGAGTTATTCAACGATCTAAGGCGTTTACAGTGGTCAAGGGAGAACTATACAAGCGAAGCATATCGGGTGTGCTGCAGATATGTGTTACACCCGAAGAAGGACGAGTAATATTGAAGGACATACATGAAGGAATATGTGGCCATCACGCAAGTCGAGCAATAGCAGCCAAAGTTTTTCGAGCTGGATTTTACTGGTTAACAGCCATAGAGGATGCGAAGGAAATCGTGCGCACTTGTGAAGCTTGCCAAAGATTCGCGTCTAAACCTCACTCTCCGGCAGTAGAATTAATGCCAATACTTTTGGCATGGGCTTTTGCTCAATGGGGACTAGATATTGTGGGAAAATTAGATAAGTCTTGGCCAGGAGGACACGTTTATCTGCTTGTAGCAGTCGACAGATTCACCAAGTGGATTGAAGCAATACCAGTAACTTCGGTAGATGCAACATCAGCAGTAAACTTCATTAAGGGGATTTTTATTCGGTTCAGCGTCCCCAACAGCATAGTCACATATAATGGCATCAACTTCACCTCCCGAGAGTTCAAAGATTACTGCGAAGGCGTAGGTATTAAGCTGCAGTTCGCATCCGTCGCACATCCACAGACCAACGGCCAAGTCTAAAAAGAAAAAGGTCTCATATGCAATGGCATCAAGAAACGTCTGCTGCTGACACCACTCGAAAAAGCGAGACATACTTGGGTCGATGAGTTACCCTACGTGTTCTGGAGCTTACGAACAACACCAAATATAGCAACTCAAGAAACTCCATTCTTCTTAGTCCATGGTGCTGAAGCAATACTCCCGATAGAAATAGCACATAACTCTCCCAGAGTTGTGGAATATGACGAAGAAGCTTCACAGAAGGCGGTTGAAGACGATGTCGACGCAATTGATGAAGCAAGAGATGTGGTGTTCTCAAGAGTAAGTGCATATCAGCAGAACCTTACAAACTATCACAATCGACGCTTGCGGCCCAGATCCTTCGAAGTCACCAATTTAGTTCTTCGGCTCAAGCATGATGGTCATGAGAAGCTAGAATCACCATGGTTGGGACCATACATCATTACCGAAGTTATTCCAGGAGGATCATATCGACTAAAGGATAAGAAGACATGCAAAGATGAAGGGAACCCGTGGAACGTTGCACAACTGCGACGTTTCTACTCTTAAAAGGTAGCCAATATAGTAGCAACCATGTAAACATATATTGTACCTGAACAACTCGCAAGTTTTTAGACGCACTCTTTTTCTTTCAGGGCACTGAGTGGGGCTGAAAGGTTTTTAATGAGGCGGGCTTGTGATGCTGCAATATAGCATGGTTGAAATAAAAATAGTGATGAAAAATGTTCCTCTTTTCTTTACAAGCAATGCTCGGGGGCTCGAACCCGCAAATTTACAACATAGTCGATTGGGACACACCTGGCAATATACCCGCTTTGGTTTCACAAAAACCTCACGAAAAGATAGTATTCTTATGTTACCCCAGATACTCGGGGGCTAAGAAGAAAACTACAATACACCAGAAGAATTTGCTTTGACTATGTAGATGTGTCGCAACATTTTCAACAAGACATGACAATATAGCACATGAACAATTGTCCGCACAAGGACCAGACATTTAAAACAAGATATATGACAAGTACATATCCACAACATTGTGTTTTGGCTCAAACCTCACGCGTTGAGAAATATAAAGAATTCTTATATCAACCTATCTATATTTTCTCTAGAGGCACATATATTTTGCGTCGAATCATCGTATCGGTATTCTTTGGAGAAAGAGGTGTCCACCTTCAGGAGTTCATCAATCATCTTCTTGGTGACAGGTGACACGACCGCATTGTGCCGATCAATATTCACCCTCCTCTTTGACATCTTGAGACGAAAACTATCGACAACCTTGTCAAGATCCAACTTTGCATGGAAAATCTTCAGCCAGATCAAGGCAAACTTGGCACCAACCACCATTTGAGCCTTCACGAAGTCGTGGATATTACGCACATCTTTAAACTTGTCGTTCAGTAAGATTATCGGGTTGAGGATTGCGAGGAAACATGGCATTATATACCATGACCAAGGTACTATTGCAGAAATCTAGAAACTCTCAAGTCTGGGTAGCACGATCCTGAAACTGGACAATACGGCGACAACGAGTTTCGTCCGCCCAAAAATCAATATCATTGGCTCTGGCAAGACGAAGAAGGCAATCAACCGCAAGTTTACCCTCTGTTCCTCAGAAGCAGTATCCAGAAACGCACCTATGAGAGATAAAGGAAAAGGCAATATAGCACAGGGCAGACACAGAAGAACAATGCGAAAGAGTTGAGACAGAAATAACGTACCAGCCATATCCTGACTTGCATCAGTCATGAGGTCGAGCATATAATTTTCTCGTTGAGCAGATCAAACGGCGTTGGCAGTCGCATCTTCTTTCAGCTCAAGAGATTCTTGCGCCTGACTAAGAGCCGTTTGTTCCTGATCCGAGGATTTCCATGATTGCTCCAAAGCAGTCATGGTTTGCTTCTTCATCGGCTGAAGCTGTTGTCGCAAATTGGCCACCTCCTTTTTGATCGAGTTAGGACACGACAGAATATCCAAGGACGCACTTTTAGGTATTTTCATAGAGTGCGAGGCAACAGGGCATGTGTTGGAATATCCAGCCCTGGTATAGTTGTCAAAAATCAAATGGAAGGCAAAAAATATCGAAATCAATCAATCATTCGGCAAGGCAAATTTTCATTCATGGCCATAGTACATTACATACAGTAGTTTTTCATAATAAACGGCTCGTAAGGCGCGTACAGAAAATGTTCGGGAGCAGCAAAAGGTGAAAAAATCTACAAAATAAAAGGAGTACAAGTTGGTCTACTTGACCTCCGTTTGAGCAGTGCTGGCAGAGGCTGAAGACCTCAGGTCAAGAATGGCGATGAGTTTCTTCGCGTAGATTTTGGCATCCTTCACCAGAACCTTCCACTTCTCGTTGTTCAAGCCCCTGACAGCAGCAACCCTCGCCTAGTTGACTTTTTGACCACTGGCCGCCACGAGAGAAAGAGTTCCTTCGACCCCAATCTTCAAGCTTGCTTGGTGATGCGCCAAGGCGGGATCATCTTTTCCAAGGAAGGGTTTGACGAGTTGGTCAAATCTCTCGGGCTGTGTGGTCTTCGGGAAAAAGTGAGGGAAGATGCACCCAAACGCAGTCCTTGCAAACGTCAAGCACTCGCGCGCCAGGGAGGAGTTCAACTCGAGGACGGTGAGAGTATCCAGGAGACGATCTTCGTCCAAGTCCTGGTTCCTGATATAATGCTCACCAATCTTCCCTGCTGGAGAAAGGAAAGATTTTTTCAATATAGATATAACGACAGCACGAAAATGCAAGTAAAAGGACAAAGGGAGAGATGATATTACTCAATAATCTGGAAGATTGCGTATCGAAGCGCGCAATTATGTTGTTCTCGCGTTGGACGAGCTTAGCTTCTTTGTCGCTCAAGGCATCTTCAGCGGCTTGAAGTCTTTGGTGCAGACCTTCGACATCAGCAGCTTCTTTTTCAGCTTTTTTGCGAGCTTTCTCGCTGGCCTTAAGCTTTTTATCCAAGTCATTGGTGCGCTCCTCAGCAAGACGCAACGCCTCTGAAGAAAGAACAGATGAAAACTCAACACAAGAAAGAAACGTCTAAAGCATTGGGTGCAATAAAACTTTACCTCTCAGAGATCCAGCTTCCTCGCGGAACCCGATAAAACGGGAGCCTATATCAACCATCTCCTTCATCAAGGGCTGCAACATAGTTGGTAGACAAAAATATAGTGTCAAGAAGTCAACAATTGTTCAAGCCAGCAAATGACACGACAAACAAGAAAAGATATCTTACATCATCGAGGAGAGGAGTCAATAAACTCCCGGTGGCAATTTCCTGCTTACCAGCAGCACCCATCCTAGCTCTCTTTTTCTTTGATGCTCGGGGGCTGCACGCTGGAGCCGACGCTTCTGGAGCAACATATGGTGGAGGCGAAGTCTCTGGCGCAACATGCAGTTCCTCGGAAAGAACTAGCATATGGGATGTGCTCGTGTTTGCTGGCCTAGGAGCTTCGAGCTCCAATTCTTCTTCGTCATCCCTGTCCATATAGTAGCAATTTCAATATACGGGAACCAAAAAACAAGATAGTTCAAATTAAAGAAGGAACAACTTACGAGTTGACGTTGCCAGTAGCAGTGAAGGGGTCGAAGATTCCTTGTTCTTTGGGAGAAAAATCTTCGGCGGCTGGTTCATACAGTTTGAACGCGCCGGAATCTTCTTCGCTAGGGTTTGTCTTCCTCTTGCGCTTATCCGGAGAAGCAGCAGCAGGAGGAGAGTTTGAATGAGAAGAGTCAGAAGCTTGTCCTGACTCCGAGACTTTGTCGGAGGAACCCGCACTCTTATCAGATTCCGCGGGTTCGCTCTCGCGAACAAAAGTTTCTTGCGAGTCGTGGGTGATGACGACCTGCTCGGATACATCTCCATCTTCAGGTAGTGGAGGAAGGGACGAAAGAGTTTGGTGATCCTGCAGGCAGTAGGAGAGATAGAGAGCACGACAGAATTATCAGACCCGAAGAAAAAACAAATACAGTTAAAAGCAAGAGTAAAACTCTAAGAAAAAACACTTACAGCTGGAAGTACATGGACACCACTGAATGGTTCCACGCGACATGAGGAAGGAACTTCACTCTTTTTGCTCAAAGATGTGAAGCCGCGCACTAGTTTCTCCAAGTCCTTCAAAGGAAGATCTTCGGAAACCCTATCAGCATCTTCAACACCCGAATATAACCAAAGAGGATTCTTGCGAGCTTGAAGAGGCTGCACTCGAATCCGCAGGAAGTGGGCGATGATCTACACACCCGACATCTCTTCCCCCTTCAGTGTTTTGCAGCTCGTGGATACGAGCAATTAGAGATTCGGTGGCCGCTTTTTCTTCGGTTGTGGCCTCTACGTCCCAGGATTTGCGCCTCTGAATGTCTTCCGAGGAATCAAAAGGAGCAAGGCCATATTCTTGGGCATCCGAGGATTCGTCCTTAACATAAAGCCATTTCTTGCGCCAGCCTTGGACGGAGTCAGCAAATTTCAAATCAAAATATCCGACTTCTGGCTGGACGCAAATACAAACACCACCTACATTGTAGATGGTGTTCTTCGAGTTGTTGCGGCGGAGGTAAAAAATGTGTTTCCATAGGCCTCAGTGAGGGTGAATGCCCAGGAAGCACTCGCATAGGGTGATGAAGATGGAATATGGAGAAGAGAGTTGGGGGTCAGCTGATGAAGCTGAATCCCATAGACAAAGAGAAGACCGCGGAGAAACTCATGCACAGGAACAGATAATCCGCGGATGAGGAAGTCAACAAAGGTCACCCGGAAACCTGAAGGAGGACGAGGTGTACTTACATCCCCTAGCATCTGCATCGATTCCTTGTTCAACATGCCCAGATTCTTGAGCACCCGCTTGTCCTGCGATGAGATCTTAGATCTCTCCCATCTGGAGACCTTTTCCTTCTCCACGCGCTCGCCGGTACCGGGAGCGATGTTCTTGTTGAGCTTGGTTCACGGAGGCATGGTGGAGATGCGGCGGAGCAGAGAGAGGAAGAGGAAGATGGGCGCAGGAGGTGCTCGAGGAAGAAGAAGGACAGAGGCAGGAGCGAATGAGTGTGCGGCGTAGAAGGGGGAAAATGACATTAGGGGATAACCTTTATAACTTGGAAGACGATGAAGCTCGGCCGCCGGATAAACACGGGACGATCTTGAGCCTTACACGTGGCCACACAGTAAAAAAGTTTTTTACGGAATGAGGAAGTTAGTGGGAGCGCGCCGGGAATATCGGAGGACGTGTGCGTCCCACTTGCGTGACATGGGCAAAGGGCAGATAAATTGGACCCACAAAAACAGTGGTCCAAGAGAGATCGTGTCTTCCCGAGGTGGTTTTACATGGCCTTCATCATCACCAATGTCATGGTAATAGAAATCTTCAAGTTGATGGAGCAATATATCGTGAGAAGTAAATACTCGGGAGCCCATGTCCAGATGCAAGCACCTGTTCATATGCTCGGGGGCTACTCTTATCAGAAGTATTGATTATACTTCTGATAAGATGACGTGAGGATAAAAAACATAGAGTTGATCGAATAACAGAAGTTGGGCCTACAACCAAGTGCAAACACTCGGCTGCAGCCTCGGGGGCTACTCCCATCGAGAGCGCTGGTCGCGCACCCGATGAAATATAGAAGAGGAAAAAAGAGAGATAAATGACACGACAATATAGATTTGAATCTGAAGAATTTTGAGTACATCTTCGAGTTACATATAACTCATCATGTACTCCCATCAGGAAATCAAGTTATTGGTCAATATAAATATGTCAACTCGAAGAAATGAGGAATTTCATCATCCGCACAAAGGCACTCGACAATATATTCTCAGAGCGCATCTGCCGCGATAAAAACTCGGAATGTCGTGGCTCGACAAAGAGCTCACAAAGGTAAGACCCCAGGATCCGTACGGTGCGGCGTGGCATCGCACATGAATGCGCTCTCCCACTTTATCCGTATCAACATATGTGAAGAAAAATCCCGACGGACGCTTTGGGTACTCGATAAAGTAAAGCTGGGATTCGATTCACGATAAGTCCTGAAGCACCGCGTGTCGAATTACGATAGTATCCCAGGTTTGAGTCCAGGGACTTGAGCTTGAAGTAGGTTTATGCGGGTTTGCCACAAGAGCAATTAACTGGTACCTGATCCGTCAGATGAACCAGCCTCATTTACCATTATTCCTGTACAAATAGACATTAAGTAAAAACTCAGCATGACTCGAAAGTTTTTACGATGCAGATTTTACTCGACTCTACGATTAAAGCAAAATCTCGGGGGCTACTGACATAGGTATTCCTAATGGGCATGCCGAAAAAAGTACCATGGGTCTATGAGAAAGTATGAAGCCCATGGACTCGGAGCTTTGGAGGCCCAGAAGGCTAAAGATCTTCGGGATAGGAAAGTAGAGTTGTAATAGGAAATTTGTATCAATATAGGAAAGGCCCAACATGGCTCAGAAAGTTTGTAACTTGTACGACACGGAAAGCCTCGGCTTCGCCTCCTATATAAAGGGGAAGCCGAGGGAGAAAGACGGGATCGAAATCATTGTAACCCTAGCCACCATAATCTTGAGTTCAGCACCTTTTGTCAACACCCGGATTTTTAAGTCCAGATGCCTATTATGCCGTACATCACAATCCCAGGAATATTGTTTTTGCGAGACATAATAGATTGATATCATAGAACATCATTCATTATAAACCATAATTGTCTTACATTAAAGTATCACATGATCCAGTCTTACAACATAGTGGATCTAGAGATCCAATAACAAAACACATAGTGGAAGCGAAGTAGCGGTCGCGGTCCATCTGTTCCACATGCAACTTTTGATGTCAGGAGTAGTCCTTGTTATCATACACGTCTTGATGTCCATCTTCCTAGTACTAGTACTCCTCTTCATAGTCTGGCCATTTGAATAGCCAGGGACAAAGCCATGAGTACTTTAAAGTACTCGCAAACTAATAGTAGTGTAAGCACTATCAACTATAGTAAGAGGGTTCTAAGCTCTAGGTTCATTTGCATAAAGCCAGTTTTATTTCATAAGCATTTAGTAGTAAAAGACTCTTGATTTGCCTAACTAACTCAAGTGGGAACATTAGTGTCATTCCCACAACTCTGTTGTGATCAAGTCAAATTCACCTTTCAAGTTCAAGTTACCAGTCATAAGTCACATTTTGAAAATGGTCTGATGACGAAACAGTATGGCCTTTCCAATCGTCCATAACCATGGACACGGTTATTTGAATAGTTTTACACTCTGCAGAGGTCGCACACTTTTTCCACAACATTTGCAATAATCCGTCAGGGTTAACTGGCCCTGATTTATCACACTCCGTGTGCGGACTACCAACCATAACCTTTCACTTACATACCCTAGTACAGGCACCTCTCCCCATGAGCTTGGCCACCCAGTGAAGACAAACCGTCAACCTGGAAACTGCACAGGGCTTGGGTAGGATATTCACCTCTTTTTCACGTCATTTTACATTTCAATGGAGGCAGCCTCGGCATAACCCCTATGACGCTTGTTTAGAGGGAACCCATACTAAAATACATAAACTTCCAGTTAAGCCCTACCCATCATCAGGTATTGTGGGGGTACTTTAAAATTGGAATGGTATCGCATCCGAACCCAACCATCAGTTTTTGTCAAATTCACCATGTCATTCACAAGTCATATTCACCTTCAAAACTTTCAATAGAATGACTCATCATTCTAAGGTTTTCAAAGTCATTTGATTCACATGTTTCCCATCTAGAGTAGTCAATTTTAGTTTTAGCACTAGCAACTAGTCATGAGGGGTGCTATCTACATTGTAGTTCTCTACGCTAAATTTGTTGCTCTTGAAATACCTCATATCTAGACCAAAGTAAACTATGAACAAAATAACTTTGATAAACCAAAGTAAAAGCTTGCAAGGTAAAAACTTGGGAATGGATCCTTAAACACAAAATAATATTGCAATGGTGCCTTGCTCTAGTAGAGCTTTGCCTTAGGGTAGCTTGGTAATAGCTTGCAATAATATAGCTTGCCTTGAGTGGTGTATTGATCAAAGTTTTCTTCTTCTTCCTCGTAGTAGACCTCCTCCTCCTGGTAGTCCTTGGTACTAGCATCTATAAACGGATACGAGGTATACAATCACCAAGCAAATCTTAAGTACTAGACCAAACACACAAATGGTTCACACAAGCTAACCTAGCATCACATCCTTATTATGTTTTCTTTTTAAGAAAAATAATTTCCTCTCATTGAAATATTTATTAGGGTTTCTATTTATTTTCTTTGAGAAATAATTTCCTCTCATTGAATCTTGTTATGATTTAATCTCCTCAAATAATAAGATATGATCACATGTCGACTAAGGTCAACACTTCGTATTTATCATTTGGGAAAATGATTTAAATGAGGTATTACACCTCATGCAATTTACACTACTATAATAATAATTTAAATCACCAAATAATACAATATGAGATTATATAGACCAATGTCAATACCTCATGTTGAATTACTTGAGACAAATATTTAAATGAGAGAATACCTCTCATTCTATTTAATTAATTAATTGGGGTAATTTAAATGGACCAGAGATAGCCACATAGCCATTATTTTTCTCTAGCCCATGATCATATGAAACAACCATATCATATTTTTACATATTCAGATAGACAATATGAAATGTGATTTTTGAGAGTTTGAATCAACTGAAAATAATTTATAGTTGATTTTTAATAATTGTTTGAAGTTTGAAAACCTACTGCCTTGTTATTTTTATTGCAAGTGATCTATAGTAATTCTAGGGTTGAGACCAGTGTAATTGGATAGAGAATTTCATAAGCTTTCCAAATATATAAAATTCATCAAATTTGGCTTAGTAGATTTGATTCTATTAAATTTTGAATCAAGCACCAGTACTGAATTTAGTTTAAATGGATTAAATCAAATTTGACTTACTGGGCTACGCGGGAAAAGGAAATGGGCCAGGAGAGGGAAAAAGAGTTGGGCCAGCCCAGCAGTGTGTCTCGCACACGCGGGCCGCCTGACAATGGGGTCCCACCTGTGAGCCGCTATTTAAACCCGAAGCGGTACGAGGGATGTGGGACGTTGGATTAGAACTAAATCGAACGGGCGAGAGGCGTCGTCGTCTACGGCGAGACACGAGCTCACTGGCGGCGAGGCTAGGGGGTCGGAGAGCTCACCGGTGGCGGGCGATCGTCGGCGTTTACGCGGGAGGAGGTTGTCGAGGGTGGCGGAGCTTCTGGTACAGGTAGCGTCGCCTGAGGTGGCTCCAATCGACGGCGCCCTTGCCACGGTACTGGCGGTGCTCCGGCGAGCAATGAGAGATGCTCCGGCGGTAATGTGGAGAGGGAGAGGGTCGAGGAGAGTCAGAGAGGAGAGGGGAGCAAGATGGTGTGAAGAGGAAGGCATGGGAGGGTCTCCTTTTATAGCTGGCGATCGAGGTCGAGGCGCACGGGCAAGGTGATGGCGGCGACGGTGCTACAACGGGCTAGTGACGCGAGCGGGAATGCATGGCGGTTCAGCGTGGCCTGGCGGTCCTCTTGCGCGTCATGGCGCAGCAGGGGGTGGACGGAGTGGCTTGGGCGACTTCGTGTACTGGCGTGCCCGTGGCGGAGGACGTTGACGATGGTGTCGGCTACAGGGCTCGCGCGGGCAGGTGAGGTTGTCTAGGAGATAGCGGGTGACGTGCTGAGCGTGTGGGAGAAAGGAGAGGGCGAGAGGAGGTCACCAACGGCTAGGCGAGCTCGTGCTCTGGCGTGTCCAGGGACGTGGCCGTGCACGCTCTGGCACGTCTGGACGTCACTGGGCACGTCCTGGCCAGGGCTTTGCCGTGTTCTCTTTGGTCGAGGGCGTGTACCAGCAGGTGTGTGGGAGTGAGGGGAGCTAGTGGGCTACTTGTGACGGTAAAGCACACGTCCGTTGGGAACCCCAAGAGGAAGGTGTGATGCGTACAGCAAGTTTTCCCTCAGTAAGAAACCAAGGTTATCGAACCAGTAGAAGATGAAGGCCACGTGAAGGTTGTTGGTGAAGGAGTGTAGTGCGGCGCAACACCAGGGATTCGGCACCAACGTGGAACCTGCACAACACAATCAAAATACTTTGCCCCAGCTTAACAGTGAGGTTGTCAATCTCACCGGATTGCTGTAAACAAAGGATTAAACGTATGGTGTGGAGAATGATGTTTGCTTGTAGAAAACAACAGAGAACAATGATTGCAGTAGATTGTATTTCAGATGTAAAAGAATGGACCGGGGTCCACAGTTCACTAGTGGTGTCTCTCCAATAAGATAAATAACATGTTGGGTGAACAACTCACGCATCAGTCCGGAGGCGGGCATGGTGATGTAGAGCCCTCCGGTGATGATTCCCCTCTCCGGCAGGGTGCCGGAGGCGATCTTCGAATCCCCGAGATGGGATTGACGGCGGCGGCGTCTCAAGAACTTTTCTCGTATCGTGGCTCTCGGTAATAGGGTTTTCGCGACGGAGGGAATAAATAGGCGAAGGGCAGAGTCGGGGGACGCCGAGGCCCACCCCATATGGCGGCGCGGCCGGGGGGGGCCGCGCCCCCCTATGGTGTGGCCACCTCGTGGTCCCTCTTCGTCTCCTCGTCGGTGTTCTGGAAGGCTCCGTGGAAAATAAGACCGTGGGATTTTGTTTCGTCCAATTCTGAGAATATTTCCTGTGTAGGATTTCTGAAACAAAAAACAGCAGAAAACATGAACTGGCGCTTCGGAATCTTGTTAGTAGGTTAGTACCAGAAAATGCATCAAAATGATGTAAGTGTATATAAAACATGTGAGTATTGTTATAAAACTAGCATGGAACATAAGAAATTATAGATACGTTTGAGACGTATCAAGCATCCCCAAGCTTAGTTCCTACTCGCCCTCGAGTAGGTAAACGATAACAAGGATAATTTCTGAAGTGACATGCTTCTATCATAATCTTGATCAATACTATTGTAAAGCATATGAGATGAATGAAGTGATTCGAAGCAATGGTTTGCTAATAAAAAGATAATGACTAAACAACTGAATCATATAGCAAAAACTTTTCATGAATAGTACTTTCAAGACAAGTATCAAAAAGACTTGCATAAGAGTTAACTCATAAAGCAATAGATTCAAAGTAAGAGGTTTTGAAGCAACACAAAGGATGATTAAGTTTCAGCAATTGCTTTCAACTTGTAACATGTATATCTCATGGATAATTGTCAACATAAAGTAATATAACAAGTGCAATAAGTAAACATGTAAGAATCAATGCACATAGTTGACCCAAGTGTTTGCTTCTAAGATAGAAAGAAGTAGGTAAACTGACTCAACATAAAGTAAAAGAAAGGCCCTTCGCAGAGGGAAGCATGGATTACTCATGTGCTAGAGCTTTTTATTTTGAAAACATGGAAACAATTTTGTCAACGGTAGTAATAATTCATATGTGTTATGCATAAAACCTCCTATAAGTTGCAAGCCTCATGCATCGAATACCAATAGTGCCCGCACCTTGTCCTAATTAGCTCGGATTTCCATGGATTATCATTGCATTACATATGTTTCAACCAAGTGTCACAAAGGGGTACCTCTATGCCACCTGTACAAAGGTCCAAGGAGATAAATCGCATTTGATTTCTCGATTTTGATATATCTCAACTTGAGGACATCCATACCGGGACAACATAGAAAACAGATAATGGACTCCTCTTTTTAATGCTTTTAAGCATTCAACAACAAATCATATTCTCATAAGAGATTCTGAGGATTAATGTCCAAGCTGAAACTTCCACCATGATACATGGCTTTGGTTGGCGGCCCAATGTTCTTCTCTAACAATATGCATACTCAAACCATTTAATCATGAGAAATCTCCCTTACTTTAGACAAGACGAACATGCATAGCAACTCACATGATATTCAACAAAGGTGTGACAGGTTGATGGCGTCCCCAGAAACATGGTTACCGCTCAACAAGCAACTTATAAGAACTAAGATACATAGCAACATATTCATCACCACAATAGTTTGTAGGCTACTTTCCCATGAGCTATGTATTGCAAAGACAAGGAATGAATTTTTAAAGGTAGCACGCAAGCAATTTACTTTGGAATGGCAGAAAAATACCACATATAGGTAGTTATGGTGGACACAAATGGCATGGGTGTTGGCTCAAGGTTTTTGGATGCACGAGAAGCATTCCTCTCAGACAAGGCTTTGACTAGCAAGGTTGTTTGAAGCAAACACAAGTATGAACAGGTACAGAAAAACTTACACAAGAACATATTGCAAGCATTATAAGACTCTGTACTGTCTTCCTTGTTGTTCAAACACTTTTACCAGAAAATATCTAGACCTTAGAGAGACCAATCATGCAAACCAAATTTCAACAAGCTCTACGGTAGTTCTCCACTAATAGATTTAAACTACATGATGCAACATCTTAAACATGATCTACTTGAGAGCTCAAAACAATTGCCAAGTATCAAATTATTCAAGACAATATACCATTTACCACATGAAGCATTTTCTGTTTCCAACCAAATAGCAATCAACGAAGCGGCTTTCAACTTCGCCATGAACATTAAAGTAAATCTAAGAACACCAGTGTTCAATATGAAAAAGCGGAGCGTGTCTTTCTCCAACACAAGGATTGTTGGGATCCGAATTTATTCAAACATAAATAAAAATAAAAACAAACAGACGCTCCAAGTAAAGAACATAAGATGTGAGGGAATAAAAATATAGTTTCACTAGAGGTGACCTGATAAGTTGTTGATGAAGAAGGGGATGCCTTGGGCATCCCCAAGCTTAGATGCTTGAGTCTTCTTGAAATATGCAGGGATGAACCACGGGGGCATCCCCAAGCTTAGACTTTTCACTCTTCTTGATCATATCATATCATCCTCCTCTCTTGACCCTTGAAAACTTCCTCCACACCAAACTCAAAACAATCTCATTAGAGGGTTAGTACATAATCAAAAATTCACATGTTCAGAGAGGACACAATCATTCTTAACACTTCTGGACATTACCCAAGGCTACTGAAAGTTAATGGAACAAAGAAATCCACTCAACACGAAAAGAGGCAATGCGAAATAAAAGCGAATCACAAAACAGAACAGTCCGTAAAGACGAATTTTTAGAGGCACTTAACAGGCTCAGATGAAAAAGCTCAAAACTAATGAAAGTTGCGTACATATCTGAGGATCACCATGAATTTTCGCAGATTTTTTGATTCTTCTACAGAGAGAAAAGCGAATTCGTGACAGATAAGTTTCTGCGCAGAAATCCAAATCTAGTATCAAGCTTCTATTAGAGACTTTACTTGGCACAACAATGAAATAAACATGATAAGGAGAGGTTGCTACAGTAGTAACAACTTCCAAGACACAACAAAACAGTAGTAAAATAAAATAAACAACATGGGTTATCTCCCAAGAAGTGTTTTTCTTTAACGCCTTTCAGCTAGGTGCAGAAAGTGCAAATAAAGTAATATTAAGAGATGAAGCATCAACATCATAATTTTCCTTATAAACAAAACTTGTCGTAGAGGGTACCTTAGATGCTCCATTATCTAAATTTCCCATGGTGGTACTAAGGGTTTTATTAATTTTAGGCTTATAATAATTCTTTGGCTTAAGCATCTTAGAGACATACATGAATTTTTGCTCCTTACCCACATAAGCTTTCTCCTTAAACTTAAGAGAAGAAAAAGTTGAACCCAAGGTTCCCATAGCTTCTTCAAGTTCACCAATCCTATGGGTTTGATTATCATGGATAGCACAAGTTTCTAAGACAGCAATTCTTTCATTAATTCCTCCTAGGGATTTATCAAGTTTATCAGTATTATCAAGTAATATTCGCAATTTAGTCTCAACACTTGGAAATTTTTTCTCTATGGCTTCCAACTTTTTCATGACGTCCTCAAGAGAGATTTCAATTTTAGCTTCATTAACAGGTGGTATTCCAACTAGACTCTCAATGATGCAACTAGCTTCTAAAGCAGGAGTACCTAGGAAATTACCCCCCGAAAGAGTATCAAGAACATACCTATTCCAGCTAGATATACCAACATAAAAGTTCCTAAGGAGGATAATAGTGGAGAGTTTCTTAGTGCACCTATGATGGGCATCACTAATTCTATACCAAGCATCTTTAAAACTTTCTCCCCCTTGTTGCTTAAAAGAACGAACTTCAACTTCAGGATTACTCATTTTAGCAATAGTAAAAATAAACAAAGCAAAACCGAATTAAATAAAGTAAAACAAGTAACTAATTTTTTTGTGTTTTTGATATAAAGAAAGCAAACAAAACAGAAAATAAAATAAAGCAAGACAATAAACAAAGTAAAGAGATTGGATGTGAGAGACTCCCCTGCAGTGTCTTGATCTCCCCTGCACGGCGCCAGAAAAAGAGTTGCTTGTGACGGAAAAGCACACGTCCGTTGGGAACCCCAAGAGGAAGGTGTGATGCGTACAGCAGCAAGTTTTCCCTCAGTAAGAAACCAAGGTTATCGAACCAGTAGGAGATGAAGGCCACATGAAGGTTGTTGGTGAAGGAGTGTAGTGTGGCGCAACACATGGGATTCCGGCGCCAACGTGGAACCTGCACAACACAATCAAAATACTTTGCCCCAACTTAACAGTGAGGTTGTCAATCTCACCGGCTTGCTGTAAACAAAGGATTAAACGTATGGTGTGGAGAATGATGTTTGCTTGTAGAAAACAATAGAGAACAATGATTGCAGTAGATTGTATTTCAGATGTAAAAGAATGGACCGGGGTCCACAGTTCACTAGTGGTGTCTCTCCAATAAGATAAATAGCATGTTGGGTGAACAAATTACAGTTGGGCAATTGACAATAGAGATGCATATACATATCATGATGACTACTATGATATTTACTTAGGGCATTACGACAAAGAACATAGACCGCCATCCAGCATGCATCTATGCCTAAAAAGTCCACCTTCGGGTTAGCATCCGCACCCTTCCAGTATTAAGTTGCAAACAACAGACAATTGCATTAAGTACTGCGCGTAATGTAATCAATACAAATATCCTTAGACAAAGCATTGATGTTTTATCCCTAGTGGCAACAGCACATCCACAACCTTAGAACTTTCTGTCACTGTCCCAGATTCAATGGAGGACCGCCAGCCAGCATGCATCTATGCCTAAAAAGTCCACCTTTGGGTTAGCATCCGCACCCCTTCCAGTATTAAGTTGCAAACAACAGACAATTGCATTAAGTACTGTGCGTAATGTAATCAATACAAATATCCTTAGACAAAGCA